>JADFUC010000734.1:0-484438 GCA_019722365.1 Lithospermum erythrorhizon | reverse complement strand
AGTTACGTATTGCTATCATACCCGTAACTCCATCGATATCAGATCGACAACCAAAGACTCTCACTATCATTATTTGTTAAATGAATCCATTCATAAAACTTATAATAAATTATTTATACCAATTACTAAAAAGTAGTAAATGTACCAAGTTTGGCACGATCTAAAAAATTGAATAAAAGATTACCCGTGACCGCCTTGATTTCTCCATCAAGGTACATCCCCGCCCCTCGTATCTTAAGTGACTCCACCTCCTACTCCCTTCGAACTTCCTCGCCATTGCACCCCTACATCTCTCTTCCTCAGGCGGTGAACGTGGTGGTGATTGTGTGTGACTCCGTTGACCTCCTCCTATTTCTTGTTTGTAATTCAACAATTTTGTTTTTTAGGAGCTCTTTTGGTGCCATTTTAGCAAATCGATACTAATATAAATGAAATTAACTAATTGAAAGATGGATTTATAGAGGAATCAAGATTGAGCTCGGTAGAATTTTGGTTTTGAGTTTAAGACGAGGAATTGTGTTTCAAATGAATGTTTGGAACCCTGCTAATTACTATATTAAACGTGGTACTCATAAATAAATTGCACTAATGCTTAATCCTAAAAATGGGCGTAAAGTTTGATTTTTCGTCGCTGATTTTTATTAAACGCGGTACCGTTATCGCAACGTACCACGTTAATCCGAAGAACTTTCTGCCATTTTTTAGATTAAACGCGGTACCGCTTATTTCAACGGCACACGCTTAATCCCAAAACCCAAGTAGAAAGCTTCGCCATTTTTTGCATCCATTTTTCGACAAACGTGGTACCGCCAGACGCCAGAACGCTACCACGCTTAAATCAATAAGTTTAAAAACACAGAGTCTATTTGTATAATTGTATGGAATAAAAGAACATTTTATTATTTTGAGCCGTCTACGCTTATAATTAAAAGTGGGCCAGAGTTTACATGAGTTTCCGCCAATAATAAAAAGTTATTAAGTTACAAAAGTTCACAATTCTAATCATCATAAATTAATTCATTCTGACTCTTCTTTGCCTGTAGCCTCTTTTCAACGCTCATTGTGTCAGCTTCCTTCGCTCTCTTCAATTTCTTCTTCAATGTCACTAAGATCATCGAATATATCTTTTCTTTCCGCCCATGACTGTGGTTCTTTATCTTTGCATCCTATGCCTCGGCCGCCGCCCAACCTTTGATGCACATACTTCAATCGCCGAGCTTGTAAGTCTTGAACGCCTTTTGAGTGTATTGTAGCTTCGCCATGCTAAATGCGATTCACCGCTATTGTCGCATTACATGTGATAGAAAATATTTCTTTTGCTATCTTAGATAAGACTGAAACAAGGCTTCTTTGCTCGCCCACTCATTTTAATATATCAAAAGGATTTTATCATTATATTTACTCAATTCAAAAGTTAGTAGATAAATATTGAGTTAACTCATTCTCGTGTCTTCTGTAGCCGACGTATCTTATTTCACCTAAAGCTTGTAACGCATTTCTAAGGTGTGATCAGCGTTTGACTCAGATTTTTAACTCCCGCATGTGCCACATTAAAACTTTGTATACTACTTGGAAGTGTGGCCTTACCTGTCCATACCTTTGGATTGGTATTTGCTATACATGTTATATATACGTTTTCAATTCCATCTTTCCATTTTCAACATCAAAACTCTTTTAGTCCGGATTAAAGGGCAAAGAAAGATTCATAATATTTATTTCACATAGAAACTAAAACGCTTTAATTTAGCGTTAGGATCCAAGAAAATATTTTAAAACTTATCTTCCATATTCGAATCATATCTCTCAAAGCAACATAATCATTTCTATGTTTAGTCATAATGAATTTTGAGAGACAACGACACATTCTAAAGCAAAGATGAATATTTGGCTCGGATTGAGCTTGAAAACTTTAGTATAATCTTTTAAGTGGCTCTAAAAACTTAAGTAATCTCATAACAATGTTTCCAATTAGTATATGTGGAGTCGTACATAATACTCACCAATCGAGCATACTTCATAAAAAATCGGAGATTTCTTCCTTATACATATACGCATCTAACTAGTAGATCGTAAGTCGAGTTCCATCTAGTTTCACAATCCAAAATTAATTTCTTAAACTTCTTACCGAAGCCTCAACCATTTTTTTTATATTCATGTCTTTCTACTCCCCGCCATTAACAAATAAAAATTAACGGCTTTACGAATCGTAAAATAAACTCTGCCCCAAACAACTTTTATTCCATCTTTAGCAACTAATCAATGACGCGACATAAACATCTAAATACGAAAAAGTCTTACTAAAACTGCTTAATAAAGCCTCTTTAATTTTTCGATTTAAACGTATAATGACGACACAAATGAAATTGAAGTAATCTTATTCAAACATTGTATCATTGCAATACGCGAGCACTGAAATTGAATATTGTTATGTTTAGCAATCGATCTAAAATATATAATTTTTCTTGCAAGACCCAATCTTGATCAATCCAATGACAATGCTACACATTATATCAAAATCCAAAAAGACACCAATATCACTAAATAAACACATTTTATAAAGAAATTCATAAGAGTGTTACCTGTAAGATCTCTTTCATTTTTAAAATACTTAAAGATAAGTGCTCAGAAGTAGTACGAGGGATACGTATAGCTCGGGATTAACGACATTTTGAATCCATTTAGTAAAACGCCATCCATCACAAGCAATGATTAAAAGGCAAAGAACCACCGACATAAATTTCATAGTTTCAACTTATGTGCCCAAGATGCTAAAAAAAGTTCTTACCTCATTGATATCACTACCTCAGCATCACCCTCCCCACCACTATCTTTTAGTGATCTTGGCGACCAAGTGTTGTCTAGCAAGTGACTGTTCCCTTTTACTCCTAATTCAAGTTTCATTATGATAGAAAGAAATTCTTTACAATTTATACAAAGTTTCATTGCTTTTCACGGTTCCATTAAAATATTTCCAAATCCATGAAGTTTTTTCCTCTATTATAGTATCCGTAGCACTAGATCGAGAGTTAATACGTTAATTTTGAACATTTTTACCAAGATTACGCTTTTGATGCCATTAATTTAAAACAAAAATATCACACTTATAAAGTTGGTAAATAATACCGAACCGAGTATTTATTGTGAGGATCGTAGATTTAGATCGGAATGAATGCCCCACGCCTCGAGATAGAATCCCTTAAATTTCAATATAATTTTTCAATATAAGATTTCGAGATTGCTTGTTATCGCTTGAAGCCTGGCTTACAAATGATCGCTTTTAATCATGAAAACGGGGCGGCCGATATCCCCTTTATGACCTCTTTCGATTTTCTCAGAAGCAATAAACGTGGTAACGCTTCGATTTAAACGGCATCGCTTATTACTAATTCGCTTATATAACGGCTATTTGTAATAAACGGTAAATGGCGAATCAAACGCTACTTAATGCTTATACAAGTAGCCGCGAGCACAACATAGACGCGGCAAAACCAGTTTCGGTTTAATATCGCCTTAAAACCAACGTACCACGCTTGTACTGTACACAAACGTGGTACCGCGCAAAGAACGGCACTCACGCGCTCACGTTCTATAAAAAGCCACCCCACAGGCCCCAAAGAATCCCCTTGAACGGCCGGCCCGCCCGGTTCGTTAAGGCCTCGGCCCGCCGAACATGTTACCGGCCCAGCCGGTTCGCTCATACTGCCCTTTAGCCATGACTAGACTAGAGTATGGGTTGATCTCGAAGCGGACTAATATCTTGTAGTCCGAATGACGGTCCATTTGATACTTTTGTACCGGCCGAGATCCATTGTTCCATTTCCCATCATATTTTTGGACACACCAATATCTTAGTTCATGAAGGGGCATACGAACCAAATTCGAATCGAATATCATTGAATTTAAATTTTAACAACAACATCGTGAATTCATCTCAGCTAACTAACAATTACTTCAAGTGCCATTGAATATGAAAGCCAACCGATATTCACGTTCTATCATTTCTAATTGTCACATCCATCATGTATTGTGGTAGAGAACAAAGGATGTAATCATATGACATTTTAAAGAGAGTAACATCCACCTGTTTGAAAACTCCTCTATGGTATGATGAGATCAGGTGACAATCATCAGAACGTGAAACATGCTTATTACATGCTTAAGGAAATCATCAATAGAACTTGGTTTAAAGTGAAAGTGCTTTAATCTCTTTTGCTCCAGTACAATGAGCCAAAACATATAACCTACCCTAAGCTCCAATCAGTTCTCTATTTCTGCCGTCAAATGACAAATGCTGCACTTGTAACTATTGCTAGGAATCGTCCCAACTTTATTCGCTTCCGTCTTTGCATCATTGAGCCCGAGTTCTGGACACAAACCCTTGAGCCTCTTGACACTGGTTTCGGAGCAATAGTAGAGAACTGTAAAGAACGGCGGCGCTCTCTTCTTCTTAGTTTCTCTCACTGATCGTGTGTTTGAATCCATAGGCAAGCATGCTAAGAAATTAGACATGCTTTCCATAGCTTTTGCTGGAGACAGTGATTTGGGCCTCCATCATGTGCTCTCTGGCTGTGATAGCCTTCGTAAGCTGGAGATAAGGGACTGCCCCTTTGGTGACAAAGCCCTCTTGGCTAATGCTTCGAAACTCGAAACAATGCGATCCCTTTGGATGTCATCTTGTGCGGTCAGTTTTCGAGCATGTAAGCTGCTCGGTCAGAAGCTGCCTAGGCTTAATGTTGAAGTAATAGATGAAAGGGGGCCAAGTATTGAAGTTATTGTAAGATGTAATTCCTCACATGCAAGCTTTCAGTTCCAAAATTATTATTATGAGAAAATGATGAGTTAATAGCACATTAACATTGACATGAACGCCTAATGGAGAGGCTTCTGATAAGACGCGAATGTAAATTACCCGTTGATAATTATACTAAAAAAACTTCCTTCCAAAGTTAATTACTTAAAAAAGACTTTTACACATTCATTCTATTAGCCAAATTCATATGACTAAATAAAAACAAGATACGAATTCGATTCCAACCCAATGAATTTGAGCAAAAAAGTTTCTATCTAAGTTCAAATTCCCTTCGACTCGATTATAACCTTAGACAACAAAGCATCATTTTGTTTACCAAAACAACACCGTTTCATCAAGTTTATTTCTTAAAAACCCATTTGTCCAATAATTGTTCTATCACAAGGTTTCAATAAGCTTACCTCAAGCATACGCTGGAATGCCCCCTCCTCACCATTATTAATGCTGAATTAAATTATTCCTTAACAACGCCTCGGCCGACGCGAACTCGCTTCTACTGCAGTGCCATATTCTATCATGGTATCGTCACAAAATTTCTCAAAACCCCAACCTTCCTATGTAAATTGGGTGTTTGGCTTTCAATCAGAACACCTTTTAAGTGTAAGCCAAAACTCTTTCATGTCAAGCAAATTACCAATATTGGGCCCGTGTCCGCCTGAAGCCCGTGGTCTGCGGCCTTGGGCCGTAACGTCAATTTAAAACGCTACCACGCTTTAAGGGCCAGAATAAACGGGTAACGTAAATATGCGGGTAACGGCTTCGCCATGCTCAGAACAAACGCCGCAACGCTTTATTAGACGTTACCACGTTAATTACCAACATCTATATTTTCGAACGTTTGCTATTACAACGGCTATTTTATGAATAAACGTTACCACGTCTGATCAAACGTGGTAACGCTTGATCTCAAACGGCTATATTTTCGAACGCTAGCGGCGATAATCTACTAGTATTATTTAATAACATTACTACGATGATCAAACGCCATGAACATTAGAGCGTTGATTTCAATTGTGAGCAGATAAGTTTCTTTTCACCGTCTCCTTTAAAAGAAGTTCCACATGGAAGCAATTTAAAACAACGATTATAAATTGAAAGATGTTCACATGTGCATATCTTTGAGGTGGGCAATCCATAAAATCTTTTATTGTAGATTGATGTATCCAATTAATGATGTATATTACTATTACGATTTTTGTTATAGAATGGAAAATTGAAAAGGGGTAAATTTAAAAACTAAATAGAAGGATGGGCAAATTTGAATTAAATTAGTAATTACACAACTTATTGCACTTTGAATTATCAAAAATAGATTATCTTATAAAGTTTAGTAACAACAATAAAAAGTAAAGAATCTATTTTGGAAGTAGTTTTATAAAATAAAATTGTATATAAAGACGTAATTTACACAAGCACTTATCTATAGTGTACAACTCACCGCTAAAAAATAAGTTATGCATTGTTTATTTTAATTGCATTCTTTTCTTATTTTTGGTATAGGCGTAGATAAATACTGATATTAAAAATTATATTTAATGATGTACGAATAATTGATTTTTTATTTTATATTCGATATACTACTATAATCTATATACTCCAGATATAACTAGAATTTAATTTACTGCTTCTAGATCAGTGTGACCCCTTCTCGACCACGATTATGTTGGATGCGCCCGAATTAAAAAAGACCCTGTCAGTAATATTAATCTTTGAGCTCTAAACGAGCCGACTATTAAGCTAATGGGCTAATGGGCTTCGGTTTTATTTATATTAAACATATAAATATTAGGCCAAGTTTAAAATCACTAGAAGTTTTTCAGCCACAAAACCTGTATCTAAAAGTGATGAGAATCGGCTCCCTCCTCCTTGGGAAGTGCGTCGAATTCAACAACAAGACAAGTGATCTTGTTTTGTTCTTTCATCATCCAATATTCAATCCACGCCTAATGCGCTCAAGTTTATCCAACCTCTCCTGATGCATAACCAACTGTAGGCACTATACATAGAATGTTAAAGATTATTGGGGGTTGAATTGAATTTAGTATTTTGGTGAATTTGGCATGCACAGAGCGGTTATCTTTATTTATAATTATTTATCACCTGGCATTTTAAGCGAAATGTGGCTTAAATTTATCAACGGAGATTTTAAGTAGAGTCTTAAAGATATTTAAATTTTACAATTATTTTTATAAACATCGAGACGGCATGGAGTCGGGCCTATTTTATTTTATTTTTATATTTTTTTGAAATTTTTTAAGATCCCGACGCCATAATCGGCTCCAAACCCGACTCCATATAAAGTTCTGCCGAGTTTTCGCCAAGCCAAGACCCGACTCCAATAACTACCTATGTTTCAATGAGAAGATACCGTCAGACTCTTTCCTTATGTATGGTCCCACCTGCTCTATAGCGCTTTTTAATAAAGAATACGTTTTAATCAATATTATTTGATATTTCCAAGTTTTTTGTTACATAACGGAATAATAACTTTTCACAACGCTGAAATATTAATGAAACGAATAATGCGTGATTAACAGACATAATTTTTGTAGTATAAATACCCCCTCTCCATTTCTACATAATACACACACTAAAAAAAATTTCATAAGAAAGAATATATACTACTCTTGAGTTGCTTGCGTTGCTATTGTTCTATTCGATATCCGATTTTATAACATTACCTACTATATTTGACACTTCTCTTTATTTGTCATCTGTTGTTTCAAATTATTTAGTGGAACTAATATCGCAACACTTTGACTTGTCATTTCTTGAAACAGAGTTCATATCACGTTCAATATATGGCATTAATGTAATACATAGAAAGGAAGAGCAATTCTCGGTCGGATGATGTGAGAAGTAATTCCAGTATTTATAATCAACTACGTTTAGTGCCAAATCATAATGACCCGTTCAATGGTAATAGCTGCTGAATTATGTAAGACTATGATTGAACCCTCATTTGCTCCACCTCATTTGAGCATCATTAATAGGTGAAGTGAGGAATCAAGCAAAGAAATTCATTTTCATTAAAAAAATAACATCTCCGGCTATCACAACTTTCAATCCGCTACCCCATCCTAAAGCCTATAACCTTTTATTCCTTCACGACATCCCAAGACAACACATTTCTTAGATCTGAAGTTCCAACTTATCAACCTTTGACGACATAGCCAACACAACCAAAACTTCTTAAATTACTTTCTAAATCAAGCTTTTGTTTACCCGTGAAACACGGATTCAGAATTTTCCCTCCTAAAGGTACACTAGGACCTATTAATCAAATAAGCAAATAGAGTAACAAAGATCCCCCGTAACTTTTTGTGAAAGCATCAGATATGGCTAAAAGAGTTCCCCTACTCTCTAACAGGTTTCACAATGTTCTCTGTAATTGCCCTGCATATACTATATAAGTTTTACCTACGATTCTCTAAAACACCATCTAAAAAATACAAAATAAAAGTATTCAAAAACGAGAGGAGAGAAAAGTGAATCATTCTGCTCATCTTCACTGCCTTCAAACTACGATCGCCGATGCTATCAGATTGGACATTATTAAAGTTCTATCATAGAATTATAATATTAAGAGTATAAAAGCATCCTAAAATTATAATTACGCTTACATATTAACTCTAATATCGTATTATAGTAAACATTGTAAAACGGCAGGTAGTTTCAGATATAACTTTACTAAAACAGTAGCTAGTAGCGCTATCGACAAAAAAAAAAATATTATTTAAAACTCCTAAAACTAAGCATGCTCATTAATATTCATATATATCAAATTTTAATATAAAAATGGTACACGTTAGGTATCAAGAAAAATTAAGTTTTGATTGTTGCTAAATAGCCTAAACTCTAATCAATGTTTGTGCAATTAACTCATGCCTACAACTTCACAAGTAAACAACATTACTCATGGTTGTAACTTGTAAGTGGAATATGGTTATGTGCAGTTGTGCACTAACTTTATATTTTCTCAATGTATGTGGGACGTAATTTTTCGGTCTACCATCTTATCACAGTTTACAATTCAACTCTTCATTTTTACCAACTGAAGAGGCCAATTTTACTTTCATTTGCACAACATTTCAACACTTACACTCCACATGATTTACCAATGAATGCAACTTTGGCCAAATATAGCTCGGATAAATTGACCATTCGCCTTCATGAGCTCTCTTTCTGGGTGAACAACTCACTTTGGGGCAGTCAGCACTCAAAACATCTCTTACGATAATAATATCATGTGGAGAAATCAAATAATATTTGTTGAAAACGAAAAATGACATTGGCAATTAGTGAACTATCTCACCTTGCAGGCTATTGGGTGCTGTAAGCAAAGCTCTTGGTGCCATATATACCAAGCTGCGACCGAGTAGACTATAGGACCACAAAAGTAGTACATCTATTGATATAGACGACACTGCTGAAAGGACTTTAGATTTAAATAAGGCTGAGGTCACTTCCCCCTGTTTGTTGTGTGTGTAGAGAATTGATTGAGGAGATATTTGAACACATTAGATAATCATAGATACAAATAATAATTTGACATCACATCAAGTTCTCTACTAATATATTACAGCGCTAGGAAGCACGGGACTTCATAATTACTGTCAGCCTCACGTCCCGGGACGGATAAAGTAAACGGCCCCGGCCAGTCCTGCATATCAGGGGAACGACAAGAATATACGACGCTTAAGAGTCGCGATCGGTATCGCCAAACGCTTCGTATATTTGTTCACAATATTAATATATTTGTCTGTCGAGTTTTCAAAACTTCGCATATTTTTCATCTACTACAATACTACTCTGAAACCATGAAATCATAAAGGTCACATCTTAGTCTATATTCTACAAAAATATGTCATTAATTTATTATTCACTTAATGGATTTTACTTCTATACTAGGATTACTTAATAAATTTTTCATACCCTTTCAGTGGATCTTGAAAACATGAAAATGGCTTGTTAATGAATCATATTTAAAACTTCAAACATGATTCATATTAATAGAGTTACTCGTTGAGTAGTTTATTTTTGTTGCTTTTTAAAATATTAGACAAAAGATTTCATTTATTTTTTTGTTGAGACTTATGTGTGACTTTTTTTATACTAGTAAAATGTATTTATGCTTCAAAGTTCAAACATTTAAACTGAGATAGTAAATAAAGTAATCAACTATTTACATACGTAAATTTATAAATTATACTTTTGATTTATATTTTAATTCATTTTTGTTCATAATTATATGATCTCTTATAATTTGTTAATAATATAATTTGAATAATAGATTTAAAAGTTTTGTTACCATACTACTCTGATCATTTTCAAGATTTAGTAAAAGAATGCACATTATGTAATTTTGTATTTATTATAATACTTTTTCTTTTTTTAATAAAAAATACAATTTTATGTTATTTTATTTATAATCAGAAAACATCACTTCTCAATTGATTAATAGTATAAATTATTCATAATTCTACTATTGAATTTATTTTATGTATTCATTTTAACATATTTTAATTGATGATCGACTCAATAATATTTGCACAAAACTAAATAATATCGCATCTTTTACGAAATTCTCTCAATTTGGAATTAATGCGAAGACAACCAAAGGCGCCTACACATTAGATGTAATTGCTCAATGCCAAATACTCCAAATGAATTATATTGAAAATCAATGAATAGTGACGATATACTTTAAAAAATTATATTCAGGCAATAATTTTTTTAATAAAAAGCTAAACCTCAATAAGATATACGCGATCAATATTACTTCGATATTTAAAACTTTAAATTTTGATATAAATAATTAAAATAACAAATTTACTGAGTAATATAAAAGTGTCAAGCAAGAATCATTCAAATAAGATGTAGACTCTATTCAGACATCGAATTCATCAATAAAGAGATTATATACCTATGATACATATTCACGCATTTATTTTTTGTAATTACAATATCGTATTTAATTATATTTCATATGTAGTAAAACTAATATAAGTATTTTAATATACTTTATTTAGTTACTAATTACAATCAATATTAAATGAAAGGTTGATTTTTTTTTCTTTCATGTATCAATTCAACTCACTACTTATTGCAACTATAAATTATAGATAAAAATATTTTTATTTAAGCATAAAACTAATATCTTATATATAATCAGAAAACAAATTAAATTTCAAATAAAATATCTAAATCTATTACTCCCTTCATACTAAATCTATCATATGCTCGATTTAAGTGTTCCAAATTGAAAAAAATTACACCTTTATCGATAAACATAATTTTGATTTTGAATAAAATTTAATGTCAATATTAAAGTACATTGAAAATATTATTATTATAATTTTCACCAAATATTATACAACAGATAAAAAAATTAAATATAACATTTAATCTGTGAAAAATCCAAATTTAAACTTTGATACCCATTGGAAATCTAAGAGTATTAAATATGTGAATCTCGACACTTTTTTATTTCAGCTTTTTAAAATGTAATACTCGTACAAAATATTATATAATAATTTAGGAAGTATATTCTTAAATAGTAATTTTTTGATTAGAAAATTGTTTTTCAATTTATAATTAAATAATTATCATACCAAAAATTTAGCATGAGTATACTAATTCATTAAGAGTTAAATGATTTTTTATTGTTATGTTAAAATTAAAAAATCGTTTGAGTATTATATCAAACACTTTTATCTATTGGTAAAAATGTTGAATATTTTTTATATAATTGGATGAATATGTTGATAATGAATGCATTGCAATTAAAGATACGATGAAAGAAGCAATTTTCAGATATATTATAAGAGAACAGATAATTCCAACTACATTGAATTTCATATGTAATTTTTACCAA
Organism: Lithospermum erythrorhizon; assembly: GCA_019722365.1. Lineage (NCBI taxonomy): Eukaryota > Viridiplantae > Streptophyta > Magnoliopsida > Boraginales > Boraginaceae > Lithospermum > Lithospermum erythrorhizon. The sequence continues at coordinate 472,751 of JADFUC010000734.1, read as the reverse complement.
AAATTTAACTTATTAATTATCAATCAAGAGAGTTGCTTTTTAAAATCTTTAGAAGATATTTTTCCATCAATAGAAAATATCATAATAAGTGTAATATAATAATTAAGAATTAAAACGAAAAACACAACTCACACTTTTTAGTAAGAGAGGATTTAATATATGAGTATTTTTTTCTTATATCTTTATTAACGCATTCCACGCCTGCACTCAGATCCATAAATTTTTAATTGTGCTTTTCCGTCCCTCGCTCCCATTCCCGCCCCCTTCTGTCCCCGCATCGACTCAGTGCTACCTAGGTACAGCAAGTGACAAATTGTATGCGACCAGCACACAGAATGTAATGGAACTTCTCTTTCACATTGCACAAATGAATCATACACTTCAAAAACTAATATTCATACATAATCCAGTTATGGGTTCAAAATGGTGATATATTTGAAAAATTAATCAAGCAGTGTTAGCTGGAGTAGGATCTGGTGTGTACCAACCGTGGTGTATTTCAACTGCTTTCTTCCTTCTTGCAAGCCTAGACTTTCTCCTGGCTCCAGTGTTTCTATGAAGAGTTCTTACTTTCACTGCTTTATCAATAGCGGAATAGGCCTCAGCTATCAACTTTTCAACAGGAATAACTTCCTCCGGTTGTGCATCAGGCTTCTTCCTGAGCACCTCCAGTGCTTCCAACACCTTGAAAGCGAACAAAATGGAGTCAGATGACACTATTGTTTTGTTGGTAGAAGGAGATGATAACAATCCAAAGCGATAGAGGTATGTAATGGAAGTGAAAGCATGATACACCTTGATACTACCACATGCTCAATGGAAAAAGAGTGACCAACTTCCACACAAAAAATAGCATTGAATATTCACAAGATCCTAATATAAAAAACCAACGAGCTTGTATAGATGACCATAAGTACTTTGAATGACATAGTGACAACAAGCGGAACTCCTTCCACACATTTACATAGCAAAGGTAGATGCTGCAAGTCACATTGTCACTAAATAACCCACATTACGTACAATTCGACTTCTCAGTTATTATGATGCCATTCCAGCAACTGAATAAATTATCAATTTCGCTTCATATTACAGGCAAGAAAACAGGAAATTCCTAATCAAGAACTTGTCTTTTCAACATATAACAATAACCAGTAAGCGTGCCCACCCAAATACTAGATGAAGACTACAGCAGCACAAATCCATCAAACTAAATCAATCACATAACCTAATCTCACAGAATAATTCTCCAAACAAAATTAAAAATTCGACCTTTGCAATGTCTTACTATCTAGTACACAAAAACAAACTAGTCCCCACAAAAAATTAAACAGTAAGCAAGATAATTCTGACAATATACTAAAATTAAACACCAAAACCAATGCAGTAACTGTTCCCTCCGTATCAATATAAGTGACTGATTTGACTAAGAGTATTATTTCAAAACATTTGCTTATTTTGAACAAAAGTGACAATTGTCCATTATCTTTATATTTTTGTCCCTATAATGCAGCTCAAAATAGAACATTTGCATACATACTTAATAAATTACTTTTAGTCGAAACAATCAATTAAATAGATGCACATACTTAATAAAATATTTTTAGTCTTAACAATCAATTATATCAATAGGAAATTAATTAACCATTGACCTTCTTCATCCTGGTCTTAACTGGGATTATAACTCCCCCTGCAGCCGAGTCAGCCTTCTTCGTTGGAGCAGCTTCACACACTACTGAACGCCTAACTACCCTTTGAACAGGACTCACTGAAACCACTCCTGAAAAACACAAACCCCAAAAAACAAAAACAAATAAATAGAAAATACAACAAATTATTTCCAAAAAACAAGAAAATCACATAAAAAAAATAAGAAGGAAATGAAGGGTTTTTACCTTGAGAAAAGAGGTTGGAAGAGAAGCTGAGAGGCTTGAAAATGGGGGAAGTGTTGAGTTTGGGGTTGAGAGATAGAGAGGGCAAATTTGGAGTGAAATTCCATGTTGTTGAAATGCAGTGAATAGTTGCAGCCATTTTTTGTGAAGACAAGAAAGAGTGTTGTTGGTATGTAATGGAATAGATGTACTCTGTGTTTCTTATCTACTTCCCCTTAGCCAGAGATGGGAATGTGAAAAGATTTGGGTGAATATGATGTTATTTTGCCCCTCGATATATTTCAATTGGTAAATAATTAGAATTAGACTGCTCGCGTCTCTTAATAAATAATTAAAATAATATTTATGTTCATTATTTGATATGTTAAGGAATAATGATTTAAAATTAAATTGTGATGAATGAAATGAAATTAATTTTATTTGGATGAAGCTATTTATTAGAATATCAAATAAAGTAAATGAAGAGATTCATCCTATTCATATTAATTCACTTCGAAATAAAAGTGCTATAATGGTCCTTTTGATTATGTTAACTTCAATTTGGGTAAATTTTTAGGGTTTATTTATTTTGAGCTTTTTGAACATTAATAATGGAGTCTTCTTTTTCAAATATTATACTCCCTATGAACCATATTTTTAAAATTAAACTTCCTATTTCAAAATTCAACGCAAAATTGTAACTATTGGGTTTTGACTTAGAAGCTTAATCTTTGAGCTTAAGATTGATGTTTAAATCTATAAATCTAACCGCTTGCGGCTGGCGTTAAAATCGCCATCAACCTCGAATACTGGGGAGTCACCAATCGAATTAATATCAACATAAAAGACTTCATTTAATATTAATACTAATAAAAAATTTTTGTCCATCAGGATGAACCAACAACTCACCACTTAAACACAACATTCATAATCAACATACATAAAAGTTTGAATAATACAACCAAACATCATAACCACATAATCCCCAAAATACATCATAGTAATAGTAATGCCCATACGACGCCAAAAGACAATATAAGTTTTGGAAAACTCCTCGATGGGCAGTGAAACAATAGATGGCACGCTGAGATATCTCAGTCACCCGAATCGCATCTACCATTATGCATGCCCGCCACAAAAAGACGTGTGCCACACCTAACATTTCCATAACTACAAAATCGAGTCCCTTTAAACAAAAAGGGTCCAAATTTCAATGAATATTTATATAACGAACCATAACTAGTCACACATATATGCACATGCAAACGTATAGTCTCAACAATTTAATATAATCCACCTCTCAAATAATCCAGAACAATTCAATAATATCCGATAATCTAATCATATCAAATAATCCAACAAATAAACTCACACACATAGTCAATAACATCCAGCATATCACACAAGCAATAACTCTACCCGACCCCCCATGGTATCTACTCCTTCCTATAGGAGAAAAGAAACGACGCCATCGATCGCTTCTACCCAGCTGAAACGAGACAAAATAGTATTACTGTCATTTTACTCCAAAGAACGAGATATAAAATCAAGCATTCATTGGGCTTCTACCTGGAAGAAAAGTGGAATAACTCAACCCGCAGGAGAGCACAAATACCAATTTAACCGACTAGAAGTTCAACAACCCATCACACCAACAATAATCCCATCATCATATCACAACAACTCGTATATCACAACTCATCATATAACAATACTCAACATCAAAGCCTCAATATCATATCACATAATAACTCATTTAGTAAATACTATACAACTTATATATACACCATATATATGAAAAATTATGTTACGTGATATAAATACTCACCACAAGCCACGTCAAATATTTACAACTTTTACTACTCAAAGCAACTAGTCGATATCCACACCTAAAGAACATAATAATAACAATTACTATTACTTTAGTAACTTTTAACAACATCTACTAGATTTGTGAACTACTCTTGAACTTATGCAATTTCATCCCATTTTACGATATACTACTATACTCATTTTAATTTTTGTCTATATCCAAACTATATAAGTTATATGAAGAATCTAAATTGAATACTACTATCCAAAATCTATTACATAATTAAACTAGAACTAGCATATGATTCTATAATTTAGTTTATGTATATTATAAGTACTCAACTTACTACATAATTCAACAAGAATTTAATTAGATAAATTTGTAGCCCTATAACCAACATACTTATTTTTAAACCATTAAATATGAACTCTAAACTCTAAATATCATTAAGGGATGAATTTAGCTAATTAAAGTAACTTAGCATAGTTATAAAACTAGTTATATAACCAATAAAATGATATAGTTATACCTTTTCCTTCAAACTCGATGTAAACTTTGTAATTACGATTTATGACACAAGACAAAAGCGAAGAAAAATTTTGGGAAAGAGGAGGGGAAACTCACCACCATATTAAATGAGAAAGGAGATTATAAATTTGCTTTTTAACCTTCAAGAAAGAAAGCAAAGACTTGTTGACATTAAGCTAAAGAGAGGTCAAACACGTATGCTTGTTTCGAGGGAAAAATGAATAGTACTCAATTATTACTTAAATCATCAAAATTTGGGTTATTTCATAATCATTCTCCATCATTAGATTGGAATCTTCGTAATTAAAAGTGATCTAATGACTTAACTTCAATAAGGGTTTCAATCAAATTAGTTGTTTTACAATCAATACCAAAAAGTATGGTAATAAGTTTTAGCCCGTATTTAATGCACTTGACTTCCATTTATTTCCGGTTTGTCCAATTTGCTATAACAAACTATTACTCCCTCCAATCCAAACAATTGAATTTATTATATATCGAAATAAAATTTTAATTTTCACTAATCTTTAATTATATTATTAAAAAAATTAAAAAATTAATATTATGAAAGTATTTAAAAGATCTAATCCAATTATATAAATTAAAATTTTCTAAAATAATAAATAATTAATAATTGATGGTTAAAGTAAATTTTAAAAATCAAACACAATTGCTTGGAATCGGAATACCGCACCTTTGTAATACATGATGGAGTCATTTTAGGATAATGGTTATATCCACCATACGTCTCTACCTCTTAGTTTTATTATCTCTTTATTGTACTTACAAAAAAATCGCACTTCATTTTATTAATTATTTAGGAATGATTGTCAATGATATATGTTATATAATGTTATTAATTGATTATTTATTAATGAAAACCAATGTGATCATGTTATTATCAGAATAATTATATTGAACTCGATAATCGAGGAGTGTTATTATAGTGATGATTATATTGATATTTCGTAACCCAATATTAATATAATTGAGGTAATTATATTGATATATTTATAATCCATGGCCATCAGTGGTATAATCATGTATTCATGTTAATAATACTAATGTCCCAGGTAATTATATACCTATTTAAGCAAGCAACTTAAAAAAATTAAGTTCAAAAATCATACTCGATATTTTGAGTTTACCCTTATGTGAAAAATAAGAAGTGAAAGTTGAAACGAATAAGGTAAGATCCAATATATATATATATACTTATACTTAAGAATAAAAAGGAAAGAAAGAAGACTCACGAAGAACCTCGAAGAAAAATATTTTCAACACTCGTTATTAAGGTAATAATAATAATAAGTTGTCAAGCAAATAATGCAAGACGCCACGTACTCATTCAAGACAATTCCAGAACCACCTCTTTCATGTATATATATTCCCAACATCGTACACAAATTTGAATACACAAATATAAGTTTCTAAGCTTGCTCTCTACTATACAAAACAAGAAAAAAAACCAAGAATTTTTATAACAATTGTGCAACTTTGTTGGAAGAAAAATATTGTAGCATGGCTGGAAAAGGTGAAGGTCCTGCAATTGGTATTGACTTAGGTACAACATACTCATGTGTGGGAATTTGGCAGCATGATCGTGTTGAGATTATTGCTAATGATCAAGGCAACAGAACCACTCCTTCTTATGTTGCTTTCACTGATACTGAAAGGCTTATTGGTGATGCCGCTAAGAACCAAGTTGCCATGAACCCTGTTAACACTGTCTTTGGTAAGTTCTTTGTTTTCTTTGATTTTGGCAACAACTTTATGCATGCTTGAATGTTACAAGTATAATTCGAAGTTGTTCATGCATGGATTTATTAGATATAGATAGTGTATAGTTTATTAGGACCGTTTGTCTCGGAATAATTTTCTTTGTCTATAAGTTGTTCACTTTGTTAGTTGAATCTGTAAGATAGATGTAAAAAAGAAAAGGTTAAGCCATTGGTTGTGTAGAGGATTACAATCCTTTTATGCTTGATTCCTAATTTTGTTACTTCCAATATACACCTTCATCCAAAATATAGTCTAGTTTAGCTTTTAATTGTTTAAAATTAATAAATTTTGCCGATTATGCAAAACTAGACAATTATTTTAGATGTGGACATGGTGGGAGTATTTTCGAAGTTTTTGTTAACTTAATTTGTTATGTGCAGATGCTAAGAGGTTGATTGGAAGGAGGTTTAGTGACCCCTCCGTCCAGGCAGACATGAGGCACTGGCCTTTTAAGGTGATTGCTGGTCCTGGAGACAAACCGATGATTGTTGTCAATTACAAAGGCGAAGAGAAGCAATTCTCTGCAGAGGAGATCTCTTCTATGGTCCTAACTAAGATGAAGGAGATTGCTGAGGCCTTTTTGGGGGAGACTATCAAGAATGCTGTTGTTACTGTCCCTGCTTATTTCAACGATTCGCAACGTCAAGCTACCAAGGATGCTGGGGTCATCTCGGGGCTCAATGTGATGCGGATTATTAACGAGCCGACTGCTGCTGCTATTGCTTATGGTCTTGACAAGAAAGCTTCCAGTGCTGGTGAAAAGAATGTTTTGATTTTCGATCTTGGTGGGGGAACGTTTGATGTGTCGTTGCTCACCATTGAAGAGGGTATTTTCGAAGTTAAGTCTACTGCTGGTGATACTCACCTTGGAGGTGAGGATTTTGATAACAGGATGGTGAACCACTTTGTGCAAGAATTTAAGAGGAAGCACAAGAAGGATATTAGTGGTAATCCTCGGGCTCTAAGGAGGTTACGGACTGCTTGTGAGAGGGCGAAGAGGACTCTCTCATCGACTGCACAGACGACCATTGAAATCGATTCTTTGTTTGAGGGAATTGATTTCTACACCACCATCACTCGTGCTAGATTCGAGGAATTGAACATGGATTTGTTCAGGAAGTGTATGGAGCCTGTTGAGAAGTGCTTGAGGGATGCTAAGATGGACAAGACTTCTGTCCATGATGTTGTGCTTGTAGGTGGATCAACTAGGATTCCCAAAGTTCAGCAGCTATTGCAAGATTTTTTCAATGGGAAGGAGCTCTGCAAGAGTATCAACCCTGATGAGGCTGTTGCCTATGGTGCAGCAGTTCAAGCTGCAATCTTGAGTGGTGAGGGTAATCAGAAGGTCCAGGACCTTCTCTTGCTGGACGTCACCCCATTGTCGCTCGGGTTGGAGACTGCTGGAGGTGTCATGACTGTGTTGATTCCAAGAAACACTACAATCCCGACCAAGAAAGAGCAGGTGTTCTCGACCTACTCGGACAATCAGCCTGGAGTTTTGATTCAAGTTTATGAAGGAGAAAGAACAAGAACCAAGGATAACAACTTGTTGGGCAAATTTGAACTTTCTGGTATTCCTCCAGCCCCAAGGGGTGTTCCTCAAATCACTGTTTGTTTTGACATTGATGCAAATGGTATCTTGAATGTATCTGCTGAGGACAAGACAACCGGCCAGAAGAACAAGATCACAATCACAAATGATAAGGGGAGGTTGTCCAAGGAGGAGATTGAGAAGATGGTGCAAGAAGCAGAGAGATACAAGGCTGAAGATGAGGAACACAAGAAGAAGGTTGAATCTAAGAATGCCTTGGAGAACTATGCTTACAACATGAGGAATACCATCAAAGATGAGAAGATAAGCTCCAAGATTTCAGCTGACGACAAGAAGAAGATCGAGGATGCAATCGACCAGGCGATTCAATGGTTGGATGGTAATCAGCTTGCAGAAGCCGATGAATTTGAGGACAAGATGAAGGAGCTCGAGAGCATCTGCAATCCGATCATTGCGAAGATGTATCAGGGAGGTGCCGGTCCTGACATGCCCGGGGGAATGGACGAGGATGTTCCCAGTGGTGGCAGCAGTGGCGCAGGGGCAGGGCCTAAGATTGAAGAAGTGGATTAAGAGTTACAGACTGATCTTTGCAAGTGACCATGTTTAATAAATGTTCTAGTTATTTAAATCCTTTCATCATGTATGTTTCCAGACAAACTTTGGCTGTTCTATGTAGCATGAGTTCTTTAAATAAATTTGTTATAGATCGTTTTACTTGATTATCTTTTTAAATTTCTGTATGTATCTCCTACTTGAATGGATAAATGTAGTCCCTTTTCACAAGATACATACGAAAATCTTGAAACGATTCTACTTATTTCTCAATTCTCAAGCCTCAGGCTCGACTGAGCTCGACCCTCATGCATGGGGAACTCGACTTGAATCGAACAAGCTCAAGATTGGTGAGGTTCAACCAAATTTTGAGCTCCACTCGACTTGAATGAGCTCAAGATTTGACGAGGCTGAACCAATTTTGGAGAACTATTCTTACAACATACTGAGTACATAAATGATTTTTTTGAGGCAAGGACATCTACATGTGTCGATTAAATCTGAATGCGTAATGTAATAATAGGAAAGATGACTCATGGTGAGAAATGAAAACTATAATATTTTTATGGATTACAAAATACAAAATAAGTAGTCATGATTCTTGTTCATGGAATGAGAAATGGATTATTAAAAATAATGGAACAGCAACACTAACCACCTTTGCATCCATCATACCAATGCTTCTGTCAAGCCGACATGTGGGTTTTCACTCCAAGGCGAGGAGCGCAGGCACACAAGAACTTCATGCTCTTCTGGTCCAACGTGATGTTTAGGAACTATAATCTCAAGCATAGTTCCTGTCACATCGCCATATGCTTCTAACTTAGCATCTTCGGGTATGCGAGTTGGAAGGGGTATCTCCCTAACAAACTCCCCCTGCAGGCAATGCTCCGGGGCTGGATCTGTTAGCTTGAATGTCCTATCTTGCCTTCTAATAGTTGGCATGCCACCGGTGCTTGCATAAGATATCTTCACTATTCCATGAGTATGGGTGTTTCTCCATGTTACTTTAACCTTTTGGAGATCTACAAAAGGCATGCTGACAATTATCAAGAACCCCTCTTCATCTTCATAGATAGTTTTTGCAGCTGTAACAGGCCCATATGCACTTTTCATTACCCCTGTAAATTCAGCTAACCATGGAGGCTCAACCGCATGGATATCCAAGACTCTGTCAGTTTGAGAATTGTTAGACGTATTGGAATCATCATCATTCCTGTTAGGAGATGCATTTTTCCTACGCTTATTGCACATAGTCAAAAGGTCCATCACCTCACCATTAACATGGTTCACAGACTGATTTGAGAGATTGGGACCAGAACCATTCAGCAGTCTCTTAGCTTGAGGATGCAAACTATCTTTGAGTGATGAAGGGCGCTCAAGCTCAAATTCTGCATGTTGAAGATTCCTCCATGAGCCAAAGTCGCTGGCTTCAAGAGGAATATCAAAGTTCAAGTCTCTTCCTGTGAGCTCAATCCACTTCTTCCGTTCTTCATCATCAGTACCCAAAAGATTTGGAGTTCGAACAAGTTCAATCCCATGAACACACTGAGGATTAGAGAGACCCCTATAATGTTTTCTCTGCATTCTGTGAGATCGAACAAAACCCTTATCTGGACTGAAGGGAAATGGCCGCTCCCCTTGGCGTGAATGGCCGTTCATATAACTCCTCAGCTGCATCTTCCCCAAAGCATTTTCTGGCCTGTCCTTAAAAACCCACATATACATGTTCTCCATATCATGCTGAACCATAAACACATCCAGCTTCAAATCGGACTTATCATACCCAGCTACCCCATTACTTTCCCTGGCAACCTTAGACTTAGACTTCTCATTCAAGGCTGGCCTAAAATAAAAGGTAAAGAAAAACCAAGCACCCCAAACACTATCAAGCCTCTTGGCACACTTCTTCCCAGCTTTCGACACATTAGTAGTGATTATCTCAGCTTCATAATGCTGATGACCAAGGTTAACATCTAACAAATCACAGTTATCGCCCCACAAGGGTGGGGGAGGGCTCGGCTCAGCTGAAAGAGGCACGTTAATATCAGGGGGCTGCAGTAGATTAACTGCGCGATGCAATTCCCTCTCTAACTCCTCACGAGGAGATGAACCAGAGTCCATCGACAACAATGTAGACAAATGATTACTTTCCATGGACAAGGTTGTTAAAAGATCCTCACCCATCTTTTCTTTAACAGCTACTTTCAATACTCACAAACACTATAGGATTCCGTACTATATCCCTATAACAAACATTTTTCCTTCGGATTCCAATCGAACACACTCAATATACAGGCCAAATAAAGCCTTCCAAGAATACCAAGGATCAATATTATCCTAACCAATCCAACAGAAACATCTTTAATCTATAAAGGCAGATTTTTTCCCAATTTTTTCTACTTTTCTTGCATACCCACTAAAGATCCAACAACAAAATGCCTTCATCTAATCCAAGAACCCCAAATAATAAAAAATAATTGTACCCAACAATTAAAAATCCAATCTTTTATATCATTACGACACAAATTTCAACATAAAAAGTGAAACAAACTCTAAGCTAAAACCCCAATTTTAAACATTCATGTAGATTTATATGATCCAGATAAAAGAACATAAATATATAGTGGAAAATATGAAAAGAATACCTTGAGATGGGTTCTGAATCTACATGAAAATGGAGGAGAAATATGACAATTATTGTGAACTGTGGTAAGAAGAGAAATGGAGTAGATAGAGTCTTTTTTATAGAAAGGAACGTAGACGCACTGGTGCTATAAGCACACCCCAAACAGCGTCAAAAACAGGTGTGAAACTATTATTTTAACCCTTTTTATTTGTAAGTGTAGTGTTTGTTGAAGTTTCATTAGGGGTAAAATAGTCATTTTCATACTTTTAACATTGTTTGGGTGTGCTTTTGGGCTTCACCACGGAGTTTAATTTTATATAAAAGACATTATATAATAAAAATACTATAAAATTTAAGATACGAATAACATAATTTACGAAAAATGACTATGGGCTTTTTAAAAATTATTAATAAACAGGCCTTTAAAAAAATGCTGAGGCCGACGTCTCCCTACACCCCTTAATTCCTCCACTACTTAACGCTAACGGTGAGCTACTACATATGGTCGATCAATAAGACGACGTTTCACATGTCAGAAGTCAAGTATATGGTACCGTAGGGTGTAAAGGTCTGAAAACTCTATTTGATTCCGCAAGATCGTTTCGAGATTTAATTCGATGTAGTTTTTCGAGCTAAGCTCAAATCTTATGACCGTCGATTGGGTTCGAATTATACATTTTGTAATCTTTTTTATTTCAAGTTTCTTCTTATTTATCATGAAAACGCGTTTCGTTCGAATTTCAAATAGAAATTTTGATAATGTTAAAAAAAGTTCAGCTCATTTAGAGAGGTTACATTATCAATTTATTATTGAAGTAATAATTCGGAGGGGGCAAAAGGTTACAGAACTTATCTCATCATGTTCTGGCAAATTGATGTATATTTTAATCTGAATTCCTTATCTTGATTCTTGAGTTGCTACATAGCCACATAGGGGGAAACTTTTTTTATGAATTGTATAGTACTGTAATTGTTTGCTTTTGCCACCCTCTTTTGTATTCAACTTGATTACTACTACATTCATTTAAACAACATTGTAAAATTTAAAAACGTGGACATGAATTCAACTTTTTTTTTTATTGCATAATGTTTTATGCAAGTTACATTAGATAATCGAAATAATATTTTCCACGTCTTTAATATTAATATTATAATTTGATTCAATTAAAAAATATGCATAACAGTTAATTCCGTAAAATTTGTTACTTTCTCATTCTATTGATGTATCATCGTAATGTTGTTATGAGTTAGGAGTGGAGTCATTATAAATCAACTATACTATAAAATGACATTTAATATATGGTCTTGGATTTGAAGAATCATTTTCCATATATTATTAATAGGCATGTCTTAATCTTGTAGAATATATGGTTTCATTTGATATATAAATTAATGTTCATGATGCCTTTCCAAGAACGATCTCTTCACCTAATATTTAAGAAGTCTAATTAAAGTTTCTTTTAAATAAAAAGACTTTGCAGTAATCTCTTGAGCAGCATAACTAACTAAAGTGACATCTACACTCGTCACCACTTCAAAGAGAGTGATTCTCAAATTTTATATAAATACCCAACCATTTGCATTATTGTAAGGTAATGTTAAAACCCTATTTGAATTATTCACTATTCGATAAATACCGACTTTATCATCTGGAATGACTCACGATCGACTTTCTACGCGTCACTAATTCAAGACTCACAATTGCTCTGACCACCGACCGCTTTGGACAGAATGATCTGGAAAGCGACCGACAAGAATGAATTAGTACCGGAGTTAACGTAGTGCCCTTGGGGCACGAACATCCTGCACCAAACTCGCCCTCATTATTTCCGGCACGGCGTCAAGATTGACTCGGCGAGACACCTACTTATCTCCAAAGAGCTCACTTGCCTCCGGCAAGACACTCTCTGCGGAAGATGCGACAGAGAAGAAAAAGTTTCAGATCCTACACCATAACGGACCCTAAAAATCCTGCACATCACCATCCTTAGGATAAGATGATAAGATGAAAGAAGAAGAGCTCAATTTGACTACTTCCCTTTACACGTTGTGAAATAGTAGTGAAATGTGAAAATGTCCCTTTAACGTAATGGGAGGCCTAACTACTTATCAACGCATTGAATGGGCGAGGAGGATAGGTTGTTATCTTGTTTCTTTCCCTAGTGGTCCTGATTCCTAAAGTATGACTACCAACTACCAAGTACTAATGGGTTGCACTATATAATAAAATGAAGACAAATTAAAGAAATTTGCATTCAGCAAGAATAGTTAGAGGGTGAGATTACTTCAAATTGAATGATCAAACAAAGGAGGCTAGTATTTTATGCCCTTTTTCCTCTTAGTGTCTCAATTCATATCACAATTAAATTATATGTCATGAAATATGTGATTTTATCATAATTTTGCACCTTCTTTTGCATGTTTTGTACAATCGGTCAAACCATGAGCATCTTAAAGTGACACATAAATGGACAAATGATCATTTTATTTGAAAAGCGATCACTGAAACAACGATGAAGGATAATAAAAAGACTTTGATCCTAAGTATCGAGGAGCTACGACCTCACCGTGATTCTAACACGGTAGATACACAAGGATCATACTACTTGTACAACAAAACATCTAAGTAACTAGAGCCAAGTCTCAACTGCCCGTGATTTTCATAACGATTCCTACATGTCATATGAGATCCAAATAAATTTCGGACCTAATTTTCAGAACCATCCATCGTCCGACCAACAATTCGAAGAATCCTCTCATCACTAGTTAAAGTTAAACCATGTCGTCTAATGTTTCTTTTATAACGGGAAACCCGCAACCGCTACTTGAAGAGTGTGTAATGGTTAGACCTCGGGCTGACCCTCACCTAAAGTGACCATTATGCCCTTATATATCATCTAGGCTTCACATGCCTGGTTCAGGTGCTTTCTAATAGTGCATAATATTATATAGCACATCACATGGCTTCGAATCTTATATTGTCCCACGAAGATTGGAGCCTTGGATAAGGGAGAAAAAATGGAGATGTTACGATGCGTCTCCGAAGTTGGTTTTCAAAGACATTTTATGTAGTCATTCTTGATTTGCACTATGAACGTCCGATATGTGCATTTGAGGGTTGCACAAAATTGAATGTAACACAAAAACATTTATATCAAATGAAACAAATCTATTCAGTTTAGATATAGAGTATATTAAATATACATGTTTTTGTGTTAAATATAAAGAGAATAATTACATTTTTTTGTAGTAAACACTATAATTTGGGGTTGATATAGTTTAAGATTAAGTAATAACTTAAGTCAACATCACAACATCCGAATCACACCACTCATAATCTATTTGCCGATTTTTTCAAATCAAACCGATGGCGCTTTAATAATTTAAAAACTGAAATAATTTTATGGTTTGCAATTTTTCTCAAAATCGAATCACAAGGAACCTAATCACTCCCATCATTTATATATAATTTATGTTTAAATCCAGTTTGTTGTTTCATTGCTTGCTCTGCCATCCATAACGAATAGATAACATAAATCACAAAGAAAATAATTGCATTGATAGATTAATATAAACGGAAGCACCAAAGACAAAAATGAAATTACTAATTACTACTAATAAGTCTTAAAAATACTTAAAACAAATGCCCAGAATCTGAGGAGACAAAAGGGGCAAATAACAAAGTATCCGCACAGCAACTTAGTCGATTTCTAATCTTTGGGTCCAGGGGCTACTACTGCCAGCAGGGAACATCATCCAATACCAGCACTGGATATGTCGGGGCTGCACCACCTTGGTACATCTTGGCGATGATGGGGTTGCAGATGCTCTCCAACTCTTTCATCTTGTCTTCGAATTCATCAGCCTCGGCCAACTGGTTACCATCCAGCCACTGGATAGCCCCATCGATGGCATCCTCGATCTTCTTTTTGTCATCATCAGAGAGTTTGGAAGCAATCTTGTCATCCTTGATGGTGTTCCTCATGTTGTATGAATAATTCTCCAGAGCATTCTTGGCTTCCACCTTCTTCTTGTGCTCCTCATCTTCTGCCTTGTACTTCTCGGCCTCTTGCACCATCTTCTCGATATCTTCCTTGGACAACCTTCCCTTATCGTTAGTAATGGTGATTTTGTTCTTCTGGCCGGTGGTCTTATCCTCGGCTGTGACATTCAAGATACCATTGGCATCAATGTCAAAGCAGACAGTGATCTGAGGCACACCTCTGGGGGCTGGTGGAATTCCTGATAGCTCGAATTTCCCGAGCAGATTGTTGTCCCTGGTCCTGGTCCTCTCACCCTCGTACACTTGAATCAAGACACCGGGCTGGTTGTCCGAGTAGGTCGAGAAAACTTGTTCTTTCTTGCAAGGAATCGTGGTGTTCCTTGGGATCAAAACAGTCATCACACCTCCAGCAGTCTCCAAACCTTGAGACAAAGGTGTAACATCCAACAACAAAAGGTCCTGAACCTTCTCATTACCCTCTCCACTCAAAATTGCAGCTTGAACAGCTGCCCCATACGCAACAGCCTCGTCGGGGTTGATGCTCTTGCAGAGCTCCTTCCCATTGAAGAAATCTTGCAATAGTTGTTGCACCTTGGGAATCCTAGTTGATCCACCAACAAGCACAACATCATGGACAGTGCTCTTGTCCATCTTAGCATCCCTCAAACACTTCTCGACCGGCTCCATACACTTCCTGAACAAATCCATGTTCAACTCCTCAAACCTAGCACGAGTAATAGTTGAATAGAAATCAATACCCTCATACAAAGAATCAATCTCAATCGTAGTCTGGGCAGTGGACGAAAGAGTCCTCTTCGCCCTTTCACAAGCAGTCCTCAATCGCCTCAAAGCCCTAGCATTTCCAGTAATATCCTTCTTACTCTTCCTCTTAAACTCCTGAACAAAATGGTTCACCATTCGGTTATCGAAATCCTCACCACCAAGATGAGTATCACCAGCAGTGGCCTTGACCTCAAAAATCCCCTCCTCAATAGTCAACAACGACACATCAAAAGTACCACCACCAAGATCAAAAATCAAAACATTCTTCTCTCCCACGCTAGTGGCCTTCTTATCAAGACCATAAGCGATAGCAGCAGCCGTGGGCTCATTAATAATACGCATCACATTAAGCCCGGAAATCACACCGGCATCCTTAGTAGCCTGCCTCTGGGAGTCATTAAAGTAAGCAGGGACAGTAACAACCGCGTTCTTGATCGTCGACCCCAGGTATGCTTCGGCAATCTCCTTCATCTTCGTGAGGACCATAGAGGAGATCTCCTCTGCTGCAAATTGCTTGTCCTCGCCCTTGTAGGACACAACAATCATCGGCTTTTCCGCCGCCCCTGGTATCACCTTGAATGGCCATAGCTTCATGTCGCTCTGAACAGAAGCATCGCTAAATCTCCTACCAATCAACCTCTTCGCATCTACATTCGACGAATAAAACTTTACAGATATAAATCTATCATATTACAACACAATTAAATAATGATTATAAAATAAAGACATACCAAAAACGGTGTTGATGGGGTTCATGGCGACCTGATTCTTAGCAGCATCACCGATGAGTCGTTCGGTGTCCGTAAAGCCAACGTAGGAGGGGGTGGTCCTATTACCTTGGTCATTGGCAATAATTTCGACACGGTCATGTTGCCATACTCCGACACATGAATAAGTTGTCCCTAGATCTATTCCTATTGCTGGACCTTCACCTTTTCCTGCCATTACTTTCACTATAATCTAATTTAATTTGGGAAAATAAAATCAAGTTGTGAGTGAATTGTTTATGGTGGGTGTGATTTATATAGGAGTCTTCGTGCTCGCTAAGAGAAGGTTCTAGAATTTTATAAACGCGTTTGAGTCGTTAGATGTGATTGCTCATCCGACGGTTTAACGAGCCTATAGGATTTCTGGGAATATCTTCTAAATTGGGTTTCGTATTTCCTTTTTTATTTTTTCAGTTTTTAACCTAGATATAATATTCTATGTTTGTATGTATATTTTATAAAGATTATTGTTTAGATTTTTAAATAGATGGAATTAATAAATTTGGAAGTTTTAAGTGATACATTTAATTTTACCATAAAAATAATAGTATTATAATATATACACAAATATATATTTGAGTTGAATATTTTAAAATATTATAATACATTTTTTAAAATGGATGGGAGTATTACGTGTTCACAACAACAAAAAAAGGAGAAAATTTATTTTTCACAAAGTTTTAGAAAATTTAAATTTTATCTCACAAACTAATTTTTTACTTCATTTTTTAAAAGTAAACAAGACTACAAAGACACAAAATATATAAGAATATGTTTGGTACACTTTTACCTTAGATTTGGCCCAATTTTGGATTGTGAAAAAAAGAAAAATAACCCATAAATGGGATTTATGAAGTATTTTCGAGTTTGAATGTTCTTCAATAAATTAGAAACTTACACAAATGAGAAATGCATGAAATTCAAACCCTATTGGTCAATGGTCAATTTGTTAGGTGTAATTTGTAAATAGAGTGACCAATGAAGCACCAAATTTCTTCCCTATTTTTAGTTTCTCTCAGAACAATACCGACACAAACAAATGATCAAAATATCAGAAGTAAATAACAAAGCCAACATGAATATGTCCAACATTTGATGAATAGTATCCTATATTTGTTACAATATGTTATTAAGAAGTTAATCAACAATAAGAGTGACGAAGGAAGCACTAAGCTTTCCATTGCAACAACTTGCATTTGAGAGGCTAAGCAGACTAGTACAAAAAACGGACTGAGTAGTGTTTCTCACCTCTCTCTCGAGTTCTATAACTTTACTATCCGTGTGTCGTCCTTGTAAATGTATTGCCCCGGCTAGTCTCCATTCTAAAAATAGTTTCACAACAGAAGACTCACGCGTGGATTTTCCAAATGCCAGTTCTATAGCCCATTGACATGAGTGCCATTTCCCACAACATATTGGGGATACTTAACAAATTCACTTTGGATCCAGGAATTTCACACCAATTTACAGAGACCTCAACCATAGGGATGTTAAACCATTTGCACAGATAGACTAACTCAACATCGAAACACCACCTGCAAAGAAAGTCAAAATAATGGTAAGTTGGAACACTACTTCTCAATTTCATCTTATAATCAGCCAAATTTTTAATTCCAATGTGGACATAGTGTCATATTCATCTCCCCTTGAATAACTCCTACAGTATTTGATTACCATTGTGTGTAATAAAAGAGCAATTTTCAACCATACCTCTTCAACCGTATGTTTGTGAAAAGCTTCCGTGCTGCTGCTCTGGTAAACATCTTAAATCCACACTGCAGAGAATTACATAAATCCATCAAGTACAACTGAAAATCCCTGATGAAGTGTTGGATATACATGAACTGATTCCAGCAGATAGAAAAAGTCCAACAATGATTACCTGTGTATCACGTATTCCAGGACCAGCTGCCAATAGAACCACAATGTGGAAACCCTTCATTAAGAAATTACGGTACCACTTCCTCTGCAATGAATCAAATATAATTTCTGTCAACATAATGGAAGGAAATCTGCAACAGGACCGTAACAGTGGCTAACTAAATTAAAATGACCCAACTGTTGCTAGAGCCTTCTCTTCAAGATGGGCTCGAGAACCAAAAGCAGCAACCAATACATCTGAGATCTTTAAAGTACTATCCGTCTCAGAACCTTTCAGCTTGCGCTCCTTCATAAAAACAGCTTGAATCTGACAGAGAAACTGAATCTAGTCAGATGCATGTAGGAAATAAACAAAAACTACTAAAATGCAGATTAAAAAATTGTTCATAGATGAAGTTCATAGAGACCTGGTTTTCAAGTTTCTCCACATCCTGCACTTTAGTTGCTCCATCAGCATCAAGCATAAGAAGAAGTTCACCACGAGAATGAAGCATTCCCTGTTTTAACACGCTTTCGCAGAAGCAAAATGCTTTAATGAATAAGTATGATAGAATACACGCACTCAGGCAACCTGGTAAACATCATCATAAAAATGTTCTGAAGGAAACAAATTGTTTAGATCCCACTCACTTTTCTTATAGCTTCTCCCTTCCCATGGTTCCGTCCAAGAAGGATAACTCTCACATTGTCAACTTTATATCTCTTCACAAAGTCGAAAGCCACCCTCTTCGTCCCATCAGCACTTCCATCGTCAATAATTATCACCTGGTAAGCACCATTCAATAGACAGTAAGAAACAATACTCACAGGTTAGTCACACCATCATGACACGAATATAAAGTTCATCAATATCACCCCAGACAGAAAACTATTCATGTCCCAATATGGAACTAATAGATCGGGAATCAGCTTTTATGCTTATACAAAAGAGGATATCACTGATATGTGAGTGGACTGTGCAGCTCACACCAATCCTTTTATTGAGATGTTATCTTCAGATACTCAACAATGTGTTCAGTAGTCACTTCAGTCAATAATGATATTACAAGTCAAATGTTGCATATACTTCTGCCTCACAGCAATTCAAGAAAAATGGAATCTTGGGTACCTCATATGAAAATGATGTGTCTTTTGATGCTCGTTGTTGAAGATAACTGCAATTATGGACCCACGGGGAAAACATTACTCAAAAAGATTAAAATGAAAATAAAAAATCTATGAAAATTTTAAACCTCTAGGCTCTCGATGATGATCACGTCTCAATTTTCCGACCGTAATTTTGCTTGGCAGTAATTACAGATAAAATTTAGTTAAATCCGAATCTTCTGATGGTCATGAATACATCATAAAATAACATTTTCTGATAGTAATTATTGCACAGTTTAACGTATTTTACTATGATAGTTGAACTGAAAATGTGGGACACATTAAGCATGTAAATAATTATACTAAGTAAGCAACTCCAAGCGAACAAAATAAAGTAATGGTAACAAAGAGAAAATTAAGAAAGATTATTCATGATATCAAAGATGTACTCATACTCACTTCAAAGTTTCATCAAGAGCTGCAGGAAGTCTATACTCTTCATTGAATGCTGGAACTATAAGCGATAAATATTTTTCGGCAGGATCGGAAATATTAGGACAAGGAACCTGGAATAATTACACATCTTTGCGTTAAGAGTGTCATGGATCTGAAAAGATGAAAAATACAGCATGTTGTCTACATCCGAGGGTCACAACTAAGCGTAAGACGTGTAAACTGAAGTGAAGAATAACAAATGAGTTACCATTCAAATATTTTATTTAAAACTTGTATATTTGTGGCTTAGTCGTTGTTAGTACATTAAGAAGTCATTTACCATTGATATAGCTCTTAATTTGCAATGTCTTCACCACATCCCAAGACAACTAAATAAACTTTCCAAGAACACTAATAACAACTCCAGTACTCCACCACTACTATACATATTAAACCTCTAGACTCCAACATTGTTCATCGATATATAAACTAAACTAAACCAATCATTATCCCACTAGGTGGGGTGGGATTGTTCACCAATATATACGAATAAAATAGACATCATTCCTGAAAACCCGAACTCAAGAAATTTATTTTTTCGACTCACTAAGCACATCACAAAATATAAGCTCCATCATAAACAAGTTGTATTTTCCTCTAACTCTTAAGTATCTTTTCCCTACACTTTACAATCTCAATATCTCTATATTGGGTGATATATTCCGTTAAGTCCATAAACTCTAGGTTATTCGATATATTTCCTATCCAACCAATATCTAAATTCCAACTAGTATATAAATTAATCGTAACATATATTCGCAGAAAAGGTAGAATAATACATACTGATTTCAACGAATTAGGATCCTCAAAAACAGGAGATGCTTCAACATGGCTGCAATAACAAAATAATATATTGTAATTCAGGACAATAAAATGGGACAACACAATAATATTAGTGAATTTAATTACGGAAATAAATCATACTCGTGATTGAATTTTCTTCTGAATGTTTCGAAAATAACAGCAAATAATAATCCAAACGCGAATAATAATAGCAGCTCAAACGCAAAAAAGATTTCTCCCATCATTTTTACGGCTTCATAATTCTGGATCGGAGGGGGTCAATAATAATAATTGAATTAGAAATTAAGCAATTCATCGAATTAATAAACATTTAATTAACTGCCTATGCCAATAAGCCCGTCTAGCTCAGTTGGTAGAGCGCAAGGCTCTTAACCTTGTGGTCGTGGGTTCGAGCCTAATGGGTGGGCGAGATCGCTTTGTCCCATCAATGCAAAGGTGCTCATTTTCATTACTAAAATATTGATTTTTTTTTAATTTCAACTCAAATATCTTTGAATATATTGTAAATGATATTTTGTAAAATTTAGTATTCGAACATATTATACCATTAAAATGATATTTTTTATTCGAATAAAAGGTGTGGTAATTTTAGCCCAATTCGTAGTAGTGTGGATTATGGACAACAAACAAGTAAATTTAATATTATATTTTTGCACAATTACAAATGTGAAAGAAATTATGAAATAAATAACATTGAAAAATAACATAAAAGTACATTATGAATGATCATAAGAACAACATTTTAATCATGATTTTTAAAAAATGCACAACCTTGCATAGATAGGTTCGCCTACGAATGTTGATGTTGCCTTTTTATCCAAAATTTCAAATATTTTAACAAAAACTTGAACTATTTGAGGTACATGTAACATGTTGGAATGAGGTACGTTATAATGCTCCATTTACTAAGGTAGTGATCCGCCATATTTTCAGTAGATGGATTCTGAACTTCAGGTATTGATGGGTGAAATTTTAGACTAGCCAATACTCATTGTCACAAATGGATATGCGTAGTTGATGAATGCGCGGCCCGCTATTTTAAGGCCCTATTCAGATACTGTCGCCTCCCTTTGGCGGTAGTGACTTGTCTCCTCGTCGCCTCCTCGACACTGACGCCAAGCCTTAATAAATGAATCAAGTGAAAGCGATAAGTACTAGGAAATGAATTTCTTGGATACCTTAAACGGTGAAATATTATTTATATTTATAGGCATTTCAGACAAGCCAGACTAAGAATTGGCTTTTTTTTTCCTTTAGAATCACGCTTAATTCACCAAAAGGTTGCTGACTCAGTTTTCTTTATTTTCTTCTTCGTAAAAATTTTAACTATGTCTTCTAGCCGCGTGAACTTGTCCCTCCGACCTCACTGCACTCCGCAGTTACGAGGGATACTCCCAAACTAGGAGTCAGCGTGACGAATGCAGACGACCACTCCCTCGGAGACGCTCTTCAAGAGGTAATACGTCAAGTATGTTCACGAGCTCAAGCTTACTAACATGGCCTTCTATTAAGTATTGTGGGGTCACTTCCTGGCCATGAGGCGATATAAGCACTAAGTGGGCCTCTGACAGTTAAGAAAAGAAGAGAACTCCTTGCATGTGAGCAAATCTCCCTACTTCAGCTTAGCCTAAAGGACAAGGATGCCAGTTCCAAGGGCAAGGAGAAACAAGGTGAGGACCCTACTATAATAAGGAAGTTCCTCCTGGTAGATGTAAAACAATCCCATTTTAACCACCTTAGGGAGTATTTTTCCATTCCTTCATCGGTTGGTATTGCATTACCCCTGTAATTATGATATCAGTCCGCTAAGAATGTAGGCATGTTAGATGGTTCTTTAAGTCCGTGGTGGACTAGTGTTTATATAGAGTCTCTTCACCTACTTGTCTGCTTTTCCCTTCTTCCTTTACCAATGACTTGTTAATAGCCCTAATCACTCTCCTCGCCAATTCACCCCTTTAGGTCAGTTTACATTACTGTTTTTCATGTAATTTGTAGAATCATTAGGTGTGTCCAAACCTACCCTCCTTTTTGCCAACTCTTCACCAAGCCGCAGGGGTGGGATGCTTTTACTTTTTAGTCCCGCTGGTGGGCGGAACATTTTATGAATGCAGAAGCCTCATGGTCAGCCAATCGCTGGGCATTCCCTTCGTGCTTCTTAAAGGGGGCATGGATGTCGAGTCCCTGCTGGGTCCACATGGAGAAGGCAAATAGGCTAAGTTTCCAACCTACGATACCTTCACGTCTCTAGAAAAGCCGAGGGAATTTTGACACAAAATAGACGCAACATCTTCTCGCAAAGAGGAGTGATTGATAGTGAGCGTAATCTACCCATGACAAAGGAGCTTTTGACTTGTCCGCAGATCCCATTCCTATGTGATACGACTTTTTAACCTCTTTTCTAGCTTTATATTCTTCATTTACTAATCTACTATTTCTTTGTACATTTAGATTTTGTTTGGCAAAGCAGCGACTGCTTTCCTAACACTGCTCCATGATATCTCGATTTCCATCGCTTAAGATAATTATTTACATGATAAGAACATGTAATGGCATAAAGTTTATATTATTTTAATGAAGCGAATACGGATATTTATAGACGATTCAAAGACGCTCTACTCATCAAGACATGGATATCTTGTACCAGGATAAAAAGTAAAACTATCAGACCTTCTGGGACAGTGAAATTTGCTAGACAATACCTTAACAACTTCAAGCAAGCAGCTTCAGTTATTACAATGGAATTTAGTGCTAACTAGTAGACTCTCTAATTTAGAATAGCTGGTAATGTATAAATTTAGGCTAATTTCTTTAGCATTGCTTCTACTACTCTGTAATGGTTATTTTATCATTCATCAATATAATCATCGAATGAAAATCATGTCCACGAGCATATCTTAATCTGGATATCTACGCCTTTTCAAGGCCTGCATTTGGCCATGGTTGATCCTCACAGTTAAAGAAGCACTGTCATTAATCCAAGGCTATACTGTGTTTAAGCGGTATATCTGCTTATGTGTGATCAGTAGATGGGTGTATTTACTTGACCTCGCCTCGGCGCATTAATCTCGTATAACTTCCCCATACTGTGATTTTGACTACATGACGCCTTTCATTGAAATGCACTAACGACGAATTTAAAAATCATAAAAAAAAAAAAATCTACGAATCATAAACAATAATTATCGAGATAAACAATAATTATCGAGTAGCCACTTTCTGACTATTTTGTTTACTTTTTTTATACGCCCTTATGAAGTTATGATATTCCTCATACCTAACTGTTAGATGTGGAATCAAGGATGATAATTTTTTTTAATACTTCATCCGAGTTTTTTAATCATTATTCTAAATTTATTTCACAAGCCAATTAAGAATTTAATTTAATAAATATATTGGTATTAGAACTTTTTATTACATATACATTAAATAGAAATTTAAAATTAAAAATCAATCAAATGTTACATTGACATTTCAAAATGACAAGTATTTTAGAATTTTTTTTTTATTAAGATGATAACTAAAAATTTGGAGGAAGTATGAAGTATTAAATTCAAGTATTCAAGTATACATGTCCATAAGACAAACATCTAATAATGCATATCAACTACCAACATGAACTCATGAAGGAGGTACATCCATCTTGCTGTATGTCTTGCTCTTAAATTAGGTAACAGTATTGGGTTTCCTATGCCTCCAAGAAAAAGTTTGCCCCAATTTAATTGTCACTTTTTTATTACAATTCAATCTGCTAACCAACTAGGCAAGGAAGATTATAAGTGTACCCACTCCAACTTTATGTATTTATTGTTCAGAATTGAACGCTAACTTGACTTTTTGGATCATTTTTTCACGTGGAGAGTGGAGACTTTTAGTTGCTTGATTTTCATTGACTGTAGTTTTTGTATGTAGAAAAAATATATACTACTATCGTTATTTAAATCTTTCAAAAAATACTCCAAATATCCAAAAAGAATTATTAAAAATTATACTTTAATTATGATAGTTGAATTTAATTACACTTTGATATGACATATACATATTTATAATTATTGTATATAATTTGGTTCAAATATAATAAACTCCATATTTTGCGATTAACATGATATTTTCTGATGCAATCAAAGTAATGCGTGAACTAAAATTTTCAAAAATGATTGATTTTTATCATTAAAATTAAATTTGAACTCACTTTTGGGATATAAGGAATATGTTCATTTAACATGTTAAAATAATATTGTATGTTTCAAAATATTAGATTTTTTAGAAAAAAAATATTTATAAAAATTTATGAAGTTTTATTTTTCCAACGTGACGCTTCCTATTCCAAAATGGACGCCCTCTTCAAAATGAAAATAATTTTATTTAAACAAGAGATGAAAAATAATTTTGTTTAAACAAGAGAAAGACATCGTCTTCACGAACGGAATCAATGCATGAAATTGGGCTGTGGCAAAATTTAAAAATTATATTTGTGGCAAAAGAAACTCAATTAAAAAAAAAAAATTAAACTAAAAAAACATCAACTACAACAAAATTAAGAAGATAATTGGTGCTAATACGATTGAACTCTACATTAATATTTTATTTTTCACATTTGTCTTCATCAATTACATTAAAACTTTACTTGTAACTTACATGATATTTAAAATATTAGAAATCCCTCTAAATTCTAGAGCCTTGCTCGAAAACCCTCCACACTACTCCTGCTGTATCACGCTTTTAAGTGAAGGTAATACACTTTATATTTAGAGTTAAACTTCATGTGGGCGAAAATATAAATATAGTAAAAAATGTTATTGAAATATGATGCAATAATCAAATGTTTTAGAAGTAAGAACTAGTATGAGATAAAGGTGATAAAAGAATTGGTTTTTAGGAAAATCACGGACTATGTTAAAAATTAAAATACTCAACCACCCAAGTGTAAACAGACATGCATGATCCATACTCAGCAGTCAGCATTTAGATTTGTAGTACAAGTTGCATAAGTAATTATATTGACTTGGAAAAAAGTGTTGATAAAAGTCAATGTCCTCTGAAGCTTCCTGTCTTCACGTGAAGCCAATTCATTAAAACCATCAAACCTTAAAACTATTCAACTTTCTTACACTCAAGAATCAGTTCACACCTCCCATAATTTTATTATTATTACAGTATTATTTTTTAACTGGCTGCTGAGTTTTAGTTGGTTTTTCACCATAAAGAAAGGTTGTTGGTGTAGCAGATAAAGATATAAAAGAAAACTTATTAGGATTTATTGCAATAAGAATCATGGGGTCTTGTCTTAGTTCTCGTGTGAATTCTGAGAGCCCTCTTCATGCTGGTAAACATAAAGATTTGGACTATATTTTGCTTTGTAAATATTGTTTTTTATGTACATATATGTATGTTTATGTGGACTTAATTTGAAATTTGGTTGTCAAATTTGGTTAAGTAGTGGAATTGAAATTTGAAAACTACCCTTTTGATTTTTATCCATTTTGAGTGTTGTACTTATAGATTTGATACTGTATTTATCATTTATAGAGTTTTGATACTATGTATAAGCCTTGGCCAAGACTGTCGGTAATTGGTTGTGTAAGCAAGTTCTTGTTTGTTAATCTGTTGGTTTTCCATTTGTTTCGATAACCAACTTAAGGAAATAACTTAATTGTTTAATTTATCAGTTGTAGAAATGATTTTGCTTCGACTGTTCTGTTATTTTTGCTGGATCTTGGATATAAGATGATCTTATTGGTGAATCAGCAAATTTAGATGGAGTATTTGTGATTAATTGAATATACTTGGAAAAGGAGTTGTGAATTAGGACTGAAAATAAAGTATTATGGTATGCAGGAGCAAGTTCAAGGTATGTCAGTAGTGACGAGAGAGTGTTATCGAGTAGGAGGCTTTCACCTGCAACGTCAGTCCCTCATACTCCTCGGGGTGAGAACGAGATATTGGAATCAGCAACTCTGAAGAGTTTTGCCTTTAATGATCTGAAAGTAGCCACCAGGAATTTTCGCCCTGATAGTGTATTAGGGGAAGGTGGTTTTGGGTGTGTTTTTAAAGGGTGGATTGATGAACACTCGTTTAAGGCTACGAAGCCTGGGTTGGGAATTGTTATTGCTGTGAAGAAGTTAAACCAAGATGGCTTTCAAGGACACAAGGAGTGGTTGGTGAGTATATGCCTTAACTCCTGTTTTATGTTCTATAGGTTTAATTGACGTTCTAGTTTTCATTTTCTCCAAATAAATTTAGATTCAATCACGACCTTTCACGAAATTCGTTGATCGGTTATACACACTACAAGAAATAATATACTCGGTATTTCGAGTAGTGTTGAAATAGCTAAAGTATTCTGCATTGGATAATTTTTCCAGTGATGTTCTTATGATGTTTGCTGTCTAATCTACAGGCGGAAATTAATTATCTGGGCCAACTACATCATCCTAATCTTGTAAGGTTAGTTGGTTATTGCCTTGAGGATGACCACAGGCTTCTGGTTTATGAATTCATGCCTAGAGGCAGCTTGGAGAATCATCTATTCAGGAGTGAGTAATTTCACTTTATAAAAAAACAACTGTTCGTTGCTTCACTTATTTCTTAGGTTGATGGTTGTTCATTTGATAGGGAGTTCTCATTTCCAACCACTATCTTGGAGCATTCGAATGAAGGTTGCTCTTGGTGCAGCGAAGGGGCTTGCTTACCTTCATAGCCCTGAAGCTCAAGTTATCTACCGTGATTTCAAAGCCTCTAACATCTTGCTTGATTCGGTATGTTTTTATATATAAGCAGTTTGCTTTCCAAAAGTTTAAAGAAAAAGTGGGCTATTTCTAAGTCTTCCATTAATGATCTACAGGCTTACAATGCAAAGCTTTCGGACTTTGGCCTAGCAAAAGACGGACCTATGGATGGTCAAAGCCATGTATCTACCAGGGTTATGGGTACCTACGGATATGCAGCTCCAGAATATATGGCTACAGGTATTCAAAGCTTCATCGAACACACTATTGAACTTTTTTATGTAAGATTTATTAGAACAAGTTCAGGGAGTTGTGATCTCAAGTAAGAACTTTTTTATTCCATCTAGATCTGTTCTCATCTTCCATTATGTTATTTTGCAGGACATTTAACTGCCAAAAGTGATGTATACAGTTTTGGTGTAGTTCTACTTGAGATGATCACTGGTCGTAGAGTAGTGGATAAAAACCGGCCACAGGGAGAACACAACCTTATTGAATGGGCTAGGCCTTACTTAGCCAGCAGCAAGCGGAGAGTCCTACGAATTATGGATCCGCGCATTGAAGGCCAATACACCATGGGGGGAGCATTGAAAGCTACCACTCTTGCAGTAAAATGCTTGGCTTTAGAACCCAGAAACAGACCACCCATGAATGAAGTGGTGAAAGCCTTAGAGCAGCTTCAGGATTTACGAGAATCTGGAAGTGTGAAATCTGAAGTAGTCCATCAAAAGAAACAAAGGAACTTTGGGGATGATGAAGTCTCCAAGAGACGAACTGGTTCATATCCGAGGAAGTCTACAACACCTGTCAACACTTGAATTATGTAAAGCAATGTCTAATAAGAAATCAAGAAAATTGTTGCAAGCTGCTCAGGCCAAAAGCTTCAAAGATTGTCGAGTCAATGTTCACTGTTGGGCCGATAACTATGCATATCTTGTGTCAACCAGCAGTGATCAATGGTGTGGTGTGCATTGTATTGTGTAGTATATGTGACATGGTTCTGTATCATCCAGGAACTTTTGTTTCCTGGAGCTGTAGCATGTATGTATATTCTTCAGATTTGCTTCCGAAGACTAATCGAACCATTAGCCTTACATCCCACTATATACATTCGATCAAGCTTGTCGTAGCAAAGTTAAAGTTAGGATGTGCAGAGTCTTCATCGACATGGTCTTATCTCATACAATTCCACTAAGGTCTAAGGTGCTAGATGTTCGTTTTGGCTGAAACTCTGCAAGTGCAGACACCCACTTTTGACGGCGAATAAGAAGGAACAAACATTGCTCTACATCATTTTGAGATTACAATGATATGTATAAGGAACCGAAGGGGAAAAAATGAGATCAAATATACTGTAAAGTTAATAAAAAGCGAATGTCTGAATGCCTCGTGCAATGTTCCCTCACTCGATTTGATTTTCTGATCAACACATCATTTTCAATGGCACAGAAACAACAATACAACATCCTATTCAGACTGAAAAGAAATATATAAAAGGCTTTGTTTCAAACCAATACATAGTTGCTCTCTTTAGAATTCAGGGAAGGGCAATGTCAAAAATACAATTTCTTCTCAAAATCAGAAAGAATGAAATGATTGTCTCAATTACAATAGTATACAATACTTTGAGATGATAGTATGATACAACAAGAAAGTGCAATGGAGCAGGAGATAATCAGACTATAAAGTTTGCATGACAAGATACTCTATAGCAAAGCTGAAACAGGTATCATACTCAAAATAAACATTACACCTGTTGAGAGGAATGCTCGGGCAAGAAATTAACAATTCTATTCAACAGATTCAAACCAAATACAGTTTCTTCGCAGTTGACTTTCACGGATGCATTTAAAGGTTCAGAGCATCTACCATCAAGAGTGATTGTGATTAAGCAGAGGAGTCCTTTACTGATCACCTCTCCACTAAAGCGCAAGCGTAGTCCAGACACATCATCAAGATTACTAGCGACTGGCAAGTCAACAGATACAAGATGGACATTAGTATTGCTGAGAATCTTTAACGCTAAACTCTCACAGATGACAAGAAAATTGTCCTTATTGTTCAATAGCCCTTCAACATGGTCACTAAAGATGCATCTGCAATACAAGTGAACGAACTCCAAGGTTAGTAACTGACAAAATCTTGTGATATAAATTTGAAGGAATCAAATGTTACCAACCTCCTCTTATACTCGAACATCCCAGGAAGCTGAGATTCCTTGTGCACAAACATATCAGCATCCATTGGAAGAGGTTTTACAAAATATCCAATATCTGGCCGCAACTTAACAGGATGCTTCTTCCCATTGCACAACAGAACCAGCTTCAGAGGTAATAGATGATGATGGAATCGAACCTGGAGCATCCTCTTTGTAATGTGACCAGGTCCAAGTTCCAAAATCTCTTCCATGGGAACTAAAGTTGGCACATCAGTGGATGATGTCCAAGAAGTGCTGACAAAGTGAATATACATGGCATAAATCAGTACTCGAAATGAAACAATCACAAAAACTTGGTACTATCTAGTTAATAACAGTGTTCAGAGTCTCTTCATTACTGTGGACACACGAGTCAGACTGCTTACTCATATTCCACTAACAAGTGACAGTTTCACTGTTCATTTAGCATATATTGTATAACAACAATTTCTCATTTTTTCAATCATTAAAAACTATTTAGTTTAGGCCGGTGATAATGCTAGATCAATTCTCCTATTTCAAGAGCAAAAATGCATCTATTTTCTTTTTTTAACCCTGCCAGTCAATTTCTCAACGACAAAGCAAAAAACAGGAGTACAACAGAACCATCATGCAGTTTAGAAGGCAACGTCAATTATATTACACCCCACATTTCACTAATCAAACTGCAATTTATAAGTAGAACTAGCCATCACCTCGTACTCACAGACGCTTGATCTGAAGACTCTGGGCTTCTACTAGATTCCTCCTCCTCAACCAATAGTATATTTGAGATGGATTCAGAGGAGTAGTTTTTTAAGGTAACTTCTAAGCAAACAAGTAATTTTGATATGGTTGACACTTCAGAAGTGAATACGTAGTCCACACTCAACCCATTTCCATTTGCAGGATTTAACAATGCATGAGACTTCAGTTGAACCCTGCTTCTGAGATCACCGATGGAGATTCTAGCAGAAGATCTCTTTATGTAACTCATATCCGCTGAGTTTTGGTCCACTGATGAACTTTCATCCAACCATGACTCGAGAGCTTTTTTGGACATCAAGTCTCCAAAATCATTAGTGCCAGATGCATCTTGCAACACTTCGCCATAATTGGTCTGATTTCCAATATCTGAGAGATGAATCAGCGGATCAGCATTATCATCAACTTCACTATTGGAACCCCTACCATAGTCACCATCTTGGGTCAAGGTAGTTTCTGAATCTCGGGAACTATAACCTGTTGTGCTTTCTCCGTCCAAAGATCCAGAAACACTTTCATCATCTTCTTCATATGAACCGCTCTGGGTCCCTTCATCCTCTGGTCTCCTTGTACCTTGTATCACATTCGACTTTATCTCGTCAAAAACCAAACTTCTTGGCTCTGGCAAAGGTTCATATCCTGGAGCTGCATGTAGAACCAACTGTGATAGAGATCCAGGAAGATAATATCGACAAGTCAAAGACTGGGATGATGATGGTTTAAATTGCCCCTCTAGTAGATGTCTAACAAGCATTTCGGATACACTGCCAATTTCTTCATGACATTTAACTTCTTTCGCATTATCAGAGCTTATATAGCATGACATGAGATGATTTAACAGACGGGCACGATCACGGACATCATAGTTCAAGTCACATTTAGCAACATCAAGCACATAGCCTAATAAGCTCTGAAATGTCGAGATAGTCTCTCCTGTGTGTAAAAGCACCTGGAAAAAAAACCAAGAGGAATTAGAAAGATGTTTCAGATGGTGTTGTTTGCTATCTGCTCTATTCCTGATCTTAACCAATCATATGGCCTAATAAACTTATACTGGTTGAGTTAGAGCAGTCCAATATGTAACTCTAACTCAAAGAATTACGAGGTAAGACAAAATCACAGGAAAATCCTAGATTTCAGTTGTATCCTTGTATCCCCTTTGCCTCTACTTAATTTACCCCACACTTCAATCCATCATTATCTTAAGGGTGAACTTCAAATTAAACTAGAGTTAAAACATCAACCCCAACTTTTTAGCAGGAAAGTTGAACAGAAATCTGGGAATTTCCAGAGCGGCACATCATTTTAAGTTCTTATTTTCTATAATAGACTCCAATTTGCTTCAATGATGCTCAATTGTATGCTCAATTGTTTTTCCCTCCAGGCAGAACATAAATACAACTCTGTAGCTACATCCCTAAGGAATGACTTCTATTTATAGGCAACCTTGGGTACAAACTTGGAGACTTAGTGGCTGTCCAAATTCCAACCATTATTCGAATAGTACAAATCCTTCCCTTAATATCCCATAATTATGACATTCAAATGACGCGGTAGCCAGAATGGCAGAATCCCACCCAGACTCAACTTGTTTAAAGCCCTAGAATCAGGACATGTTACAATATCATGTTACGATGATTTAACAGACCAATTGGCATTTCCTGGATTTGAAAGAAAGACCATCCATCATGAAACTTGGCAAGTAAAAGATCAGCCCAAGTTCATGAATTGCAATTCAAATGTTATAACAAAAATACAACCAACATAAGAGTATTACCTTCACACATGCATTAAGAATCTGAAGCTTCGCCTCAAGAGCTTCTGATCTAAAACACCATGCAAGGTACTGAAGTACCGTGGGTAAAATTTTTGACATGATCTCTCCCACAGAGTTGTATTCACCAACCATCCAAATGACCATAGCACGTGCAGCAGGAACTCGGATTGAATCCAGACTTCGAATCAGGTGAGCAATAACCTTTAGTAAAATGAACAAATTATATCACTAAAGATGATAACCTGAAAATGCAATAACTACTATAAAGACCAGGCAACAGAAATTATCAAGCCGACTATCTTCCTTCTTAAGAGAATTCCTTGGTAAGTATTGGATAATTGTTATAGAATTGCAGATAGTGCATAATTAGACAAGCAGAAATTATAAGAGGGGCTACTCTTTATATTCCCTCCTCCCCAAAAGATTCTCAAGTTTTGATTTTTAATGGTCGACCCTATATATTTTGAATCAATAACCTTTTATACGTGTTCTGTAATGTTTGGTGAAATGATATCAATGAATAATATTTTTAGTGCATTTTACTATTGGCGTGATAATTTCGATTCAAATCATCAAAGTTATGAGTGCCAACTTGAAATTCTGAAATTCAAAGAAAATACCCCAACAAGAGGCTACTAAGCTTTGAGGTCTTTGACTTGAAAGACTGACCAAACTACCAATACATAGAGCTTCATACTTTGCATCATTTATGTTCACCAATTGAACAAGTGATTTTTGGTTTTACATTGAAATGTCCACAGGTGATGGTTGTCTTACTTCCATAGAATAATTTTATATAAATTTTGTGAAACCAAACCTGGAGAAGGAATAAGATAAAGGAACTATGATTTGCTAAAACATAGCAAAAAATGGTAAAGACTATCGATTCTAAAAAATGTTACACAAGTAGTAGGACACTAGGACCCAATAATGACTGATGCAAGATATTTTGCAGCCGAATGTTTATCAATCAAGTATATAACTATAATTTATTAGTCAATGCTCCTTGCAGAATTAACACATCAAATGAGAAGAAACATGGTTTAACAAATACCTTCTCATGACTTGGAGGATGTTGTTTTATAATTTCTTTAATGGAATTTATTGCTTGGATCAGAACTACAGCTTCCTCATCCATAGATGCAGCGTCACGGTTTATAGATTCTGAACCATACGAAATTCTCTTAAAAATATATTATCAGAAAAAGGAAATTGAGAAGTAAAATATAATGCAACACCCTTTTACAGATCATCATGATATAAAAATGATGAGTACCTGGTGAAGTCAAGGCTAAGAGCCCTTCCAAACATGTATTTGATATCATAGGAAGTCGTTGTGCACACAAGCCAATTGCTGACACGGTATCCGCAGCAAACTTCCTATCTGGATCTCTCACATAATCCTAGTAATGAGAAGAAACAAAAAGCATACATTTCAGATTTTATAATTGTAAAAATAGAGTCAGTGATTATGTTTATT
The DNA here is from genome assembly GCA_019722365.1 of Lithospermum erythrorhizon. Taxonomy (NCBI): domain Eukaryota; kingdom Viridiplantae; phylum Streptophyta; class Magnoliopsida; order Boraginales; family Boraginaceae; genus Lithospermum; species Lithospermum erythrorhizon. Next base: position 439,285 of record JADFUC010000734.1, on the reverse strand, counting down.
TAATGCAAACGGCATTTTCAGATATCCAAACCAGGAAAAACGATAAGAACAACAAAAGGAGCATAATTAATGATCAACCACTTGCGAAAATTTACATCAAACATAATATATAGGCTCGATAGGGAGGGGAAAATTGCAATGACATTTAAAATTACCTGGAATTCTTGTAAAATAGATGAAATTGATGATTCTGTAGCAATCAAAGATAGTATATCCAGCTTCAACATTTTTATTTGGTATGGATCCGAAGAACTGATGAAGAAATCTTCGAAGTCTTGACTGAAGAGAGAAGGCAATGCTTTTGCAAAAACTTGAATATTACAGAGGACCTGATTAAGAAAAGGTTGTTCGAGACCAACAAAGTTTAGGATACAGCAACTATCTAGTTAAACTAATTTATGTAAGGCACCAAGCAAGATAAAAATAAACTAATAAAAAGCAACTAACTAAATTTAAAGTAAAAGTCAACGACTGTATAACAGTTAATAGCAGGCCACATCATGAAGTAAATCAGACAGATTAACTAGGATTCAGTGACAGTTAGAAGCAGTAATAAAGTAGTAGTTATCTATGTGTCAGTCTGTGTGTATGCGTAAGGAAAACAGAAGAACAATTTTCAAGAATCACACACCACATATTTTGATGCAGTTGAAGATCTAAGGAGAAATATTAAGGGCTTGACAACTCTTCTAAAATCCTCCTTTGGTGCCATGATCCAGTGTACCCCAGCAGCAGCAAGTACTACAGCACTATTTTGACTCCATAACAATGGCGAAGTGCATTGAACCAGGAGCTTTACATCATCATTGCTTCTAGCTGAAGTGAAATATGAATCATCTATAGCAGAACTCTTATCTGAATATTGTAACCGAGATAGATACTTATCTGGTCCTTCAAGGTAACTCCTGAAGATTATATTTGCTACCTCGGATTGGGCCGTTCCATTGTTACAATCGTTATAATCTTCTTTGACTTCAGAGCAAGCATCTGATCCCTTCCTTCTTGAATCACCATTCTCTTGAGAAGAGAACATTATGGATTCTTTGACAAGCCCATGTCTTGCAATCGTATACCGTAAAAGAATTCCTATTAAGATAATTTGACCCCATTCTTCAACGTCAGGAAGGGTTTCACATAATCTCTTATAATATTTCCCAATCAGAGATAAGTTATTTGGACACACAGAGGCAAATGCTGAAGCAGCAGCTCCAATTACTCCAGGTGAGTGATCATTCAGCAATATTCCCACTACCTGCATGACATGATACTGACATCAGAAACTATAAACAAATTGACTCAAATGAGGTATTAACTTTCAAGAGATTGAAAATGATAGTCAAACATAATGAATGTGGCAATCAACATTTTGAGCAATATACATATAAATCTTATCTATAGGTTAAATTCCAAGTAATTAATCAGAAGTAGCAATGACCATATATTTAAGGTACATCAATGTTAAGAAAGAAGATCTTATGGCAAACTACATACTGAAAGGATTCATGACTACCAATTATCAAGGAGCCAATATCATTAATGACAAAAGGCATAGAGTCTATGCCCTTTATCCTTAATTCATCAAAATAAAAACTAGAAGCGGAATACACTCAATCATATTAACACCAAGCAACTTTCAGTAATTGCACAAAAGAGTTAGGCGGTCTTTCATAAGTAAACAAGCTTCTTCACCTCAATTGAGTGTGATGCCACGTTCTTCACTACCTATAATTGAGTTCAAAATTTGGATTAACTGCTTAATTTCATCCTAATACTCAAATCAACTTTGAAACCAATCCAATCCAAGAAAGTCGACTAAAAATATTAAATTGAAAAATACTTCCACCCCAAAAAGGTTGTCCATTTTGATTTTCAATAGTCAAAATGAACAAACTTTGTAGCTTTAATTAATACATATAACTATAAAAGTATTAGCATTGGAGATATTTTATAAAAATACTCGAGTAACCATCAAAATTCGAAATGGGAATAATGTTGTCTTTAATTTTCAATAACCAAAATTAACAAACTTTGTAGATTTAATTAACACATATACATTTGACTTGAATCAAAACTATCATATCAACAATAAAACACATTATAATTGCTAGACTTTGAGACATTTGTACAAGAAATCTATTTAACTTCAACAAAAAATTGGACCTGAGGGAAGAAATTGGAGACTAAAACTATCATGTAATAAAACACATTAAAATTACTAACACTTGACAAACTGGACAATCTTTTTGGGACATGGGCAGTAGCAAAAAAGCCATAAAACCAACAAACTTCAACAAAATTCGACCGAGGGAAGAAATTGGAGACATCATAATTAAACTTACTAGCACTTGAGACATTTTTTATATTAAAAAAAATACTTGACACCCATCAAAATTCAGAACTGGACAATCTTTTTAGAACATTGGCAGTAGCAAAACTATCATATCAATAATAAAACACACTAAAATTACAATCACTTGACAAACTGGACAATCTTTTTGGGACATGGGCAGCAGCAAAACTATCATATCAATAATAAAACATACGGAGTATTAAAATTACTCTTGAGATACTGGACAATCTTTTTGGGACATGGGCAGTAGCAAAACTATCATATCAATAATAAAACACATTAAAATTACTATCACTTGACAAACTGGACAATCTTTTTGGGACATGGGCAACAGCAAAAACGTAATAAAACTAAAATAAAACCGAATTCAAAACTGGACAATATTTTTAGGACATGGGCAGTAGCAAAAACGTGATAAAAACACTAAAATGAAACCGAATTCAAAACTGGACAATCTTTTTGGGACATGGGCAGTAGCAAAAAAGCGACAAACTCGATAAACTTGAAAAAATTAAACCTGAGGGAAGAAATTGGAGACATCAAAGCCTTGAGCAATAAGAGCAAGTAAGCGTTTAAGTGCTTCACATTTTTCAGAATCATATTTACTATCAAGGAGTGAGACAATATTGGCATCATCTGGATCATCGTATAGATGTGCATCTGTCCCGATCCTCAACATCATTGTTGATGCTTTGCTTATTGAATCTGCAGTTGAACTCAATTGTGTGAACATTTTTGTACACAAGATTCAGATTTGATGGGGAAATTGGTTATATTTTGGGGATTATGGGAAGTAGAAGCTCGGTTCTTGAAAATGCTTGCATTTTGTGATTGAAATCAGTAACCGGCTTGTCCTGGCGGTGAGGAGTATTCTTGTTGGGTTCGGCAAATCGAAGTGACATGAGATTGATTCTATCAATATTTTTCCATCCGTGACTTTTATACCTGACTTCATTTACCAAGGCTATTTATCTGTGCAGGATTCGCAAACTATTGCCAGGCCGAGCCATCCCAAGACACACAAAGCATAAAGAATGATCGATTTCAAGTATAAAAGTAGATATGAGATCGAGTCGAGTATTATACAACTCTTTCTCCTGATATCAAACTATATGATATTATTGATGTCTTTTTTTTTGGACAATAAAGTTGGAATTTTTAAACGAGTATTGCACGGGGTATCGAGCTATCCTAACAAGCCAAAATTTCCAAATTATGGTTACTTCTTGATGCCTCAAAGTATATTTAAAATATTTTTATCGAAAGGTTAATATACATTGTATTGAGTATCAAATAATATTATATATTCACAACATATTTGACTATTAACAACAAAGTATTCAATCTAATTTTTCAGTCGAGTATCGAGCTGGTAAGTCCTTTATTTGACAAATCTACGATATCAAATCAAATTTGTTGTTACATCATAAGTATGCATGTATGTTTTGTATAACAAGTGAGAAGTGATCATTTTTCTGTTTGCATGATGCAATATTTTGGGATTCTGAAGTTTAAACCTTCATAATCCTGTAACGGTGATGCCAACATTTCTTCCGAAGAAATTCATAACACATGAAAAAGGAAGAAGAGAGTACAATAGTACATACTACAGTCGTTGGTTCTGCTCAAGGATGACCTTCATTACTCCTTAGATTTTGTTGATTGTAGTGTTTGCACTATGACAGTTCCAGATGTAATAAATAATTATGTTGAACTACCAAGATTTGAAGTGCCATCACCTCATCATGTTGTATCTTTCCAAGTTGTTCAAGTATTAAAATTGAATCTATGGAATGGTTTTCAATATTCTTATTCAATTCAATTTTCAAGTGAGAAATCCTCTCTTCTTTTATTCTTGCTCAAAACATTGGTCATTTGTGGTTGAAATAAAAGAGTAGCATGAATGAAGAAGTCAAAAGTACAGTAGTCAATATAGTAGAGGGAATGTAGTGTGCGTTTATTTCTTCATAATATCCCACCACATCACCTAAGCACACAACAAAAGTAGATGTTGAAGCCTATAATAAGGCAGACTTCAATTGTATAACCTCATACCTTTCTCGGCCTTTTGGCTATGATCAAGTATAGTATTTATTCTTATCAATTTAATATCTAATATGTGGACTATCGATTTACATGATATTAATTTTATTTTTTTAAGGAGAAAGATCCATTAAGATAGCTTTATATCTGGACTTTCATGTGTGGTTGGGCATTGCACTATTATATTTGCCTGGTACACCCCACCAATTCTAGTTCAATTTTATTCAGGCTTAAGCCTAATTCTTTAATTTGGTAATATAGATTTTCTTACTATTATTTTCTTTATGCAATTGTTAGTGACTGAGTGTACACAAGAGTGACAAAGACCCATTTAGTGCGAGTATAACGGACATGAGGCCCATTATTGATAAACAAAACTCAGAAGCTAGAGTTAATCGACTCAGATAAAATTCATATATACAGTAGAATGAATTCACTCAAACTTCGATTGTTCCACATTAAAATCCAATTGAAATAATTAAATAAAAATGGCAGCAGTACTAACTACTAAGTATGATAAAATCCATGTGAATTCATATGATGATCGTTTTCACATGGTTGCATGTGGTTACATACAGTAGAATAATCCATATCCAACAACGCCAGTAGTTCAAACTTGGCTCGCTTGTGCACACGTCAAACAATTCAGAATTTTTCAATATATAATTTTAAATTAAAAAAAGTGAGACTGCCAATTGATTTGGAACAGTATATGTTTGTAATTGTTATCAGAAAAAGGTGGGTTGTATAAATATAATTATCATAAATTTCACACTGTTATCATTTCATCATTTGATTATTTCTATATACTTTATATTCGTATGCCTAAGTTGACATAAAGTTGCATAGCATGTCTGGATGTGGTCTTAGAAGGATTCGGCAGTTTTATGTTTTCCCAGAGTCAGAGGGACATTTAAGGTGGGGTTATATATTAAGCAAACTATTGTCCCCTAACTTCAATCATGCATGACTCTATCAACAAACTAATGATCTCATATACGGAGTATATATTACTGGTGTTTAGTAGTATCGATCTATTCATGATACAATTTTGTAATAAAACCCGCAATTATATGATTTTATTGAAGTAAATCAAGTTCCTAGTTAAATTGAGATGAAAAGATATTAGGAACAATAATTCATGCCTTTAGAATAATGGGGTGTTGTTCCAAAAGATAATGGCGATTGTATGTCTCCTAAAATTTTGTATTATAATATTACCAACAGGAATAATGAAAGGGTCGGGAAATATTAATTTGTATTGGCAATAGAATTTCTTAGGTATTGAATTCCATTAATACCGTGGAGTGTACATATGAATATATATATATATATATATATGTATGCAACAAGTTAAGCAAGAATCAAGATATAGCCTTAGAACAGCAATGTATTTCTGCAGTATTGTTCATGCATGCATTGTAGTTCCTCATTGCCATTATTGATTCAGAGGGATGAATCTTAATTGTTTAAAATATAGTCTATATATTGAGATTAATGAACCTTTACCAACACTACTAGAGTGAAACAAAGATACGAGATTTCATCTATTTTATCATTTTTTATTATAAAAACGACAAAAACTACTCCAGACGCATTCCTTATATTTCTGGCCTTATTTGCCATTTTGTCGCATTTCATTCTTTATTCACAAGATCATTTTTCATCTTTTCTCAGATCTTTATTTCATTTGATATACTAACTTAATTAGGAACGCTAATTAATTAAAATATCGCTTACATACCAACAACTCTGTCGATTGTTCTTTCTTTATTTGCAGTCAATAGTTTATCGAATTTCGCTTTTATATACCCACAAAAGGTTTTGTCGTTTCTTGTCTTTTCTACTATGCTGAATTTGTCGTCATTTTATTTGCCAAGAACAAAACAAAAAATTGCGGTACCTGGTTGCTCCGCCGCCCTACCGCACAACCGCTTTAACTATGCCTCGAAAAAGTCATCCCAAAGTAAATAAAATCCCTAGATTTAACAAAATATAACAAAAACAAAAAATACATATAGTTTGCTACTCAGATTTAAATTAAAATATCAAAAATTAGTATTAGATGATAATCAAACATGAAACAAAACAAATAAGTAAATATCAAGATTGATATTCACCTTTATATTGTTGCTGGTAGAATACCTAGATTCGAATAAAATACAACAAAAAACAAATTAGTATTAGATGGACAATTGACAACACTAATTTATGTGTTCGGTCGAACCGGTCGTGTCAAAGAATATAACGAATAAGAACGAAAGTATCGCCTCTACAAATCTAATATACTAATTACTAGGGTCTTTTTTCTCTTCTTTTTAATCCTTAATTGTCAATAATCAAAGAGTAAATTAAATCTAGACTACTTTAACTAAATTTACTAAACAATTAAATTAGCTAATACTAAATGAATGCACAAAAAGTGAATCTTACTTAATATTCGAAATATAGTCGTGACACATGATTTCATCGATCACAGATCAATTTACCTAAGAAGCTACTTATTACCATAACAAAAGATTCCTATATAATTGATATTACTTCTCGCTAATTCAATTAAGTCCTAAGAAACTAACTATATCTCTATGATAGCTTAAAAATAGAGATCTTTTTAATAACTTATGCTTATTAAATCGCATACCAGATTACTCATGGTCTCTACCAGAAGTGAAACATGTTCGATTATTAATCGTAAGTTTTCGACAACCCTATTTCTAGCAATTAATCACTTATATAAACGACTTTAATATCGATAATAAGATATTAAACAATTAAATTATGCACAATAATCAATTATGAAACTGAAACAAATTAACTCCAAGAAAATTAAATCATCCGATCCAACTACATCATCATTCCGATTAATAAAATTAGTTCATAATAAAAGACATAAATAAATACGTGGAAATTAATGGCATTCATCCTTAACAATAAAAAATAACTTGAATTAAAAAAATATTCGAACTAATTAAAAGTAATCAACTCCAACTTCCAATGGTGTGCGCCAAAAGCTCGGCTAACGCTGATTTACTTTTTCCTTAAATTCACAAAGATATCTCTTTTTACTCTAACTTCCCTTCTTTTATAGGTTGCCATAACCTAATATCAATGCCTGTAATCCCTATTCTCTGCTCACCACCATATAACCCTTAGCGACTGCTCATATCTTCAATTCCAGCTCATCTCTTCAATTTTAACCTATAATTGCCCTTAAACTCAAACAGAAACCAAAACAAGCGCACATTATATCGGATCAGCAAAAATAACACGCCTAATACGTAATTAGGCCTCAAAACACTATATTATATATCATCATCCCCCACACTTAAGTGTCTTTTGCCCTCAAATAAATGACATAGGAAACTAGACAAATTAAACATCCAAGGATTTCAAGTACTTCATATATCATTGAGTTCTCAGACAACAATCAATCATATAGTCGGCTCTTCCTACTTAGCTAAGCGTACATCAATTCATCGCAGCAGACACTCGCTAGTGAATTCTCACTTTCTCACATCACTTCCTGCCATCACCAAACGTATCAAAGCTGTCACCGCTTACGCCAATTCTTCAATCATGCATGTTTGGTTATACATCTATCAATCCATCAACAATGCATGCAACATAAACTTAAGGTCTTTATAGGGTCAGAATGAGGCTTATGCTGGGCGGTAGGATAAATATTTGGCTCGACTTTAATACTTCGAGAGATGGAAATCAACAATATGTTGAAAATAGTATGTCTAAACAACTACACCCTTTCAACCCAACATTCCACACGATTTTAAGTACTCATCCTTCACTACATTACTTATTCATATTTTTTCAAGTTTTTTTTTCTATGGTGAAGTACACCCATAAACATCAAAGACACTTTTTCATAATTCGCTGAGACACAATTTCTTTTCACTTGAGATCATATTTCTCACTATGTACTTCTCCACTTTTCTTTTCTTTTTTTTCTTTTTTTCAAATCTTCCAATGTTTTCTCCTTCCCATACTTGATTAATCTAACTCTTAACAAGCCACAATTCAACATAGATAATTCAAAAATTTCACACACTCCCAAGTAGGGACAATACGCAAGTAATAAGGCTTATAGGCTTATAAGTGCGGTATAATCCACAAAAGAAAGGGTCACTAGGCTCATGTGGGTTCACTAGTGGATAATACACTGGTTAGCCTTTTTAGGACAACGGATTATAAACTCAATGCCTTCATCATTTATGCATTTACAAAGAATAGAGAGAAAGATTCAAAACAAGTTCCTCAAGAATACAAAACATGACAGAGTACTGGCCACCAAGAAAGAAACCCAAAGATAAACAGCACAAAATCTCACCAGGTAGGGTATATTCACTAAACAAGAGTTATCCACTCAAACTTCAATCAAAACATCACCAAATTAAGAATGTCAAGTCAAAACTCAACTAATCAAAGAAATCATCATCAATACAATTTACTATTGATCCTGGATATATCAATTTATCCGTTAAACTTATCATATACTTTTGCTGACAATCATTACACTCTCTACACTTGAACAAGACATTGCCCTCAATGCATAAATACGAATCAAAGCATAAGCAGAAACTTCCTCGACAGTCATAAAGGGCCAATCAGCCTCAGTAAGGGACGGGAGGCCTTGATCCTCCTCCTCGTCACCGCTTGTAACTGCTTAACAAGTTCCCGAGCATCCACCGGCTCCTTCGGCAGATGAAGCTTTTTGTGAACACCATCTGGCCCGACCAAACATGCTGGAGTCTGTATTATTACCTAAAACTCCTATTTCAAATATAAACGTTAAGATTCTATTAAACAAATGCAAAGATAAAGCCATTGGGTAATACGACGTATATACTAAATAAGAATAATGAATAAAGTCAAGATCATGCTTACTTTTAATGGGGGATTTAAGCGCAGTGGCGCTCTAACCCATCTAACTATAAAATATCCATATAGAAACTTTTGTTTCTAAATGATCGCTAATCGAATATCCAGCAGAAATACTTAACAATGCTCAAAATACTAAAACAAATGCCTTAATCCGAGATCGGGCCTAAACACAATCTAAATCAATAGAAGAATTAAATTTTAAACAAAACTGAAATCTGTCTAAACACAACGATGAAATGTAGCTGAATTAAAGACATAACTAAAATAAATCAATAAAAAAACCTTAAATTAAAAATATGCCGGAAATTTCACCAACATAAAATTGAAAAATTAAAAAATAAAATTAAAAACTGAAAACTAATACGAACACAATTGAGTTTAAAAAGTTTATTCCGACATTATTTTCATTTTGTATTTCATTTTCATTACTTGTTTTATGAAATTATTTTGTAATTTCATGTTTTTGTCACACTAATTTATCACCAATATATTTTCTTATTTTGTTTTGTGTTTTGGAGATTTTGGTAACAAAAAAGCAAAAAAATACAAAATAGTGTGATTTCCAAACTGGGCCTTAATTAATCATGTTTCGTCTTATTTTATCGTATAAATTGTGTAACAAAACTCAAATACGTTTTATTTAGGTAAAATTTATCATAAACCAACAACGATTTACATATGACAACGCTTTTGAGTATTTAATCAAAATATTTTATTTCCTATAATTTTATGTTTATTTTCATATAAAGAACGACAAAAAAGACAGCATATTTAACCTTTATTCATGTTGTAATTTTTTCTAGTGAATAATAAAGACAAAATACGACTTAATTTGTTGCCAGTTTTTGCTCAACTGCACTTGCAAAATACCGGGTCCAAACATTTTTGTCCTTCTTTGTCGGCTCAGCTATTAGGTATAGTGACTTGTGGCCCTGGTATTCCCGTCATGGTACTTTTTTCCATGAAAGCGTAATTGCTAGTTTTTTTTTTTGTAGGAACAAGGGGCTTCATTTCGTTGTTGAGGTTGAAAATTTAGGAGACACCACTAAAATTAAAGTAATTAAGTCGAAGCACATCGCAGAACGAAATTTGGCAAAGTGTACCATAATCAACCCATGGTATTTTCCTATACACACATTATCTTTTTTATTAACAAAAGACCACACTTTAGCATGTAAAATGACTTAATTACCCATCTTGCCCCATATCTCCCAAAATCCACTCATTTCATCCGACATCCCTTTCATTTTAACACTTCGACCTATCTCTCTAAAAATCCTCTCCCAAGTCCCACCTACCACTTTCTCTCTCTAAGTTTTTCATACTCTTGACCAAAACAAACCTAAAGACTTCAAATGTAAGTTACCACTCCCTGTACCTAGCTAACTCGGCAAAGGACTTGCATGCAAATGTTATTTTTCCTTCAAATTTATGTATGTTACCACTCCAAAACTATATTATGAACATATGTGTATTCTTTGTGCAAGTTATTTGGAGTTTGAGCTTTTTAAACAAAAAAAAATTGAATTTTGTTAATTTAAACAAAAAGTTTTGAATTAAAACTTATGTTTTTACCAGATATGTGTTTTATGTGTGTTGCATTTGTGTTATTTGGAGTTTTGAGGTTGTTATTTGTGTTTTCTTTAACAAAAGGTTGAATCTTTTTAATTTTGGACTTATGTCAATTTTTACTTTTACGGCCTGTTCCTCATATAAGGCATTATAATTTGTAAGATATCTTGATATAATAATAATAAGATAAATTCGAGTAGTATATTATAATTCGATGTAAGATGATAACTTGTTATACTAAGTATAATACAATATAACTCATATAATTATGTGTAACTAAGTATGATAAATATTCCTGGTTTCTATATCACATTATCATCGATTATATCACAAGATAATATACTTTACCAAAATATACAGATTACATAATTCATCGATTATTTAATGCAGTATAAGATGTTATCAATTACTACTATTGAGTATCCTTGATCAACCTTTTATTTTTTTAACTTTGACGTTTTTTTGTGATCATGAAAGATGTCAAGGTTCAGGGTTAACAACATGGTGGATGTCCCGCAATAACGTGCACAAGTTAAGAGTTTGAAAGTTCAAGGACGGTATGAGAAAGTTCTGGTTTACCTACTTAAGTGGTTAAGACTCCTGGTGGAAACTTCACATTCAAGAATGTTGCAATTAAGCTGAATTTTTTTTGAAGACTATCCATTATTCCTTTTGATTCTAATATCTATTAAGTGAATGATAATTGATTACTTTTTAAACAATTGTTGGATGTTTGTGGATTATTATGGATGTTATGGATCTTTGTGAATATTTATTGTGTTGAAATTATTGTTTTGCATGCATGTTTATTGTCAATCATTACATTTTAAACTATTAGGATGAAATTGTGAATTATTACAACGATCATATAAAGACACCTACATGGAGTCCAAGCATCTTAACTCACCGATAAAATTTTGGGGAATGTAATTGCACCCTCCATATATAGAGAAATAAATCAACTAAACTTCATATCTGATGTTAATAGTAGATTATACTAAAAGCATATAATATAATATATTATAATGTGTTATAATAACTCATAATGTATTATAATGAATTATAATGAATCATAATGAATCATAATGTATTATATAAGATAGTATAATGATATAGGTTCGATTTTCAATATTTTGGACTAAGAATTGAGGATTTATGAGATAGATTTTTAGTGAGAGAATTAATTTTTGTTTTGTGTTGAAAAGAGAAAGTGAAACATAAATAATGAAAAAGAAATAAAAAAAATGGGTATTATTTAATGAGTGATATAATAATCATTTCATGACTAAATTATAGTATTCTTCAAATAAAAAATATATAATCAAATATTAATATTGACTCATAGTATTTTGCTAAATTTCTCCTACAGAACCAACAATATGAAACTCAAATTATATGATCATATCATATTGACTAGAAGAGATTATGATGACGACAAGAAGATGAATAGAAGCCACAAATAAGGTGAATTGTTTAAAAAGTTATAAGATGCATGCATTCATGTAAGTTATGGGCGATATTGGGGTAATTAATGGTGGATCATGGCGTTGTCAGCGGTTTCACTTTATAACCGAGGAGCTCATCATTGAGTTATATTTGTGTCCGGCGCTGAATATGATGACAAGATTCATTGCTATGTTGTCGTATTCTTGTTCCAAATATCTTTTGACTTTTGACTCATTAACAAATTCAGCTTATTTTCTCCGAAGTTTTTTTTTTAATTGATATAATATCAAATTTTTTTTTTAAATAATTGTCGCCAATTTCACCCAATGCTTTATTGGCTTACTTTAAATTCTTACTTAACGATTCAACCAAGAGATAAATGTAATATGTTTTACTTTTACGTTTAATGCTATCAATTGTTATTTTAGTTATTGATTACATATAGAGAAAATATATTTACATTTAATTTGCTTATTAATTTGTAAAACGTTAGTGATGCCAAGAAAACGGATACTACTATATTACAATGTTTGTGGACAAGTAGATGAGAACATTAGTGGATTGTTTAAGCAAGATTATAATTCAGGATCATGTTCAGTTTTTTCGATAATGATGCACTAATTAAGAGCTCCACAGCATTGGTAAGTGCTAAAGAAAAATATCAATTGAGAGGCGGATTCAGGATTTCCACTTAATGCTATAATTACGGAAGGAAGTTTTAAAAGCTGTTGAGTAATACAAAGCCCGACCGGGCTTGTATATTTGGGCACACTTTGTGATACATCGGTGAAATGTTTCGAATTAGAAAATTCATTGGAGGTTCAATTATTGCAAACTCGGGAAATTTAAGCACAACCAAGCTGTGTGTAGGTGAGCCAAAGAATCAACATAGTATAGTTCATCATAGTAAATAAATTTGTTTATGCTTCTACGTTGATTCTAAAAATAAAAATTTAAACAATTTTGATTTATACTGTATATAAAGATGAACTTGAAAGTAGAATTTGTCATTTGAGGAGCTATTGCCCAGCATTCGAGATCTTGATGCTAAAATGAAAAACATAGGCAATCGCTGCTCCTGTATGAAAACGGCTAAAATTGCTAAACTTGTAATGCACGCCAAACCCCAGAAGGGTAAGCTAATCGATCGGCTGGTTCGACCACTCATTTGCTGGTTGGTCTCTTTCCCACGATTAATCAGGAGATCTTAACACCAGTTTCTAAAATTCTGTTTTAAAGCTTTTCACAGTTCAAACGATTTGGTGCATGTTGACAAAATAACTTAGATGACACTTGAAGGTGCAGTACGTAGAAAAATGGTAGCCATCTAAATTAAAAGCCACTAATGATAATAGTTCTTTGATATTTATGCTTTGCAGAAGGTGAACTATATGTCTAAGATTTGATTTTTACATTCTACAAATTGATAATAACTACTTCCTCCATCTCACAAAGATTATCCATTTTTTTTTATAATTATAATTTTCAAATTTTGATTTTAAATATATTTATTTTGTGTTGTATAATATTTACAAATTATATTAATGGAAAGAATTTCAGAATTTATTTTTCATCGAGAGCACTTTCTTTCATCAAAGATATAATACAAAACAAAATATTTACGGTCAAAGCGATAAAATAGGTAAAATTAAATCATTCGAGAATATTTTTATGTTCAATAACATCTATGTAGATTGATACTATCAATGCAGCATTGTATGTAATTTTTTAATTATAAGGCAAAGTGAAAGATAATAATGAAAAAATGATAGTACAAAAATCAAAATCATATACGCAGTATTGTTCATGATTCTTCAAATAAAGAAATGAGTAATTAGACGTTGGAATCATATACAGAGGTTGAGTTAGATATATCCATCTTGAGATTGGCATTACCCTCTCTCTACTGACTTGAGCAGCCCTCTCTCCACTTTATTTTCCATCTTCTCGGACAATATCAAAAATATTGTTCATGACGTATGCATTGGGAACCTACTCTATTATAAAATCCCACAAACTTACCACACAAATAAATAGACCGAAGACAAAATAAATAGACTTATTCTTTTTTGATAAACAATAAATAGACTTATTCACTAAACTAATTAAAATGTTGAATTTCGAGGCATAGACAACCAAACAATGCCTAACTCCTTGACCAATAACCTTCATTAAAAATAGAAAAGCAAAACAAAAAATCTCAATTACAAATAAAAAAGAGTAAAAACGAATTTACTACCAGACAAATAACCTACATTATAAATATTAAGCCACCCCGTTCAACCTCCCACATTCAACTCTTCTCTCATTTCTTCCTTCATCAACTTTGAGGCACATAAAATTAGTTCACCATTTCCTAAAGTAAATACCATGTCAACACTAACATGTGCTTCAACATCACAATCTCATTCACATTTATGCAATAATTCAGATGAAAAATGGAAGCTAACAAAGAAAGAATGTTCATCGTTATCAAGAAGGAGCCGTTCATTATCTTCATCAACTTCACAATCATTCCTAAGAAGCAAACACCACAAAGGAAGATGTTCATTTTCAAGAAAATGTGCCAATCTTGTTAAAGAACAAAGGGCCAGATTTTACATCATGAGGCGTTGTGTTACAATGCTCGTTTGCTGGAGAGACTACACTGATTCTTGAAATCAAAAGAATTTTATTTCTTTCTTTTTTCTTCTTCCAATAGCTCTCTTTTCTTCTAAGCGATTGATTGATGGCTTGCTCGTCATCATAATTGTCCGAGACGAGAAGATGGAAAATAAAGTGGAGAAGATTTAGTTAACAACATAGTTTGTCTCTAATTGAACCTGGAAAGTGTATATAGTTTTCTTTTCTTTGTAATGAAATCTTTTGATGTCAATGTAGTACTTGAAATATTTAAAGAATTCAAGCGATTTTCATTATGTTGTTAAAGTGGGAGGGGGGGGTTTAGTCAAACAATTGTGTGTGAGAAAAGTTGTTTGAACCATTGTAATTAAAACTCACATTTTGTTGTTTGGGACTTTTTTTACAGTTAGTACATTTATTGGAAGTTGTACAATTTTAAAGTACAAATTTTATTATTACATCGTCTGATGTAAGATTTGACAACTTTTTAGCTGTGCAGATTCTCCACGGAACTCTACTACACTCTTAGATTATAGTGCAACCGATCACAACTCCCCCACGGCGAAGTCTTCTAATCTTTGTCAATTTTATTTAAACTTAAGAGGATAAAGTTTCTAGAATTTATGTGATTAAAAAATTAGAGGACAAGGCTATTTTTTTATCATAAGAATAAATAGTATAAGCAGGTTTAAACAAAAACATTAGTGCATGGGTTCATATTATCATGGATAGACTATCGCTAGTCAGACTGGCTAGTATGGTTTAGTGATTATACACTTATGTGTTGTATTTGATGGTTCAAACTCAAAAACCAATTGTTATGTAAAAAAGAACAGGTCAACTATCTATTCCAATGTGTCTGAATTTTAGCTTTTCACGATTTAGTTTCTATTTTATAAAGTGATATTTATGTAAACAGACACTTTCGTGATTTACTAAACAAATTTGTTTTATTAGCAAATTAAATACTCCGTATTTGTTAGGTTAATGAATAAAAATTAACAGATAGTTAGCGGATGATACAAATACTTCAGCTAAAAAACTGAAGGAATTGCAATTCTTTCCTTAAAAATCAGCTCGCATTCGGCTCACTGTAAAGCGAACACGAAGACGGGCTTGTGTTCGACTCATTATGATCGATCTCGATTCGCCCGAACCTAATTGAGCAAGCGGCTCGAGAACTAAAAGCTCCAACAGGATTGCTATCCAGCCTGTCCTGCTCTATTTTTTGGGCTTGAATTGGTCTCCTGGTCTGTCCAACTGGATGTTGTGCTCTATGGGTGGGTCATGGCCTTCCTAACTAAAGTCAAACCAAAATAGTTCCACTTAAGGTCCAAAAGCTGGCTGTTTTGCACACACCCAAACAGTGGATAGTTGGGGTGAAATGACTGGCTTGTCCCCCTACCTGCAAGTATAGTGTTAGAAAGTTTTATTAAGGGTAAAATTGTCATTTTACTAAAAACACTATTTGAGTAAAATGACTACTCCAAGAGTGCCAGAAGCCTACCAAATCTCTATCTAAAGCTTAACATTGAATATCACCAACAGTCCAACACAAGAAATTAGCAGAAGCGTATTGCTCAAGAAGAATTATGCTCACATGTTTTCAATTTGGTCCTTCCAATTTCTTTGATATATATTACTAACTGCCCAAACTATTTCCTTCTTCTGATCAGATACTTTTACAAGTTACATTTGTGTAGTTATTTTCCCATTAGTTATTGTACATGCAAAATTAAGTACTGAGTGATCACAATTTATAACAAAGATTGAATTTGTATCGATTATTTTGGATGACATGAATCAGGAGCCCTGGTTGTTTTTCCTTCCCATGGATAGGGCCACACCCCAAACACTTCTAAAACCAAAGATTTACGCTACATGTACCGACAAGCTCATTTTCAGAATCACTTTAATTGCCGACGCTGATCACAAAGGCTGATCCACACGCCACCGCAGTGGTGCCTCGACGGCGACATTCCCCCGAGGTCCTTCCACGGGCCTCTCCCTTGATGAATTCCCTAGGTGTTCGCAATGCAAAAATGTAGAACGACGGGCGACTCGACATATCGACGCCAACATTAGTATTCGATGAATATAATGTTGAAGGACATGTATATATGTAAAGCAGGTTATTTAATAAATACTTTCAGACCTTATTCATAGAGGGTGTGAGAGTGTGTCTCTTCACATGTAACCGATGATTGATGTGGGACAAGTGATTGCTATTTGAGCCTTCATATGAGGTGTTTGTTGTCTCACTTACTCATCTTCTAGCCATATCTCGCGTACTCTGTTCAATTTGATGATCTTATGTCTATGGAAAGCCTTAATTGCTTAGTTTCCAACGGGCATATAATTCATATAGGTATTCCTGTGGCCTGCACTGAAATGTCACCAATTTTTGGAGGGTTTGAACCCATATTTTTTATCCACATCAATTGCCCCCTATTCCTCCAAAGTCGTTATGACAGGCGTTGGTGGAATATTTTAAGGATCTAGATGAAAATGTATGATCCGGATCGCCGACGCCCTAAATACCATCGAGTCCCTAGCTCCACGAGAGAATTGCTAATTTATAGTTTTCATTCATGTTTCTCTGGGCAGGCGGCAAATCTCGATGATTTTAAGAATCATCCTTTGATATATCCTCTGCTGAGACGAGTGGATTAGCGTAACCCATTCGAGAATCTATTCGCTACTCTCGTTGAAACAAGAGATTATCCGAACGATTTAAGAATCGCTATCCGCTACTTAATCAGTTGAGACAAGTGATTAGCTTGAACGATTTAAGAATCGCATAGATTAGCCGGAACGATTTAAGAATCGTTATTCGCTACTTCCTCGTTGAGACGAGGGGATTAGCCGAAACGATTTAAGAATCGTTATTCGCTACTTCCTCCATGACGAGAGTTTTAAATAATTTATAATCCTTATTCAAGCATTTCCTCCTGAGATGAGGGAATTAGTCGAACGATTTAAGAATCGTTATTCGCTACTTCCTCCTTGAGACGAGGGGATTAGCCGAACGATTTAAGAATCGTTATTTGCTACTTCCTCGTTGAGACGAGGGATTAGGCGAAACAATTTAAGAATCGTTATCCGCTACTTCCTCGTTGAGGCGAAGGGATTTTAGCTTAAACAATTCCGAGATCGTTCTTCGCTACTTCCTCGTGGAGGCGAGGGTATTAGCTTAAACGATTTAAGAATCGTTATTTGCTACTTCCTAGTTGTGACGGGGGGATTCTAGCTTAAACGATTCGGGGATCGTCGCCGCTACCTCGTGGAGACGAGATAGCTCGAAACGATTTGTAATCGTTATTCGCTACTTCCCTGAGACGAGGGAAGAAATTTAAACGATTTAAAAATCGTTATTCGCTACTTTCTCGCCAGACGTAGGGATTAGCCAAACAATTTAACAATCGTTATTCATTTCCTGGAGACGAGGGATTGTTTAATGATTTAAGAATCGTTATTTGTTATTTCTCGTTGAGATTTTAGGATTAAATTGTAAATGATTTAAGAAATCAAGTATCCGCTACTCTCGCTGGTGACGAGGGGATTTTAGCTAAACTATCAGATCGCTTCTTTCTACTTCTCGTGGAGACAGGAGATTAGCCGAAAACCCCATTTAAGAATCTATTTGCTACTTCCTCGTTGAGACGAGAGGGATTAAGGCTCGCACGTGAATGCCACTCTATGTATGCATTCTGCTTGCCATTTATGCAAAATTTTATACTCATTACTTTTCTTCTAACAACTTTTATTCTTTATCATTTCCTTTCACATAGCGATTTCAATGAACCTTCCTTTCTCTTGGGACCGATGTCTAACTGGCTTTGGCCACACTGTTTCAATTGACCGACCTCGTTGTTCTCATGATAGCTCTTTAAAAAAAGATGTTTATCACAATAAGAGAGAAGTCTTTCCACTGGGTGTTGTATTTGTATTGTCAATATTTCAGGAAAGATTTTGAGTTTCTAGAACCGCCTTATCAGAGGGGTTTAGGATTTGAGTTATTATCTTGTGATGCCCCCTCGTTGAGACGAGGGAATCCATAAGCCTTTCAATGATTTGAGAATCCTTATTTGCTCTTCCTCGTTACAACGGGGGAATTTACTAGCTTTAAATGATTTGAGAATCATTTTTTTTGTTCTTCCTCATTAGGACGAGGGAATTTTACACCGCGGGTGATCTTATTCACTCGGGTGTTTTTTACTCGTGGAGAATTAATTGATCCAGGGATGATTATTTCCTCTGGCTCATTCTCTTTAGAGTTTTTCAAATGATCTAATTCATTTCGAACCCCGTGATCTTATTCACTGGTTTTTCTCTCTTGTGGAGAAATGATCTTATTACCTCCGAAATGATCTTATTCATCGGTGATTTAAATGATCTTATTCATTTTAACCTACGAAAGTGATTTTTGATCTCATTCACTGTGTTTTTCTATTTGTGCAGAATATGATCTTATTCATTTTCGAAAGTGGATCTTATCTTTACTCTGGGTATTTAAAATGATCTTATTCATTTTAACTTACGAGTGATTTTGATCTCATTCACTCGTGTTTTTCTTTGGTGGAGAAAATGATCTTATTCATCTTCGAGTGATCTTATTCACTTGGGTATTTAAAATGATCTTATTCATTTTAACTTATGAGTGATTTTGATCTCATTCACTCGTGTTTTTTCTCTCTTGAGGAGTTACCCTTTATTGATCTTATTCACTCGGGTATCCCTCCTCGTTGGGAAATATGATCTTATTCATCTTCCGAGTGATCTAATTCACTGGCTCATGACCTTGATTCGTCAAGTCGTGCCCCTTCAGAGGTCTTAATGACCAAGGCCGTGTCTGCAGGTCTTTCTAGACCGCTCGGTTAATGGCCCTTCTGGGAGGCTCTTTGTATCTGACCTATGGCCGTGCCCAGAGGTCTTTTGACCGCTCGGATTGTCGTGGCCCCCTTAAGAGGTCTTAATCGACCGAGGTCGTGCCTCGTGTAGAGGTCTTTCTGGTACATTATCCCAATTAATCATTTCTAAATAATGAAGTAATACAATATTGTGCACCTATGCTCTATTTTTTGCCGAGCATGTACATTTGTGCTATATTTTTAACAAGCATGTATATGCACAAAGTAATATCGAACATATAAAAACTTATTCAATGAAAGATACCTGACGTAGTCAACTTCATGACCAAAGCGGTGTTATGAGACATAGGTTGTGTCGGGGGTCTGATAGTTGGGAACTACGCAGATAAACTGCAACATGTCCTTGGTTGAACTTTCCTCTGTTATCCTTATTGGATTTTGAGAGAGCAAGAATTTATCCTTTTGTTCTCTTTGGTCAAATCAATCAACCTCGGATGTCATAGGGGGCCTTGCATATGAACATTGGATCGTGCGACTCTCCCCAATGTTTAAGCAGAAGTGTTTATCATGACATTTACCACATTGCATATATCATGTTATACATGTCTCTATGATTTATAGTACGGGACGTACATTAGTCATTCAAAATATGATTCTCTATACTTAGAGTCTGGCAATCACACTGACCATGCATTTATATTTTATGAGCAACTCGTGTTTATATAAATAAGTAATGCACGACTAGTGGACAGTCCTGGAGAGTAACTAAGTTCATATGAGAGCTGGTATTTGACTAGCCAAGTAAAATCATGCCCCAAGTCTTCATATTGTGGTCATAATAACTAATAATGTCCTCACATGGTCACATGGTTGGAACAAATATTGGTCCACAGTTGTACTGAATATTTCTTATTAAGAACATGTCTATTGATTGAGTTATTGTGCATGTTTTATTTGGGTTTCTTATATATTATATGCATTTACTCATGGACAGCTCATTTCTCGACATGTTGACACGTTTGAGGCTTATAGCTTATGTATTTTTATGATTTTATGATGCATATAAACAGACTTACCTGTGGAGTTGTAGTCAAGTGTATGAGCAATTTCTCCTTCCTCCTTAATCTGTTTCCTTGCTCTGAAATTTACTCCTAAAGTCGGATCAATTTCTATATATTATCCCGAGGCGAATTTCGAGATCTTCTAATTCAGATTTTGGAAACGAAGGTGAAAGTTCCGACTCCATGGTGTTTCTTCATCCCTTACAGGCTACAACTTAAGTTATGTCATTTTTGCTCCACCCTTTTTGCCGAAACACTTGAGGGTGAAGTTGGTCTGATGTAGTTACGACCTTTCATTTCGGTCGGCAACTCGGTTTCGTGCTTCTTGTTAACCATGCTTGCCTCCTTGCTTTGCTTCTTTGAGCTTCATGTTAAAGAAGGATAGCAACAGTAGAGGGAAGAAAAATACGAAGCATCCATTTGTCTCGTCAAGACTTCGGTGTTTCATTGGCATCTACAATGTTCGTGTTGCTTCAGTTCCCTATTATAAACCTACTCATCCGATTTGGATGATCTTGATGTTTATATAATTCATATAGATATTTCAGGGTCTTATCCACAATTTTAATAGCCTCATCATAGGTTCTTACATTTCCCTTATATTCTCAAATAGTAAAAGGAGTGAATCGAAATATTTGTTGGGAAATGATTTTCACGCTCCTAAAATGATATTTACACTCGAAAATATTAAGGCATATTCGATTTAAATCAAGATGAGAGGCAATGTCTTATTTTGAGTGAAGCAAGTTGTTTTTAACCTGCATAGGCTCATAGCGCAGGGTTGAGACTTGAGATCTTTCAAGAAGAACTGAAGCAAAGGCCTCTTTGTTAGAGCCAGGCTCTGACCATATACCGATAGACATACGAGACATTGGTTAGTGAATCAAGTTGGATTGAACAGGTCCGGACAATGGTTTCCCTGAATTTTTGAAATTGTTTATATATAATACACATGTATTAGATGGCCCCCTATCTTATTTATTCTGGCAGTGCAGGTTCGAATCTTGGCACATGCAATTGTTTTTTACTTCTTTTTGTCTCTATTTGGCCTATTAACTAATACTCCTTACATCCTAATATATTCTGCTATTGGATCTTCAAGTATATGGGCTGTTGGCGATTGAAACATGAAAACAGGTTAAGCACTTGAGCAACAATACATTGGACGGCAGCAAAAAAAAATTCTGTCATATTAAAAATTAAATAGTTAGCTTCAAAAAACTCCAAACGGAGACTAATTCATTGAAATCAATTATTTCCTTGCGAATTAGTGCTTGCTCACATATCTTTTTGTGTTCCTCTGAAATTATAGACTAAGCCAATTTCTATTTATATTGTTAACTATTCTTTAATTTTTTTTTTGTCAATTTCAATTTTTGATATTTTGATCATACAATAAGTTTAAGTTTAATATTACTGGAGCAATACTATATATTGAGTTTAAATGAATTTTATAGGTTTTACTATAGTGTATTTTGTTTAACAAATTATATTTATTTTTGTTTCAATTTAGCCCCCCTTGTTTTTTTTTTAATTCCGCCCCTAGATTGAACATCTATACTAAAACAAGAATGGGGTTAAGATATGGAATTAATGAAAGAGGACCTACATGGGAAGAAGACATAAATCACAAAAGTTCGTCTTCATGTAGGAGTCCATATTGACCTACGAGAAAGGCAGGAAACAAAGATCTCCCCTACAGTTAAACCTTTTATTTGTCGACCTTCAGACAGATGTGTAATTGAATAATCTTAAAGAAGCTGCCACTGTTTTATCAAATTTATTCTAAAAATTCATCCAAATTGGTTTTGCCAAATTTGTCACTCGAATTAGATATTTACAGATGCAATGTGAGGTGCTAAACTTAGAAATCTGCTTTGGGAATCTCACACTCACAAAAACATGGAGTAATTAGCAATAAAAAGAAATGTGACATTAGTGGGGTACCCCTAATCTTTGACTAGCCAAATCACACCTAACCTCAGCTAATCCAAGTCTTGATTTAGCAAGATCAAATTCCATCCATAGGTTCTGTTGGTGATGGTGCCCAATAACAAATGCCTCAATTCCCAACAAATCTGAGCTCCCAAATGTGAAGCAATAGACTTGATCATTTTCCCTTGTTATCCCTGACACTTTGTACAACAACTTATCTCCTCCTCCTACACTCATTTCAACTCCTCCTTGGAACATTAAAGTGACACTTGGCAAAGAGGGCAAAATTGTCCTACTTAGCTCCACTCTATAGCACAAGTCCATTGCCCCTTGAAATACAAAATTTGGATCCTCCAATTGCCTTAGAATACCTTTCATCTGTCTAGAAAACTCATTCTTTAATGAATTGTAAACTGGACCAAGCAAGAATGTGAATTGGGTACCCGAATCTACCATGGTTTGTCCTGCCCCGGTGTGATCGGGTACGTAAGCGGATTTAGGTTGGGGTAACACAGTAGTTCCAACTCTGATTCCTTCAAGCTGGACAGTATAAGCAACCTGATCAAAATATGGTAACTTTGTTGTTACATGGACTAATGGGGTGTAACTAAGAGGCTTAAGCCACGGTAAAACCATCTCTCCCAAAAGCAATACGCCTGATGAATCACTGCCAGGGATGCAATACGAGAACTTCCCCGGACCCATTTGAGAAACAAACGACAATGAGCCCTGGTTCATGCCAATCAATCCACTTGTTTTCGAATCCTCCGGGTTTGAACTTGAACTAGTATCCATGCACCCGAATACCATCTGCGGAAGACTCGAATTCTCTACCCGGAAAGTCTCAGCAGCCAAGTTGCCTTCAACTGAAGAGGCATCCGCGTAAGACAAGACTACGTGGCATAAGTTCTTCGGGTCACATGAAACGGGTATTGAAAAGTCTTGGGTTCGAGTCCTGCATGTGGCTGAAGAGCATGGAACAGGAGTGTAAGAAGAAGAAACAGAAGGGTCGAATGCTAAGGGTGTGTTTGGAGTTCTCTTGCAATGAAGCCAGGAGAGTTCACTGCCTGTGTCGAGAACCATGGTAGCTTCCTGTGGAGGAGAGCCAACTGTAAGTGAAACTGTTAAAGAAACATTATGCTGGAAAGAAAGCTTATTAGGAGCTCTTAGTATGGTTACAGATGGGATTTGCTTCGTTTTTAGTTGTAAGATAATGGACTGATTTAAAGAAAAACATGTTTTTGATAGAATAAGAGAAAAAAACATCAAAAAATGAAGTAGGACTTGTATTAATTTCATGGGTGTACACTTTAACAGATAACAGAGAAGTGATTTGGATGGGGGTAGTACTCTTATGTGCTTACATAGTTACATGTAAATGGGTTTCTGAGAAGGCTGGTTTGGAAGAGAGGCATGAGAGCTTATGGCCTATGGGGTGTACTTTAAACAAAGTATTGGTGGATTTGTGTCTGACGTACAAGCACATATATATGTTTCACTTACGGGCTATATATATAAATGAGAAATTGGACATCATACATTTAAATAGTTGCATGGTTTCGAATCTGTTCTTATGTTAAATGAGCGATTATGTCTAAGTTAACGATAAAAATGGACTAAATCTATATTATAGGGAGTAATTAATAATTTTGATCATTCGTGTGCATTCATTTTAGTTGGAAAACGAAATGTTGATATGTGTGATGTCTCGTTGATCGAAACCATACGTATATCTGTATATGAAGTCTCATCAGTGGTTAAGTCAACAGTATCAGCCTAATTTCGCCTGTTGTTGAGTAGCTTTGCAAAGTGGTTGTTTAATTTTATTACAACCATCATAATAATATTGAAAAAATAAAGAAGAGTAGCCTTTGCCCATTATAGCCAAACAAACCAATATTTTGTTACTAATACTGTACTTCAATTGGTATCATACAAGGAACTTCATTTCCCTATCACGAGAGAATTTATGGACTTTTGTAAGTTGGTGTAATAAGTGCGAGTAGCAGTTGTGTTGTTCGGCTGCCTTTATTATTCTTGTCTTTGCTTAGAATAACCACAAGTATAGGTATGTCGATAGGCGTATTATACGTACACCTAATATTATGATGTGTGTGTATAAATAGTGGTGGTGGAGCTTAAAAGCAATATTTGCTCAAATGAAGATAAATGGAAAACATACTTGACGATTAATAAAGGAAAAAACAAGTTCACAAAGACAATCTGATAAAAAGTGAAAAATTAGTAACACTGAAGATATTTCACTGTTACAATATGATTTTCCTTAGACTATTCATAGTAGCGAGCAATTCAAAAACAATTATCCTTTCATATCATATTATTTCAAGATTTCATCATCAAATATCTTATTATATTTTACAATTTAGGGAACAATTTAAATAATTTAATTTTCTTTCCTCAATAGTACTATAACATATATAACCTTTGAAAAATGCTGCACTTATTAGCCAAATAAAACAAATCAAGTCTCTATTAATAGATCTCGAAAAATAAAAAATATTGGTGTGAACAAAATTTGATTTTTATTAAATTATAATCTCAAAAAAATAAAATAAAAACGAAGTGGAGTTAAATGAAATAAAATGACAAAATGGACCCCATTTATCATAGAATATCCAGGATAATTTAAATACTTCCTTGAAAATATTTCAAGGCCATGTTACCAAAATAACCCCTAATGTAGTTAGTTTGAAGGATATTGAACCCAACTTATAGTGTTAGACGAGTGCATTGAATGTTCGAGAAAAGTTTAAAAAGATTTTAAAGATTTTACTTTCCATCTCTATTTCTAAGATTTATTTATTTTTATCAAAGTTTAACAAAATTTGGTTCATCTCACAAATTTAATTTTTTCTATTTTTTCTTATCTAATTTGATAAATGAAACTTTAAAAGAATTTTATTTTGTGGAAAAAATTAGAAATAGGGAATGGTGAGTATTAGATAAGTGAATTAGTATAAACTTTGACATTTGCAATTGGGACTGTTTTATTCGCACAGAAATGAAGGGGTGATTGGTGGCATTTCCATTTGGGGCTGTTTTATTCGCACATAAATGAAGGGGTGATTGGATGAAGAAAGACCATATTCAATTTTTTTAGCAAGACTAAAAAATAGTTCAATTGGACACAGGACACCTATCTAGGAAATTAGTCCATCAATAATTTTTATTGTAATGTCTCGTCAAATTAGCTCATTAATTAAATCATGTACTGTTAGTCAATCAGGAAAGACAACAAACGAATTGGTTGTAGTTTCGTAATCAGAACTACTAGTAAAACAGTGTAAATTAGAGATTGATATGATAGGATATTATTTGAATAGATGTCTAGTCGATCTAAAATTCATTAATAGCACTGTAATACTTTGGGACGACCTACTTAGGTTAAGCTAAAGTTGAATTTTTTTTCGAATAATGCACCAAATTCATATAACTATTAAATATATAAAGTGAGATCGAAATTTCATAAGATGAAACTTAACTCATATAAAATGGTGGAAATACTCCAATATAAATTGAGCGAGACTTATTCCAGTATTTGTTAAAGATTATGACAAATTACCATTAAATTACGAGCCATTGGTGAGAAACCATGTACTTAATGCATTAAATGGTATCTTTTTTGCTTGACCATTCTACTTAACTAAACTCACACTACTCATCTATGTTTATATCTTCGTTAACACTTATTATGTTTTTTAATTTATCATAAAAACTTACACTTAATGTTATTTAATGATAATTCAATTCGAAGTAATCCCATACCGAGTCTCTAATTGTAATTGTCATTTGTATATTGTCTAATTCCTTATAGTTTTCATTCATTGTTTTTAATGTGTTTTTTAATTTATCATAAAAACTTACACTTAATGTTATTTAATGATAATTCAATTCGAAGTAATCCCATACTCAGAATCTCTAATTGTACTTGTCATTTGTATATTGTTCAATTTTTATAGTTTTCATTCACTGTTTTTAGAAAATAAATTATCAAATGATCTCAAAATAAGTTTTTGAAAATTTGTTTTTAGCAATTTGATTTGATCTAAAATATTATTGTATATCGCAACAAATCCAGGTATTTGAGTTATGAAGGTGTAGTTAGATCACATATTATTTTTTCGTGCTTATGCTTTTTGACAAATATATGATATTTACAGGTCAGATCTCTCTTGAGATTTACTCTATAAAAAGATGGAACCTTATTTTGGATGATGGGAGCCGCTATGTTTTTTCGTTTATGCTTTTGACAATTAACTGATATTGGATATAATACTCTAATCATATTTTTAAAATCGAGACAATAATTCTCTGCATCAACGCTTAAATTGCTACCTTTGCTTTAGATCCTTAAAATTGGCCTTCATTTGGTTTACTCAACTAATCATATCATCAAGAACGTTATAAATAGGTGGCTAAAGTCCACCGAGCTCTCTTGTACAGTTGTACCTTCAAATTCAATTTAGAAGTATCGAAACTTTTGCAGAGCCCAAATTATACACCAAGTCAAGGCTCAACAAGTATTTTGGGGCGTTCTAAGGCGGCCTATTTCTATATCCCCACAGGCCACAGACATGCCACACCTACATTAGGCCCTGTTTGTTGTAGGCTGGAACGAAGGGGAGGTAAATGTGGACCCTTAAATTTTTTATTTTAGTTAGGAAATCTTTAACCTCATAAATCACCTACTTTCATGTGTTTTTATATAGTTAATGGCATATAATGGAATAATTATACATATTACAAACTCATATATAATGGATAATCCAACAACCGAGCTTAATAAAAACACACATATAATATCTAAAAATTTAAACCGAAAACAAGTAGTCAGAACATCCAAAGCCCGGTAAAGAATTTTATGAAAGATGAAACCTCCTGAATTAAAAACTCAATCAAGACTCAACAAATTATTAAATCATATTTGAAATCACCTATTTTTCTATAAGATATAAAGAAGAAACACAATAATCCAGAGAAGACAAAGAATTCTAATATTTTAATAAGAGAAACTCAAGATTCTCTCGATCATCATTACCAAGTAAAATTATTTCAAAGTTGTCGCATCATATATGATATGAAATGGTGATATTTGATTACTTAATGTACAGGTTCTATTTCCTCGTTAACGCCGATGATGATATTTTGCAATGTTCGATAAAAATCAACTAGATTAGTATCCCAAAGAAATTCTAACAATGAGAAGATCCATCATAATTTTACTCCTAGATTATATGAACTTTAGGACACAAAAAAGTGATTATAATATGAATAATACTAAAGCCGGTAAGAAAAATAAAATTACCAAATTGCTTACGACTCCTCGGAATGGCTTTAGTGTTAAATCTCTGATTGGGCCAAGTTTCCAAAACCTCCTCCATTTCAGTTGTCCTGTAACGCCATTCTATCCCCGATCAAATGAAAAATTCCATCCAAAGTATCCTTATAAAGTGCGAATCGAGTTAATTTTTCACGTTAACATCCCTAAAATCATTAGACTTAGCCTTCATGTCGATTATGTAATTACATCTATCTCCAAATACGCTCGACTTGGGAGGATGTGGATGTACAAAATTGCAACCCCAATTAAATAATTGTCTTCAAGGAAGTTTTGTTTTGAAGAATTTCTCCACTTGTATTTTGAACCTAAGAATTATCTATCAGATCAAAGGGTTTCACAGTATATTCGGAATTGAATTTCTAGGTTGAGCTCCTTCCAACATCAACAATTTCATTAGATTGAGCTTAACATGCCTCGAATTACCTTATCTATCTCCATAATATTCCTTCTTACTATCTGGACAAAATTACAACTCACATGATTGAGAGATAGAATATATTATCTTTGTTCATCCGCTTGTCCGATTTAAAGACGAAACTGCAATGATCTACCACAATTGTATGGTGGCCAAAAAAGAAGTTTGAAATCGAAGTTCCTGCATGAGCTCCTTCAACATCACCAAGACTTTCTAAGTCGGTAAATGCTTCGATCCCCGTACATGCCCGAGATCTCTACAAATTTAAATTTGTGGTGTTAAGAGGTCTGTGGATCGATACACTGCTAACTTAATGTAATTTTCCTGCTCTTTTAGACACCCAAGTCTCCAAAAAAAGAAATCATTTGGTTTCTGGCTTTACTTTTTTCGCCATGGAGTTTGAAGACCCAACCGAAAATTGAAGCATTCAAGAATATTTTTAAGAAGAACTCGAATAATCTCACAATCAATATCCATCATATATATTGAACATCCTACTATCTCACTTTGGTTTCATTTAAATTGATTTTATTTATTTACGTCAACCCCAACCTTGACTCAGCTCTCCGAAGATTTGTTTATAAGAGGGAGAAGATCTTTCAGCCATTGAGCCGATCGAATATTCTCCATTCTGATTGTTTGGAAATTGTCATCCGATTTTGTGTTATACTTCCTAAAAGTTTTTGATTGACTCCAACTGGAGATTATCCTCACTCCCTTTTTTTCCATTTTATGAATTGATTTGTTGAGCAATCGAAGATGGTCGACAGTGAAATTTTGTGTATGGTTGCATTGTCTTCTTCTAGAACGAAAGCTTTTATTAACAAAGCGATCGCGAATGTAGGTCGAGCGGCGCATAAATCAATAGCGCATGCATTTTCTTTTGCCACCATAATCAATCTTATTTTTCCGAACACCAAATATCCGGATTCTTCTCCTCATATCTTCATACTTCCAAATCCGTCTCTCTCTCCTCACTCACTACCCCGTCTTATAAGCACTCAAGGAAGAAAAAGATGAAGAAGAAGCATATAATTGCTCGGTTTAAGATCAAGCCACACCAACGAAATGAACAAGTCTCCTGAGTTTGTACTAGAATTCTTTAAGATATTTGAACTATGAAGAGGTCGCTGAAAAACCGAAGGGATTTTTCCTACCTACTAGTCGACTCAAGAGGAAAAATAGGGAGAGTAGCTTTTATCTCCTTCAAAGTGAATATCAAAAGTGAACGAGCAAAGCCTTCTTCTCCAAAAGCTGGCTTTTATATGCGTTATGTAATCCATACTTTTTAGGCTTTGAGGAGAGTCAACAAAAACTCTTCCACCTCATCTTCCTCAAAATAGTCGAACCACAAGGGGCTTTTAGAACCTTCCCACTTCTTATCCCTAAAATAAAGGCATATTAAGTGGCTAAGTAGAATATTCTGGAATTGTTCTATTAAAGGAAAATTCTGGAACCTTATACTCTACTCCTCTTAGTCGAACATGGGGCACTTTTCAATAATTGGAATTTCGCCCCAATGTTCTTATATAGTTCTATTTTTAAACTCCGGCAAGTTTATAATTAAATTACGACTAATTGTCAGATGTGCGTGACCTCTGGGACTGATTAACAAAAGCATATATACTAATAAATGTTAACCGAACAAAATATGTTAGTATATTACTCATGAACGATCTCTAGTAAGCCATCGCGAACCTTAAATGCCACATCGAGTATCCTAATACTTAACATTACCATATAATCGAATACATACTAACTTAAAATTAAATAAGTAAACGATTATACACCGAATTGTTCAACGGACACCTGGCAAATATCTCTTTATTTTAATTAAATACTACATTTACATTCACCTCTTTATTAGACAATTTCTTTTGTTAAACATAAACTCTAATATATCGACTTCACTATGTATATACACATTTATGAGTACTTATAGCTTCACAATTTTTCATCCAGTTTCTCTATGTAGTAGTATACATATTATAATACTCATAAGGATGACCAAATTGGTTGGACGTGAATTTTGTGATTGCTAGTAATGAGTTTGATCTACCTATCAACATTTTCTGATCAAATCACATCTAACTCGATGGCGAGATTTATCCTGGCCGACGCGGGGTCCTAATCCATTACGTCGAAAGCTACCTAATATATACTCTGAGTAACACCTACAGACCGCCCGTTATAAAAGTATACATACTATAATGAACAAAAAATGCAATTAAAACAAGAAAATATCCATATAATACACTAGGGATGTTTTCTATCTGCTCGCTTCTTTTTTCAATTTTTTGCTGAAACCCATTCTATCGGTTTTGTGGATGTTTTCGTCCGGTTCGCCCATTTTTTTCAATTTTTTTGTGTGAAACCCATTCTATCTTGTTTTTTAAATACACAACTATTTTCATTAAATTAATTGCCTGAATCGTTCGATGTCGGTTTTCATGCTTAGTCGGGTCCGGGGTTCGTTTGTTTTTCTGTTTTATAACAATAATATAATATAAAAAGTTCAGTGATTTCAAATTAAAATAAATACACATAAATTTCAACTATTATACAACTAAATGCAGATATAACCAGACAGTCAGTCCGAGTAGATCGCTTACTAGCTTATTCTAACGGATTGTTTCAAACATTAATGGACAATAATAGATATATCTCCTCAAACAAAATAGTAAATATACGTGTAATAACATCGATTATTAACAAATACTCATCCGCCTCAAGACGACGGTTGTATTTAAAATACTTTATTAGTTTTATCATGAAAACTATATTGAGATCAGAAACTACATTGGAAATGTAAAAACTACATTGAATTGTAAAAGATACATCGAAATTGTATCAATCAACTATTTGAAAACAATTTCTTTCTGTGATAATCAACTATTTTCAAACTAATGAAGATCCTTCCAAATATTCAATTAAATACATGATT
The DNA here is from genome assembly GCA_019722365.1 of Lithospermum erythrorhizon. Lineage (NCBI taxonomy): Eukaryota > Viridiplantae > Streptophyta > Magnoliopsida > Boraginales > Boraginaceae > Lithospermum > Lithospermum erythrorhizon. The sequence continues at coordinate 407,768 of JADFUC010000734.1, read as the reverse complement.
AAACTAAAATGTAGACTCGTGATTTCAAACTACAAATACTATAAACTAAAAATATCACAAATATAAATATTTTAATAAAAATATATACTTGGTTCTCGTCACTTGCTTGTGCTCGGTTTACAAAACAAACCCATTTAATTTTTGTCTTGTTTGATTTTATTTTCTTACCATTTTATTTCTATTCCTCATTTTTTTCTCAACCAAATTGAGAAAATTCAGCCCTGCCGACGATTTTTTCGATTCGAACCCCAAACCCAATAACACTTCATCATAAATACAACCCACCCTCTAAAACTTTAGAAACCCTACAGGCCTAACAGACCGAGCCCTTAACACAACACTACCCCAAACTCTCCTCCCAAACTTTCAATCTCAACCGTCAATCTTCTCATCCAACGGCTCACAATCATTCTCTATTAATCACCCCCCCTCCTCTACTGTCTTCTTCTCCGCACTCACACTCTTCACTGTTACTATCACTCACACTCTTTTCCCCCTTAAAACCCTTCCCAAATCTCTATATTCTTCAAATATGCCTCAAATTTAATGATCACCCATTATTTATTTATTTAAATCAATCACATATCAATAAATATATCTGGAAAATTGGAATCAAGATGAGAGAAAATTGACTAGTTTGAGCTTAAATATTGGATTTTTTAATGGTTGATGAGAGATAATTATCTTGTTTTGACCTTAAAGATTGAGTTTTTATTGGTTGATGAGAGGTGATTTACTTGTTTGAGGTTAAAGATTGGAGTTTTTAATGGTTGATGGGAGATAATTTTCTTGTTTTGAGCTTAAAGATTGAGGTTTTATTGGTTAATGAGAGATAATTTAGTTGTTTGAGGTGAAAGATTGAGTTTTTATTGGTTAATGAGTGAAAATTTACTTGTTTGAGGTTAAAGATTGAGACTTTAATTGTTGGTTTGATCTATTTTGCCTGTTTCTTTAAACCCAAAAAGGTGACAATTATTTTGGGACAATATTTATTTTTTGTTGGTGTTGATTGAATGTGATTTGAGATGATTACTGATAGCTATTCGAAGATGGTATCTGGGATTGGAATGCGATCGGTGTATGGTGGTGGTGGTGGAGAATTGAATGTGGAGGAGGAGCTAGGGTTGATGCTTGGTAACCAGCAGAGGAGGATGCAAGAAGGGTATGATCGTGAGAGGGAGCTTAATATTTTCAGGAGTGGGTCTGCTCCGCCGAGTTTCGAGGGATCGGTTGGGGATGGGGGTGGTGGGGGGTTGTTTTCTGTTGGAAGAGGTGGTGGAGTGCATTTGAATAATCTTAGTAGTATTTCGGAGGAGGAGATTAGGTCTGATCCGGCTTATGTTTCGTATTATTACTCGAATGTGAACATGAACCCGAGGCTCCCGCCACCTCTGTTGTCGAAAGAGGACTGGAGGCGACAAGGAGGTGGTAATCGGGGTGGGGGGAGTGCTGTGGGAGTTGGAGGGATTGGTGATAGACGGAAGACAAGGAGTGGTTATAATGGTGGTGGTGGTGGGGGAGAAGATGGAAGTAATGAGAGTTCATTGTTTTCGATGCAACCGTCTTTTGGTGGTGCTAAGGAGGAGAATGGGAATGGGATTGAGGCTCTGAAAGAATGGGGTGGAGATGGACTTATTGGATTGACTGGGTTGGGACTAGGTACGCAGAAGAGCATTGCTGAGATGATTCAGGTGAAGAGAAATGATCAAGAGTTATTTGATTCATATAATTACAATGTGTTGTAGACAAATTTTTCTCCTTTTTCATATTTTCTGCATATAGTTTTGACTGAAAAAATTAAAATATATGATGCCTATCATGTTTGTATTATGGAATTGGGTTATTTGTTCATGATAGTTAGAATATTTTCAAAAAACTAGTCACACCCTTATTAAGTAATTGGATCAGGCTTTCAAGTCAATCCAGTTTATTGAACTTTTAGGTTTTGTTGTTAATGGATTTAACGGAGCACACCAACATGTCTGCTAGAAAAGAAAAGGCATGCATCTTTGTTTACTTCATATTATTATTTAATTGTTGGAAAAGTTTGATTGTTGTTACTCTGCATCAAATATTGAGTCTTTGGTATTGTATTCTGGATATTTTTAGCAAGCAACGACGAATACATATACTGGGTGATCGTGTTTAAGTAGATGCATAATTTCAACTGCTTATTTCAATTTTGAAGGGATTGATTGCAACATTATGGATGTTTCTTGTTTGTTCAGTATACTTGCTAATATTATGCTTTTTATGTAATCATTTCTGCCAATTGATTCGAGATAGTTAATACTTATTTTTATTTGTTTTGCTATGTTTTCATTAGCATTTATTCTAGGCTGATTGCTGTCAGACAAAGGAATAGAGTCATTGTTGCTTAATATTTTATTCTAGGCTGATTGCTGTCATTAGCATTTAAAAAACCTTTCTTGTTTTCCTTAAATGCAAGTGATCTAAACCACCAGTACTGCTTGTCATTGTTGCTTGATATTTTCATGATATGATTTGAACTGTATGTGCTTTTTTATCTATTAGATTAGAAGTGGCATGTAATTCAATTCATTGTTTCGATTGTGCAAATCTTACCTTTGAGATATGTAATGATCAATTCTAATATGTTTAATTATCTTATTGCAGAAGGATATAAGTCAATCTTGTGGCTCTACTCATCCTTCTAGATCTGCTAGCAATGCTTACAATGGAGTTATGGAACCAACTGAGGCTCAGATTAATAACCTACATGAACTGGCTTCTGAGGATGCTTTACATGGTGCAAAAACTGTCCTCAGCGAATCTACACCTGAAAATATTGGTTCAACAGGTTCCCATACTTATGCTGCTTCTTTGGGTTCATCAATATCAAGAAGCACTACGCCTGATTTTCAACGAGCTATAACTCCTAATTCAAACACCCGTTCAGTCACAGGAGGAAGAGTTAACTCATTGGAAAGGAGAAATGTGACTGTACCAAATGCATTCAACGAAGTTCAGCCAGATATGAGCGAGCATGCGGATTTGGTCTCTTCTTTCTCTGGCATGAATATGTCTAATGAGTTGGATGAGCACTTCCGTTCTCAAGATACTCAGAATGCAATACGACAACAATCTTATTTAAACAGGTCTGCAAACTCATACCTCAATGGGCCCTCTACCCCAACACTAAATGTCGGTTCTCCATCTCAATATCGAAAAGTTGGTAGTCCTAGTTCACCATTTCCTAACTATGGGTTTGGTGGTTATGCTGTCAACCCTGCATCACCGCCTGGGCTTGTAAACCAGCTTGGTGGTGGGAACGCTGCTGCTGCATCAGCCATGGGTGCCTCTGGGATGGACCATATGGGAATAGGAGGGGGCCTGTCATTAGGACCTAATTGGTTAGCTGCTGCAGCTGAACTCCAAAACCTTAGTAGATCAGGGAATCAGATAGATCCATTGTATAATCAGTATTTAGGCTCGCCTGAGTTTGTTGCTGCACAACTTGCAGCTCTCAATTACCCCTCTTCAAATAACGAGGCTTTGAGTAGTTCAAACATGGAATTGCTTGGGCTTCATAAAGCTTATCTTGGGTCGTTACTCTCTGCTCAGTCCAATTTTCCGTTGCTAGCCAAACCTGGCATGATGAACCATGGACACCTTGGGAGGTCAGCTTATGGTCCTGGTTTAACATACCCGGGTAGCCCTGGGGGAAGTCCTCTTCTTCCCAATTCTCCTCTGGGGTCAGTTAGTCATTTTAGGGTCGGTGAGCGGAACATGCGATTTCCATCAGGGATGAGAAACTTATCTGGTGGTGCCAGTGGATCATGGCATTCAGAATCTGGCAGGAATTTGGATGAATTCTGCATGTCTTCATTACTCGATGAGTTCAAGAACAACAAGACTAGGAACTTTGAGCTTGCAGAAATTGTCGGTCATGTTGTTGAGTTCAGGTAATTTTTCTAACATTTTCTCACTTTTTTTTGTTTTGTTTCTGGATTCTAGATCTTTCATAAACTTTTCCATATTGTTGTTTGACTAGTGCGGATCAATTCGGAAGTCGATTTATCCAGCAGCAACTTGAAACTGCAAGCACAGAAGAGAAGGACATGGTATACCATGAAATTATGCCTCAAGCTCTGACACTGATGACTGATGTGTTTGGTAATTATGTCATTCAGAAGGTATATGTACTATTTTTATACTGGTTATCGGTAGCATGGTGGTTGATTAGCTTAGTTGAATCAGTGACTCAAATTCATTTTTTTATGTGATTCCCAGTTTTTTGAACACGGTAGCACGTCTCAGATAAGACAACTAGCGGATCAGCTTACTGGTCATGTTCTGACTCTTAGCCTTCAAATGTATGGTTGCCGAGTGATCCAGAAGGTGTGTCTCTTAATAACTTATTAGTTGTTTCCGGATATCCCTGCTTGAAAATTTTCTTGATTATTATAGGCCATTTCCATTGGCATTCACTCTTCTTTATGACCACAATAACAGCTCATTAGTATCTACATTGAGGATCAATGTGGTGCTTCTGGTTCTGGATAAAGTATCAGTTCTGCTGATTTATTGATTTTAGGGTGGTAGTTGGCATTCTTTGCCAACATGAAAGAGGAATGAATAAGGGGAAGGGGTAGGAGATAAAGCAGTTCATGGTATTGGTATTTTTAAGTTAGGTTATCCATAAATGATTATGTGGGGTATAGTTATTTGCTAATGGGAGTTGGTTGATAATGTACACGTCTAATTTCTGCTGACACTTGTGTGTTAGCTGAGAACCACAACTGCTCGTGGAATGTTTCCAAGAGTAATTTTAAGAATTTTATTTTTTACCTCACTTAGCTTTACTTATAATTTTGCTAGCAGCTTTGGTTGCTGAACCTTTATATTGTTGCAAGTAGATCCATGAGTAGGATCATTGATTTAGGTGCTGAAAGAATCTTATTTGCTGCTGTTATTCGATTGTTTACCACATGTTTTATTCTACAGGCTATAGAAGTTGTTGATCTGGATCAGAAGACTTCAATGGTTGTAGAGCTAGAAGGTCATGTTATACGCTGTGTTCGAGATCAAAATGGGAATCATGTTATTCAGAAGTGTATCGAGTGTGTTCCTGAAGATGCAATCGAATTTATTGTGTCAACATTTTACGATCAAGTAGTAGCATTGTCCACTCATCCATATGGTTGCAGGGTTATACAGGTCAGTATAATGACTCTTTTTACCCCAAGGCCCAAACACTTCAATAACTGGGGAATGAGATCTTGTAGTTGCTACGTTAAACTCAATGGCAACTAGGATCCTGAATTTCTGAAATTAACTTTCTTGTCTCTAAAAAAACTGTTAATTAACAACATAGTAAGAACTTGTGTATTTTAATATTTTAAAAACCAATAAGGAACTGTCTATAATTCATTTTTAGAGGAAAGAAGTGTGTACTATTTCCAAAACCACAACATTGCCGGCCAATAACACATTTTTATTTCGAGACCGACAAAAATATTTTTATGGCCAGTCTATTTAAGATAAAGAGTCGAGTTTTTCGTTCGTTTCATTTTAATGTCTTTGGTCATTAACAGTCATATTAGTTCCCATGTCCTAGATTTTCTCCTCAGATCCCAAAAAGTTTATCAATCAGACGATGAAGATTATGGTTTTACAGAAAAGAATGTACAGAGTGTAACATTTGATGTCTGTTCTGATTTTCTATGTGACAGAGAGTATTGGAGCATTGCCATAGCCCCAAAACTCAAAGGATCATGATGGATGAAATCTTTGAATCAGTTTGCATGCTGGCCCAGGATCAATATGGCAATTATGTTGTGCAGGTACGTTCCAGCTTTGATGGAGTTGCTATTGAGAATATATTCAATTTGTGATATTTCCTCAGAGAATGTTTGGCTGCAAATATTGAATTTTTGATTGTTCAATATTTGGTGAAAAATATATCAAAATAGAATATTTTAACGTATTTTACTATTAACATGATATTTCTGATTCAAATCAAAGTTGTGTGTCAAACTGTCAATTAAAACAAACTTTGACCACTGATAAACAAGGTGGACATTATTTTTGAAATGGGGGTCGTAGATTATACCCTATTATATCATCCGATTATTTCTTGATTGTTTGTTTCACTTCAAAGTTTTTATTTTAATTTATACGTCCATCGTTCGTTTCTGTTGTATTAAGCCCTACTATGTTATCTGTTCGACATTATGGCAGCATGTAATGCAGCACGGGCAACCTCACGAACGTACTTTAATTATTAACAAGTTAACTGGAAAGATAGTTCAAATGAGCCAACAAAAATTTGCATCTAATGTTGTGGAGAAGTGCTTAACATACGGAACTCCTGAAGAACGTAAGAGTATTGTGGATGAGATGCTTGGCTCCACTGACGAAAATGAGCCTCTTCAGGTTCGTTGTATATTCCACTCTAATCATTTCAGCATCAGAATGTTCCCTTGCTGGTTGCTAAAGGCTGCAGGCCTGGGTTCCTCTTTCTTGACACTAATTCTTAAGTCCTGTATAAAACATACCATATCTCCATGCCTAGGATTTTCATTTATTAACAATTCAATGAATATTGATGTAAGACCATTATGCGAACAAGTATTTCTTATTCATCTGTTAATTGTAATTCACAATTGTTTATAACTATTTTCTCTTTGTTCCTGCTGACACCAGGTGATGATGAAAGATCAGTTCGCTAATTATGTTGTACAGAAAGTGTTGGAGACGTGTGATGACCAGCAGCTTGAACTCCTCCTTAATCGTATAAAGGTTCATTTGAACGCACTGAAAAAATATACATATGGAAAGCATATAGTTGCTCGTGTGGAGAAACTTGTCGTAGCTGGAGGTAATCATTATCTTACCCCTCTATTTGAATTTGGGAAATTTTCTTGTTGCTATTTTCTGTGAATCTTTTGACTTACTCGATTTGGTCATATGTTGCAAGAAATTGCAAGATAACTAGCTTAATATAGTTGGACTTGCATGTTTGCCAATATAATTTATGCTCTCCTTAGTCATACTTGTAAAACCTCCTTTTAAACACTAACTCTAGGATGCCAGCACCCTCTAACACTGACTTGCACGCAAGAAATGATCTGCATATGAGTAGCGCAAGTGATCTGCATATGAATGATAACAGATAACTGTGTCAATAATCTTCCCTTTGATAAATTCTATTTTCTTGCAGAAAGGAGAATTGGGGTTCTGAATTCTGCTTAGGCAGCAGAGGAAGTAATTTGTACAGCTAACTGAGGCTATAGCATGAGCGCCATCTTCTAGTTCCCTGGGTTTATTAGGTACTAGAATTGTTGAAAATAAACTCGTTCGCTTGTACTTGAGAATTTTACTCTAGTGGTTTGAGGAAACTTATATAGCTAGAATCAGGTTAGCTAACGCTCATATAGCAGACTTCTGAGCTCGTGCCCCCGGAGCCATAAAACTATTGCTCTAAGTTTTAAGGATGTAAAGAGTAGGAAAGCTTAGCAAAGTTATCTTGACTGTACAAAATGTTGCCATGTGCAGAGCCTGTGGTTTAAGAGAGGCCTGAAGTTTAGCTGTACGAATGTGATAATTTCCCCTTTCGTGTAGAACCTTTTGTTCCTAATCAAACTATCTTCAATATGGTTAAACTGTCTTCAATATGGTTAAACTGTCTTCAATATGGTTTCTTGAATGCATTATCTACCTGTGATTTGTTTATCTGATAACGTTCTGGTTAACATAAAGTGTTCGTGTACGAAACTTCATAATAAACCAGCAGACGGATGTGGCAATTTTGGTATTGAGGTGTTCGGATTATCTGTTATACTTGCTTAAAATCAAATCAAACGGATGTATGATGTTGAAAATCAATTGTCTAAATTTCATTAATGATTAACAGAGTTTATAGGAGTCCAAACATGTCTCAAATAGTGGAGACTAAAATTACTACACAAGAAACTGAAGATCTCCATGGTACCTTCTTTCATTTGGAAGGGCAGAAGGTAATGACATACCTTGAAGCCCTGCATGTTTTCAAACCAGAAGCTTCATCATATGGGTAACTGTAAGCTCTAGGACAAAGAGCCTTGAACAAATGTGAATACACAGTTGGTTTACAAACATTAGCCTTAGAGAATTCCCCTGTGCAACAATATCTAGGATCCCTGAATGCCAAACAAGCACTCTTGCATCCAACCACCACTCCTTCTTTCCGAGTCATCAAACGCATCGGACACCAAGCATTCACATCCGACTCACAAGCGGCCACTCGACATCCTTTGCCACCACCTACAGGGCGCATTGAGACAGGGAGGTTGAAACCATCAACCAAACTAATGTCGTAGTAATGTAGTGGATTCGAGGATGTTCCAAGAGTCATTTCCACTAATGTTGCAGGGGGCGTTCCTCCAATGCCTCTACAAGTTAGTAGACCACCACAATCTCCAGTTTGGCATGATCCTCTCCCATGTTCATCGAAACGACAACCCTGTCTAGCCCATATTCTTCCGGACCATCGTTCGGGGACATTGATGATCACTTGTTGGCCGCAGAAGAGAGGAAACCCGCCATTTTTGGGCGTTGGTTGCCCTGATGTGCCAAGTAATGCAGGCCATATGCTTTGTTTACATTTGTTCTCTATAATCAATTGAGTTCCATCTGCAAAATGAGAAGAAAAAAAACTGCCTGTGAGTTAAAATGCAAAGCAACATTCAATATATATACAAAAATCGAAAGATGGTAAGATGTAGTACTTGAACAAGATATGGAAATGGTGAAGAAAAAGAAGAAGAGATGAGTAGAACAATTCATTTCTTCAAAATTTGCAGTGAGATAACGGTTTCTTTAACTTCCTTGTTGCAGATAATAAGTTAATAACTTGGGAATTCTAGTGGGGGTAGTTTTATTCGGTTAAATAAACGACAAATAATCTTTATATTGGGAATTTCATATTGAAAAAAAAAAAAATCAAAATACTACAAGTATTTGCAAGTGTGGAAGAACTAAAACAAGGTAGATGACACCTTATGTTCCAAAATTGTGTCTAGATTCTTGAAACATTAATCTTATTATAATACCAACTACTAATGTTTCTTTCTAAAAACATTGTTGGAACTTGGAAGTCTCACTACCACTTCTCATAACACACCATATTGAAAGTCCACAGGAATTGACAAAAATATTGGTACAAGTTCATCCCATACCAAAACACAGTAAACATAAAACGGATATAACGTAATGTGTATATTTGTTTTAATTTTAATTTTTTCATTCATGCATGATAATAAAGTTAGGATATTTAAAAGTATGTTACTATTAACATGCTTAAATAACCTATTTTGTAATTTTTAAATTTTTATGAAGCTTTGTTTTAGTTATTTTTAAGTTCTTAGGGACAAACTATAAAGTATATATACTCCGTAATTATTATATTATTACATAGAAGTTTGCTGTTTATGAGCACTTGTATCTTGATATTCAATAATATATTTCAACATGAAAGTATGTATCTTTTATATTAAGATATTGTCCAACGTTTAACATAAAATATCTCTTTATATCTTAAAAAAAACCAAATTACATTAAAATTACTTAATATAACGCATTCTTATATACCATAATGCGTTCCGCACTCGATGACTCAAAAGTTCTATATTGATTTTGTACTAAGAGTACAAATTGAATTCCAATGGAAATGTACTTACCTATTAAAGATATGTATACTTCATTACACCAACACAATTACACAAACAGATCATACAAGAATCATTCAACTAAAGATATATTTCATTTATTTACAACACACCATCATGAAATTACAACATTCATAGGCGTTATTCCAAAATCCAAACATACTGAAAAGTTTTTCCTATTGGTGCATGAATGATCATTGCACATCTATCATATGAACTTCAACTATCACTCGGTTTTCTTTGTTTTATCATCTTGTCTAGCAACTAATTTATGTTTGATTTTCCTCAACTTGTCGTCGATCATCTCATAATATCTTCCACACTGTGACCTCAATCTCTGCCCAGACTGCTTGATCTTATTCTCGTACTTCTTATAGATTATTGGTAAACTCAGCCCTGTCACAACCCCTGCAACAATATTCCCCAAAAAATATAAATATTTTTTCAAGAAACAATAAATAAACATATGCAAAATAGTACCATGTAATAAAAGTGAGGATTAAGTTACCTATGTAGAGGAATGTAAGAAAATCAAAATATTTAGCCACCAAGGAAATTATATACAGAGCTGCCACCACCCCTACAAATTCAAACCATTCTCCCTCCGCAGCTACACGAAACATCCATTTTCCAGGTGTCTCAATCAATTGTCTAATTGTGTTTGCAATCTTCATAGCTGTCTGCTCACTCATCTCAATTCGTGACATGTTTGGAGCTTCCCTGATAATGAAAAAAACATTTACAATTAATCAAAGAACCCATTTGAACAAATAATAAATTGAAACCAATATATAATTCAATTTCTGTTACTCCCTACTTTTTGATAAGTCGATGCATATTGCCCCAGAAGAACATGGAGGTGAAAAAGAACATTCCAATATAACAAACCAAAGTAACGAAATTGTATTTGTATATTTCCAGCAGCACCCAAATGACAGTTACCACCAAGAGAACAGTGAAGCTCATGTTTTTCCTCCTCCACAAGAATATATCTCGTAGAAACTCTGGGTCAACTGGAAAACGAAAAGAAATAACATTGAATTAACTAAGGGTATTGGAGTCTGAATTTTGTTACACTTTGTTTACAGTCCCTTAACATTATGACACAACATTTTATTTTTAAATTTATTAGTAAAAACAAATAATTAATCCATATATCATGATGTTACTATCCCAAGTGTTATAACGCATGCAAGAAACAGTAAAACACAGAATAAAAACGATACATCAATTTAACGTGGTATCTACCAAATATGATGACTAATTACATGCAGGGACACAAAACAGATTTCACTATAATAAGCACCATAATGAGCAGATTACAGAATACAGAGTGGTTGAGTTTCAGAGACCTGGAGCAGCGGTGGGAATGCTCTGTGGCTGCTTATGCTTCTCAGGCAACCCATCCGTTGGTTCTTGCAGTGGTGGTGGTGTTGAGTCTTGAATAACTGAAGATATATGTGGGTTTTGATCTCTTGTATGATTTGTATCTTCGGACAATTCAGACATGTTTGAATAATGAAAGAGATACTTTAATTTATTGATGATAGAGTAAGAGTAGTATAAGAGGATGAATTATCGAAAGTAAATATATTGTTGGAATTTGATAAGTTCTACATGAAGAAGACATATACGATGAAACGTGGGTAAGTTATACGATGAAACGTGGAGGCCATGCAGGCTGTTTGCTTTCTCATGTGGAAATACACCTGCTATCTCATCTCTTGTGTCAATCCGATTTGCTTCAAGCCTTCAAGGATTATGAAAATGAAAAAATTATGATCTACTATATTCAATGCATGCCAAATTGATCCAAATAATATTAGTTATAAAAATAAAAATAAAAGAAATAAAAATAAAAAGTAAAAGAAGATAGTTTTTTACTATAAATGGATAGAATATTTGATATTCTTACCTAATTATACAAAAATACAATATGAAAATCTTTCTATTAGGTCATATTAGTCCGAGTGTAGTACTAATATTATTTGAACAATTTGATCATATTAATAGGCCATATTATTTGATATTTCTTTTTTTTTTGTTTTATAATATTTTATGAAAAATATATTAAAGGAAAAAAATAATTTTATTGATATATTTTTTAATAAATATTATAAAATACAATAAAAATATCTAAATAGAGATTCGAATATAAAAAAGTTAAAAAAGTCGAAATATGTGATCTTTTAGAAACGGAATAAAATTTAAGTTATAAACCTAATGGGCCTGATTGTATAGAAAATGGTAGTAGAAAATGGTAGTGTTAGATTTATGTAAAATACTTGTATACATGTGCTTGTTCTCTGCTGACAAAACACGTAAGTAATGTGGTCATAACATTGATCATCTTAATATACAATATACTTATTGATTTCTAAGATTATCTACAATGCTAAATTATTTGCTGTCCAAGCTTTTTCGATTTTAATGACTCGCGTGTCTTACATCTCTCTTAACAATAATTAATATTTCAGCTCAAATTTTCAAATTTACACTCTGATATTGATTGTTTTATCTCCCCTCCGTCTCGTTTATACGTCTTGAAACTCCCAATTACTTTATTAAGAAATGATAAGATATTACTATTACAACCTTACAATTAATCATTGCAAAATCATCAAACTACTCTACTCCGTACTATAGAGTACATACTACAAAAAAGGTAGATCGGCCTTATATTTCAGCGATACGCTTTTGATACAGCTTTTCCCTACGTAGAAAGCTTTGGAAGTGCATAAACCCGGCCTTCAGTAAATAACTTCTTTCAAAAATTGAGCGCCAATCTCAATCAAAATTTGGTGGCAAATTAAAATTTGCATAAGTTATATAAACTCAAGTTTATTAAATCCCAGCATGTCATGAATTTTAGAAGCTTTCGTCACAATTGATGTCCATGGTACATTATTAAATGACTTTGATCTCGACCAACTTCCAAGAGATGATATAGGCAAGCATAATTGATGGCATGGTTGGTAAAGAGATGTAGTTAATGAAGAGTTAGAACGAAAGTCATGTCTGATGGCTTATTTCGAATGGAAGGAGTAGTTTTTATCTTTGATCGCGGCTTTATTCATACTAGATATGTGTTTTTTAATTGATTATTCTTTAGCATTTGAAAGTCTTCTTTAGCATTTGAAATATTCAATTCACATACATAAATGCGAAAGTCTTCTTTAGAATTGAAAATATCTTTGAGAGGAAGCATCGTTTTATTCTTGACATAAATGTACCTTACATTATGTTCATATTCTTCTATTTAGGATGGAAGAAATTTAAAAATCTATCTAATTACGATAGATGGAAGGCGTATTATGCTTACTTGGGAAAGACCTCGGTGGAAAATTAAGAAGAAATGATGCTCGAGGAGGTTGCCGAATGTAATTAATGTCAATACTGCCAAACCGTTCGAAGGATATAGGGGCGATTCATAAATCTACACGGAAGGAGAAGATATTGATGTTTCTCGTAAAAAATTAAATTGTGGTAGGAAAAGACTCCAAATAAATTCATTCCGAGTACTTGAAGTTTCATTACAACAAAAGTGACTTTGGGAATCACTTTCTTCCGCTTTAGGAGTCCATCGTGCTTCGCTTCACGAGGATGCTAAAAAAAGGAGTAATCCGTAAACCGAGATGCAATTAAGCCCGTTATTAAAGATGACAAAGGGCCCGAATTGAATTTTGCCTATCAATGGTAGATCGAACCAACTTCCCTCATGATGCAAGATTTATTGGCATGTACAATTATATTCATATTGACGAAAAATGGTTCTACATGTCAAAAAAGAAAGAAACGTACTATCACTTCGACCGGGGCGATCTGCCTTTCTGCGATGCGTGCAAAGAAAGAAATTCATTGGAAAACTCGTATTTTTTAGTTGTAATAGGCCTCGTTTTGATTCTTGAAGGTGTTGAAATATTCAATGGTAAAATAGGAGTTTTCACTTTTATTACTTCTGAGGCCTTGGCGTCGTAGTAGAAATAGAGATGTCGGGGCGTTAAATGAGCCGTCAGCATCTGACCTGAGGAGATAGTAGAAAGATTTCCTTATTCGAGAAAGTTATACGGCCCGATCAAGAGAAGTGGCCAAGATCAAGAAGTGAAGAAGTTATATTCATTCAACAAGATAATGCGAGAACACATGTTAATCCAAATGATGAAGCCTTTCAAGTTGCAGCAACACAAAGTGGTCTTGATATTCGCTTGGTATGCCAACCACCTAATTCTCCTGATATGAACATATTAGATCTTGGATTTTTCAATGCCATTCAATCATTGCAATACAAGGAGTCTCCGAGGTCTGTCTGTGAACTAGTGGATGCAGTTATCAAGTCATTCAATAACTATTCATCCCAAAGTGTGAATTATGTTTGACTTACTTTACAATTATGCATGCTGGAGACCATGAAAATTGAAGGCTCGAATCGATATAAGATACCTCATATCAACAAGTTGCAATTGGAAAGAGAGGGAACATTGCCTGCTCAAATTTCATGCGACCCTCAAATAATCAGAAATGTGATGGATATTCTAAGCTAACTGACAAACTGTAATAGGGAGTTGAAGATATATTTTGTGAACCTCTATTTGTAAATATTTTATGAACTAATTGATCTTGTATGCTTCTGATAGTGAAAAAGTCTTGCTAGACATACAGAAGACATGTGTAACTTTTGTTTAATGCTATGGTTTTTTTAATCTTGACATGTGCAACTTTTGTTTTCCATTTCATCTTTTTGGATTAATCAAGTTAAAGCTAAAATAATCTGATCTGATTTCTCTCTTTGCTTGTTAATGTCACATTTTCCAGTTATAATTAATAGCATCCCAAAATCATAATTAATGATAATGTTTGCTTAATTGTCAATTTCAAATTTCACAACAAAGTCATTTCAAACATCAAACTTAAATTCAATACTCCATATGATATACAATTCTAGTGGATAAGATTAATACTCCATATGATACAGAGTATAACAAGCTCACAAAAATACTTAGAATATTTCAAAATTAAAAGGAGCAAAGTTAAACATCTACATCAACATCATGAGTAACCACAAATCTCCAATCTCTAATAAAACAAAGGATAATAAATTTGACATTGATACAATCCGTCCTCGAACTCTAAATTTGAATTGATTCTCTGTCTCGATAGGAGTCTTGTTTAAGTCGAGTCTCGTCGTATCGGCGGCTTTCGCGAACTTGATCTTCTTCTTCATCTTCTTTAGGAATCTTGTTCAAGTCAATTTCTATATGCCGCCGAAGCTAAATTTTCAATCAATACAAAAGAATTCATTGAATAATACTCACCAAACCAAGAATTTAAATACACGTTCAACTATTCAAAAAAAACATTGAATTAAAATCAATTTATGGTGGTAATAACTACTAGTGAAACAAACCTTTTTTGGATGAGCTTCAATGACGGGAATAGTTATGTTAGCTTCAATGGTTGGGCGACTTAAACTGGATGAACCTCCTTCGATGGCATAAGAACGACGAATCAATAACCTCTTTGGTTTAATCTCCATATCATCAACATCTGAATCTGAAACATAAGAAAACAGTTGTCTTTCTTTACCTTTCGCCTCAACTATATCATTACTACCACCAACATATTGGTTTGAATTGAAAATGGATGACTCAAATTCTTTTTCCATGAAAATTTTGATATAGTTGCAAGTTAATTTGAGATTCTTATTTACATGTTTGGAAGCCTCGTAAAAAATTTGGAAGTGTAAAGAGTATTCTAATTATAATCATCAACAAATAAATTTAATGAGCTCGAGGCGAAAGATGTATTGGAAAGGTAAAAATTGGGAAAAAAGGACTAAAAGTACATAGATAAGCTCTGCCTATTTTATTAGGGGCACAATTGGAAAAAAAGGACTAAAAGTACATTGAAATTTTAAATGATCACTTAAAAAGAAAAGAGAACTTTGAGCTTCATGATCAGATAAAATGAGACGGAGGTGTAATGACCACTTGGTCGGCCGCCAAGGTTAAGGTCATCGATAACATGTACACGAGTCACCCGATAGATGGATGACAACATAAAAGACTTCATTTGACAATAATAATAATAAAAAATACACTTTTGTCCGTCGTGGTGAACTAACGACATGCTCCTGATAAAACAACTTGAACAATATACAGAGTACCTTAATGACCTGACTCAAGATACAAGAAATCCAAAATCTGACATAGGAAAAGTATGGCAGCGGACCCCTCAATGAGAGAAATACAATACAGTTCTAACTTGATATACAAATAAACCTTAACGGAAATATTTGATGAAGAATTCTAATACACTTTTTCATCTATGATATTCAATCTGCGGCCTATCAAATGCGACTTCTCGTGACCTCGATCAACCCTTAGAACCTAGGTATAAAGCGTCAGCCCACGTAGAGAATAGGAAATTAAATTTATTAGTAGTGAATACAAATACCACAGAGACTTGATAAATCATATATTATTACTTATATATATAACATATACTTATACATTAACGGGCTACACAATAAATAGCATTCCTGAAATCACATAGAGTTCTATAAATACGATATCGCCTTGCTATAACCGTCAGCAGTGCATATTCATTTAGGAAAAGCAGTCTAAAATACGCGAAGTCATCAAATGAGAATCGCTACGCAAATAATACACATATGAGGAATCCGCTCAAATAATACACACATGAGGAATCTACCTCTCCAAATAATACACATATGAGAATCGCTCCACATGTCAGATGAGGCCTCAGCTCAATCCTCCCGGCCGAGAGCTCGCTCTCGGTGTGCATATCACTGAGCCTCGAATCCATGGGGCTACCATGATATGCACGCACGAACGCAGTCGGAGATGCTTGTAGCTCCATGGAAAATAACACATAGCGTCTAGCGCGGCCCGCTGTGTGCTAGCCACACGCGAAATCTCATAACATGAATCGTATTCACAACTATCTCGTAGTCATAAATCTTAATCTCGATTATCTCATAATATACCTCGTAATCTCAATTATTTCATCATATGAATCATAAATCGAGGAATTTACACATAATGCTCGATCATAATCTCAGTTATTTTCATAATATGAATCATAATCACACAATACACATAATAGAATAGTTCGAGATAACACGTACAAAATATATAACATAATATATATGAAAGTCCCCATCGTGAGATTTATGCTACTTCGAGCCCAAAAGCCGATAATAATGACTATAGGCGAGTCACCGTGCTAGATCGAGGCTCGGCTCGCAATTGAGAAAATTATACATTATAGCACATTTTGTAGAATAACCTCTCTTAGAATCTATATAAGCCAGTGTTATACCACGTCTCACGATTCAAATTTACAGCCCTTGTGATCATCACTATCCAGAAGATTGATATACACTTTTAATATTCCAACATAAGCACATTCTAATCGCCAACCGTAAAATCTCTCAATATTGATTAAGCCGCTTATTACTATGATAACACTTCAGCACATTCTAATCAATCCAACAATCAATAATTGACAACCTAATTAATCAAATTCGTATACTCAGATTGAACGCTAAATGCTATCTGAACTTTCTCAAACTTTCTCGGCTTGATCTACTACTATCCATATCCAAACCAATAATTATCTGTAGCTTAATTTATAAAGTCCTCAACCTCGTATTACAATTTAAAAGTTCATTTAGAAAAATCCGATAAAAGTCAGCACTCAGCTTACACTTTACAGCTTGATAATCGCTCAAATCACCGTAATCCCACATACGATACTGAGATAACATTTCTATGCCATAATAAATTCAAGATCTAAAAGTCAACAAAAATCCATAAAAGTCAGCAAAATCCATAAAAGTCAACTCTCTTAAACTCGAAATATCTCACAAAAGATTTGATCTTTCTTACCTAGAAATGATGAGAGGATGATGAGGAAGAAAATCATGACTTTGTTAATTTGAATTTGAAGCGTGATGGGTAAGAGAGAAATGGAAAAACCGAGGAAATGGAGAGAGAGCATTTGACCATGGAGGGAAAATAAGAAGGTTTGGATGAGGATGAAGATGTGATTAAGTAGGTGGATATTTGGGGGAAGAAATTAAAAGTTAGTTTGGTTTCGGTTAATTTTTACGCTTCGCACGTAAATCTCAGCAGAGCCGATTTCCATTCAATGTTATTCCCGAGGCATATATTCACTCTTTCGTAAATGCTAAATACCGATATATCGATATTATTCCAAAATTATTTATACTATCTACAGGTCCGCATGACAGAAATATCTGTGGCCAGGCCGATTTGTTGAATTCTCCGACTGCAAGCTTGAAATTTTTTAATTTTAGAGTCGAAATATTCCACGAAAACTTATATACTATCAACATAATATTGGTAAAGGCAGGTTATTTCGGAGAATAAAATTAAATGCTACCCATACTTTTTATCTAATATTCTTATTTGCCTGTTTTATATTTTATGATTAAATAATTATAAAATTATCATTTATAATTAAATAAGAATAATTAATAAATAAATAAATTATTTTTTGATTTTTAAGCGAAAATTATATAAATATTTATTTAAATAATTTTTAATCTCGTATTTTTAATTAATTTTTATAAAATAATAAACACAAGAATTGAAATAATAAGCTATTAAACGAAGAAAAGTTACGAATAGTGAGGAATGTGAGTCTGATAAAAGCGAATCGCTGGCAATTCTGGTAATGAAATACAAATAACCACAGTCTGATATAATCGATCAACATTGCAATCAAACTCTTAAGACCATATGAGACTCTTAAAACATGTTTAATCACGAAACATTAAACTTTGTCGTATGTCTTGTTAGATCTGTAATTAAATGATGTCTACGTTTAAATCACCTTGATTAGGATCATGTAGCATGATTTGCAAATCGCGGTAGCACCTCGATCGAGAATGGTTGTGGTGTACGAGGACCGACACTGCGTGATCATAATCCTTCGATGTTGAGCATCATTATCGTTAAATCACCAATGATCGTATTATGTAATATGATCGTGATCTCGTGATGATAGCCAAATGCGTTTATGTCCACAGCGTCTAGCTGAGGCTCCGCGAATGATTTTAAATGGAGCTTGAAGCCTCATGGCTGAACTATTTGGGATATTTTGAGGGCGTGGTTGATTAGAGATTGATTGTCAGGTGGGATATTTTGGGATATTTTGAGGGCGTAGTTGATTGAAGATTGATTATCAAATTGATAATTAGTGGGATTTGATAGCTAAAAGGAGTAATTAAGAATTTTGATTATTGAAATGATTATTATTAGGATCCGTTTCACTAAGATATTTAAAGATTAAAACAAAGAGTTTAATAAAAGATAATATAATAATTATATATTGAGAAAAGGTGATTTTTATATCAAATTTAATGAGAGTAGTCTACATTTATAGAGAAAAAAATGATGAATTTTGGTAAAAAAAATTAAAAAAAATTTAATTTGTTATCAAATAATTGATCAGAAATAATTGAGATGGGATAATAAATCGAGAAAAATGGAAATCAGCCGTGGCATTCTGCGTAAGCCTTATGCGACCATTAGCTTAAGACATCAGCTCTCGCGCGCAGCCAGGCGTGTTGAACAGCTAAAGCGAATACGTATCGAGAAATTTGGCTCGCCATAACATTCAACAAGCGGAGAGAAATCTTTTTCACAACAATTAATCGCATTATTTTTACCGATTATTGGCGTTCGTGATTTTTTTCTTGTGTTGAATAAATTATTAAGCTAAATTGTAGTAATAATAGCACTCTCCATATCCATATATGTACTTGCCTTTCTCATCTATAAACAAACCAAGCAAATATGACAAAAGTTGTCCTGCCCATACAAATTTCCCGAAGCAGAAATGTGGTCACAACAACAGGGTAGAAAAGTAAAGAAATAAGAAGTCCATATGGTAGCTCCATAGAACAAATATGACACGCTGGTTTCTTTGGCACCATAATGTAAAATGTAATCGTTGGACCCTTATTACACAAGAACCAAATCATTGAACTCCGAATTTAAATAGTCCCTTCATTTGATTTAAATGATACTCTTATTTTCTAACGAAAAATTTTCGATCATCAATTAATTTCATTTTCTATTTGAATAAATATAAAAATGATGTTTTCAAATTTGCTTAATAGTAGTATAATTTTCTTTAAGTTTTTATTGTTTAACTAAAGTGCTATTCATATAAAAACACTATTAGAAAAAGGTATTAACAAGAGACGATAAAAATTTTCATGTTAATTAGAGAGGAATTAGAAAAAAAAAATGCGACATATTTTAGACTAGCATCTTTTATAAAATTCTGTAGTAAAAGATTTTCGACCATTGGTTATGCCCCTTTTTCTAGTAGTAAAAATTTGTTTAAAAAAAATGAAAAATCAACCTATTGAAAATAAAAGAATTAAAATGATCTTGAAAGTACCCATCAATCTTTTAAAAACCCACGAAAATGAAGTCATGACTCATTTAGATTCAAGAAAATGGAGAAAAAACATTTCATCCTTGTTCATGGCGCATGTCATGGAGCTTGGGCGTGGTACAAGGTCAAACCACAATTGGAGGCACAAGGTCACAAAGTCAACGCCATTGACCTATCAGGAGCAGGGATCAGCACTACTAAGATGGAGGAGGTTCATTCTCTCTATGACTATTCTTTGCCATTAATGGATCTGTTGGAAACAATTCCTTCAAATGAAAAAGTGATTCTTGTTGGACATAGTCTTGGAGGCTTTTCTTTGGCTCTTGCAGCTGATAAATATCCAGATAAGATCTCTGCGGCTGTTTTTGTTGCAGCCTTCATGCCTGATTGTCAACATTTCCCCTCTTACACCTTTAAGAAGGTAATAACTATCATCTTCATTTCTATTTAATTACTGTATTAAAAATACTCAAATTTGACCAATGTTTATATGCATAATAAGATATAAGTCAATTTTAACTAATACTATTAAATATGTTCTTTATTCTTGAATTTTTTTCTTATTTGCTTCATCTTGATTCCTTCATCACTCAATATAAAAATCATGCTTCTGCAAGTGTTCATTTGTTATTGAATTTATGGAAAAATTGAGTATATTTTTTATTTAATTTTTTAGTTATATTTAATTTTTTAGTTAACATTTATGCATTGTTTTTTATACGAGTATTATTAGAATATCATGAATATCAACCGAAGCTCATCATATAGGTAGGAACTAACACTAATTTCTTAGGAAGGCAACCAATATAATCCCCATACAAAGTTATACATGTGTATATAGTGATGTTCGTAGAGACGAACCGGAAGCCAGTCGGAATCGGCCAGTGGACCCGACTTGAAAACCGATCCAAAATAGAGGCGGATCGGTCCGGATCAGATATTCTGAGTCCAAAGCGGATCGGGCCGTCTTGAAATCGGATCAGGGCCAGATGCATAAAAGCCGGATCCAGGACATGGAATAAATTATTATTTTTTGTATTTGAATTTTTTAATGGTTTAACTATTTTTTTTGTATTTTGAATTATTAAATATGCTTTAATTAGTTTATTTTTAGATTTTTTGTATCGGTTTAATTATTTTTCCCACATTTGAAGGCCCATTAAATATTTTAATTAATGTATTTTCGTTTTTTTTGTATTTTGATTTTGAATCTGATTCACAGTTTAGGAATCTGAGTTTTGATTTCGGATATCGGGCAGGTTCGAATATCTGGGAATAGAATGATTGAGATAAACGGTAGCGGATCAGTTTGGACGATTTCGGTCGATGCAGATTTTTGCGAATCTAGTTTGATCAGGTTCGAGATCGTGAAAACAGTTCGGGCGGAGCAGTAACAACACTATGTGTATATAATCTAATTGTAGGGTATAACTAGAGTTAATTGGTGGTTTGGTCCCAGTATAATAAAGTTATACGTTAGTGCAAATAAATGGCGAAATGCAGCAAATGTCGCGAAATGTACGTCAGGATTCTGATTTGAATTAGTATTTTAAACATAAGATTATTATTTAATATTTCTGGAATTAAAAGCTTAGTTTGAAATAAAAAATACAATTTTGAAATTTGCTTAATTGAACAAAACTATTTAACCATTACAAAACAAATATTGATTTCTGAATCTTTTAATTTAATGTTTTGATTTGAAAGATAAAAGAGGAATATTCAGGAGGAGGAGTTGAGGATATGCACGCCATCCCTTATGGTAGCGGTGACAAACCTCAGAGGATGCTTAGTTTATTTACCCCCAACTTCTTAGCTTCTCGCCTTTATCAACTATGCTCACCACAAGTAAGCTAATTATCTTTCAACTCTTTCATATTATGTTATCTGCCGTTGCTTTCATCAACTATGCTACGTTTATTTTACAAAATACAGGGCATATATATATGATAATATCTTACTCACCAGATTCTCAAAAGATTATCGAATTTTAAGCTTTTTTTAATAGTTGTCTTTTAAGCTTTGGCCAGTAAATATTTTTGTTTGTATTATATATAATGCTTGAGTGAAAACTATCACAATAAAAAATGTATTTCAAATTCTTGATATATTTTTTATCAAATATTATACAAAGCGCGAGCAAATATATTTAAAGGTCAAACATAAATGTATGAGTTAAAGGTGATAATTGTACTACTCATCTTATTTATGTATTTATTGTCATTCCATGATTAGATTTCTGTATCATCGAGACGGATGAAGTCTCATGTTAAAATTTTTAAAGTGGTAATTATATTAGGATTATTATTCATAGGGGCAATTAGACTATAATAGAAGATATGTAAAAATAATATAGCTTTAGTTATACATGTCATAATAAATAATACTAAAAACCATATAATAGAATTAATCGCATCTTCTGATCATTTGGCTTGTTAAGTATGCCAAGATTCTACATGACTAAGAATCGAGCGACGGTATGCATACATTTCAATTCCTAATCACATAGGTAGGTGCCATCATACGTCGTGAAATTCTTGGTGTCATTAAAGTTAAATACTTAGATTGTATAGTTGATGGAAAATAACATGCAAAACTTGTATAAAACTTTATACAAATTGCATATAGGATCAGATTAACATGTTTAATATCAAATCTAAAATATTCATTATACATTCATCAAATAAAATATATAATTTAATTACACAAGTGTAAAATATTCACTCAAACTATTTTTAAGTGTTTTAACAATTAATATTAAATAAGAAGTATTTCTAAAAATACTAGTTATTTAATTTACACTTTTAATAAAATTTAATTTCAGATTATATGTTATTAATAAACTCCAAGTATCAAATAATACAGATTTCTAATTTAATTAAATCAATTCGAATTATTAAATCTAATCAAATTAGAATTAATTAACTAATAGTCTTTATTTTAATTTAATATCAAATATTAATTAGAATAACTTCTAATAAAATTAGAACTAAACTAATTTTCAACTTGAAATTAATTTAAAATAATTTTACTTAATATCAAAATATCAAGTTTGAGCAAAATTGGGTTTATAACAATTTAAAACCAAGTAAGTCAAACTAATCACAAAAGGGTTGTTGACCTGCAGGCCAACCATCAACTGGCTAAGGCTAATCGCCCAAGCCCAGGGCTAAGCCCTGGCAAGCTCAGCGCCCAGCCCAAATGTGCAGGCCCAGGAGTGTGCAGGACAGGTCCAGACATACCTATACCCGCCCAAAATAGATGACGTCATGCTGACGTCACTACAATCACTTGATGATGTGATAATTTTTTGGCTGACATTATCTGCCATGTAGTGACCACGTGGCATGTAATGTAGCAGCGGTTTGACTGATGATGTCCTTGAGTGACGTCACGTTCTGACCCGTCTAGGAGCTGACGTCATCCCTGCAAATCTGTGCGATTTCAAAACAATTCTTTTTATGAAACGTCGGTTTTAATCGATTCGAAATAAAGCTGATATAGGTACAAAAAATCATAAGTCGGAAAAATATTTTTTGATTTAACTCTGATTATTTTTTGAAAGTAATTAACAATTGTCAGTTAATTATTTAATCGGCATCTTACCTGTCGAATTAAAAATTATATAATTACAATTCTAACACATAAAATTCATATTCAAAAATACATAAACGTTTTCATGCATTTAATTATGTCATTACAATTCACTGCACTACTACATTCGTGATGCATTTTATTGGATTATCACAGTTAAAATAATAATTACGAGAAACAGTAACCGAGATTCTCTGAATATAATAGAAATAATAACATACGAGTATGTGTACACTTCGTCGGGGATAAATGCGCGTAATAAATATGGCAGAACAATCGGCGTAGATTGTCTTTACGAATAGTCCAAACTAATGTATGAGCGAACCTTCCATTAAAACTTTCTTTAGAGCTTTTTAAAATATTAAAGCGTAGATGAGGTTTGGGTAGAAAAATTCAAAGGAATTTTAACCACCTACTAATCGTATGAGGAAGGGGAAGAGAGATAATTCTCAGCTTGATAGTTGGAAGAATTTGTCTGAGTTTTAAATATAAAGAAGTGGTATTTATATAGATGCAGAAATTCTCTTACCCAAGAACTTTTCAAAGATGGTAAATTATTCCTTTCATTCAAGAAAGAATATTCTAGAATATTGGAGTTTCAAGGTAAAAAATTCCTCTTTTTCTCCGTTTAATCAGTATGAGGTTAGAATTATTTAGAATATTCTACGACCTTTATCCCTTAAAAGTAAAGAAGCGCGTAGAGTAGGCTGGGTAGAATGTGCATGGTATTCTCTGAGGAAGAATCGAAACCATATCTTGGCTTACATGAGTCGAGACTAGGGGTATATTCCAAGCTATTGGAATTCGTTTTCAATATTTTTCATATAGTTCTATTTTAAACTAGGAAGTTATAATTAAATTATAGTTAGATTTAAGTTGTGAGTGTGTGACCTCTTGAAATTTCGATCGACGATAGCGATATATTAGTTATGTTAAGCAGAATATCCTTATTAATATATATAAATTATGGCGGACTCAATGGCCATCCTTAACCCCTAATGTCGATGGTTACCTAATATATTAATTGTCCAACAATTAACATATATGTGATTTATTATTATTTAAATATAATAATCGATTGCTTCTTCTGTCCCAATTGTTAATGAGCGTATATTTATGAGATATAGCATTTCATATTTCAACGAGGGTAGGGTAGAGAGTGCCGGGGCGTGGAGTAGGATGGGGTGGGAGTAGTGGGGTGGGAGTAGGGTAAGGGTAGGGGTGGAGATTGAAGAAGATGAGGAGGATATTATATTTTAATTAGACAATTGATAGTGGAGAGTGTCATTTAGTTAAAATAATTTAATTAGTCTTTAGATTTAAAGTATTGATCGAAGAGTCTTTATTTTTCAATTTTCTCTAGACATTTGACCTCAGTAACCCACATGATTCAATGTTAAGGATATCATGGTGTTTTACTGCCAAACCAATTGATAATAACAAAATAGTTCATTGTAAGACCTCCATTCAAAGTTGGTGATGCAATAAAGTTTGTATGATTTGATTAACATTGCTTATACCATTAAAATACTTTTTTGGAGTCCAATTCATAATAATTCCAAAATTAAATGTATTTGATTTGGATTATTAATTCTGGAATTAGTAACTTATTGATAAATTTCCCAATAAGCATATGAATGAAAACAAAACATGCTTGAAAGATATATGATAAATTATAAGTCAAGTACGTCAAATCTAATATTGTACCTTCTTGAAATTCTGAAACTACTTTCATAGTCTTATTAACACTCATATGAGAGGTCTTATCCTATATATGCATATAGAACATGACTTCTCGATACTCTGCTACGATTAATGGTTCATGTCGTTATTTTGGTAATTGATTTAATCAGGACCTCGAATTGGCATCAATGTTGGTGAGGCCAATTTCAATAAAATCAATCATGGAAGATATGTCCGGAACATATAAATTCTCTAAAGAAGGGTATGGATCAGTTAAGAAAGTGTACATCGTATGTAAACAGGACAAAGCTATGACGGAGGACTTCCAACGTTGGCAAATTGAAAATGAACAGAATGTTACAGAGGTTATGGAGATCATAGATGCTGATCATATGCCTATGTTATGTAAGCCACAACATTTGTCCCAACTTCTCTTGGAGATAGCCGATAAGTATTCCTAATTGAAGTCAGAGACACGTTAAGATCTTGTCTTCTGAAAATTAAAATCAAAACCTTTATGGAATAAAGCAGATGTATATGTTGATGTGATGTATGGAATGAACGAACCATGTTTAATGCCTTTACCGACCTAACTGTATTGATTCATGAATTAAATACATCATATATATGTCGACGATGTATGTGGTTAAATTACTTCGATTTTTCAAATTACTAAAGTATCCCGTTTAATCTACAACGTTGATGAATTGTTATATATTTAATTAATTGGATGATCTAAT
Organism: Lithospermum erythrorhizon; assembly: GCA_019722365.1. Taxonomy (NCBI): domain Eukaryota; kingdom Viridiplantae; phylum Streptophyta; class Magnoliopsida; order Boraginales; family Boraginaceae; genus Lithospermum; species Lithospermum erythrorhizon. Next base: position 381,625 of record JADFUC010000734.1, on the reverse strand, counting down.
GATTGAAATGTCTTAAATTCGAGATAATTACTTAAAGCGTTAAAGGAGTTAGGTAAAAGTAATCTTAGTCGCCGGAGTTTGTGTTGAATTATGCTAGTAGTCATGGGTTTGAAGCGTATTGCAAAAGTAGTCATTTCCCATTAATGATAGTAGATGCGGTTGCAGTGCGAATTGCTCGGATTAAAATTGACCCGAAATGATCGAACTGTGCTCAGTCGAGGTCTAGGTTCGAATGGAAAAGTGGATTGGGGCCAGAACCGATGGGCTTTACCTATTGGATGCAGTCTGTTTTTTTGGTCAAGTTTTTCGGACAAGTCTAAATGGTATTAAAAAATTTGGATATTTAGATTTGGTTGTGTGATATTTGATGCAGATTTGAGGTATTTAGGTTAAAATTAGAATATTTTGTCATATAAAAAAGATTTTCGTGTATTTATCGGTCGGTTTAGATTCGATTATCGGACAAAAAATTATACCCACGGGCGTGACTTATAATCTTACATGGTGAATATCCGTCGGATTTTTTTGATCGGGTACGGGGTGGTTGTCGGTCGATAATAATCTTAAGCGATTTTCAAATTTTTTAAACCCGATAATGCTCTTATCATTAATGGGGAAAGGGCCAGTTTATTAACGTATGTTTGTAATTTGAGGATTAGGTGCCGACACAAACTTCAAAAATTAAATTTTATTTTTTACCAAACTCCAAAAACTGTTTGTGCAATTATCTCTCTTAAATTCCATGCTTAAAAATATCTTAAGCCCTGATATGACACGCCTGTGTCTTTGATACCATAATGTTAAATGTAGACTTTTTTTAATGTTAAACGTAGTCCTCGGTTCAATATTACGTTAGAACAAATCAAATCATAGAACTTCCAATTTAAATACTCCCTTCAATTGTATTTAAATAGTACTCAACCGACAATTTTAACTTTTGACTTTTGACTTTTCTTTCATTATTATAAAGATGGATTAGATTTTATTTTTTAACTAAAAGCCTATGTGACTTTTGGTATATTTTTGTTTTGTATTGTATATCTTGATGAAATATATTAATGAAAAATACATTTCAAGCTTCTTTCACGTTGATATATTTTTTTATCAAATACTCCTCCGTTTTTTATAGTTGTCGTTTTTGTAAATAAAAATTGTTTTTATAGTTTGTGTTTCTGTAATAAATTATTTTTTACGTTTTGATATCTTTTTGACTATTTTTCTCTTAAAATAAACAGCCCGACGATGATATTGTTTTAAATTGATTGTCATTCTACGTTTTAAATATGACTTTTTGACTATTTTTTATTTTCTCTTGTCACATGTGTAAAAAGTGCTAAAACGACAACTGAAAAAAACGGAGATAGTATTATACAATACAAATAAATATATTTAAGGTCAAAGTTTGAAAGTTATAATTATAAAAAAAGTGGACAATTTTTGTAGGATGGAGGGAGTATAAAACGTTTTTATTATAATAAATAAAATCTGATGTTTTAAAATTTGCTTGATAATTATAATTTCATTTGTATAACTAAAATAACATTATTCAATATCAAAAATTTGTCTAATGCTATCGAAAATAAAAGATAATTTGTCCCGGGACATAAATTAATTATTGGTAAAAACTAAAGTCACGAAATGCTCAATCATCGAAGGAAATGAAGCTTTGTATTGAAGTGGTTAAAATAAATCTACAATTTCGTCGATTGAGGCGTATCCTCTGATTAAACGTGATATCCTGGAAATAGATAGGAAAGTATCAATCAATCTTTTAAATACCCACGAAAATAAAGTTATGACTCATTTAGATTCATGCAAGTAAAATGGAGAAAAAACATTTCATCTTAGTTCATGGCGCATGTCATGGAGCTTGGTCGTGGTACAAGGTCAAACCACAATTGGAGGCACAAGGTCACAAAGTCTACGCGATTGACCTATCAGGAGCAGGGATCAGCACTACTAAGATGGAGGAGATTAATTCTCTCTATGACTATTCCTTGCCATTGATGGATTTGTTGGAAACAATTCCTTCAGATGAGAAAGTGATTCTTGTTGGACATAGTTTTGGAGGCTTTTCTTTGGCTCTTGCAGCTGATAAGTATCCAGATCAGGTCTCTGTGGCTGTTTTTGTTTCAGCCTTCATGCCTGATTGTCAACATTTTCCCACTTACATCATTAAGAAGGTAATACTATTAAGTTGTTTCAATCCTTGTATACTTACTTTATTGTTGAAAAATAAAATTATTTTACTCATATCTTCAAAGATTATTTTTATTGTATATTTTTTGTTTCTTTTTTGTTTGATATCAGTACCTAGGTGCACAAGTGCTTATTTTTGCTATTGAATTTACAAACAAAAAAAACGTGAGTAGTATATATTTTTGAAATTTTAATTAACATTTATGTAAGTTTTAATATGAGTATTAGACTATCATGAATATCAACCGAAGCTCGTCACATAAGGCAACTACTTTTTTATGGCAACGTAATAATGTCCTTATAGAGTTTTAGATGATATATATAATAATCATAAAATAAATATCTAGAATTTCTAAATTTTCATTAATGGTTTGATTTGAAAGAAAATAGAGGAATATTCAGACGGAGAAGTTGAGGGTATGCAGGCCATCCCTTATGGTAGTAGCGGTGACAAACCTCAGAGGATGCTTAGAGTATTTACCCCCAATTTCTTAGCTTCTCACCTTTATCAACTATGCTCTCCACAAGTAAGCTAATTATCTTTCATATTATGTTATCTGTCGTCGACTCCAATCATTCCATCAACTATATGATTCATTTATTTTGCAAAATGCCCCATTTTTTTTATAAAGTAAGATTGTTTAGTTTTAATTTTTTTTTTAAACATTAAAAGAGAAAATATTTTAATACTAGCCCATATTAGCCTATTTCAATTCCTAATATACATGTAAAAATTGATGAAAGGAGTTAAGTTATGAAAAATGAAAAAAAAAAATGAAAGTAGATAATTTTCATGGGATTGAGGGAGTATATATAATTTAACATACATAAAAAAATGTTTAGTTCAAAAGTTAGAAAATTCAACAATAATCGAAGTTTATAAGTGAGCGATCTCTTAGGGATGGAGGGATAACTATTTCATTTGGTTCGTGGTGAATCAACTGCAACTAATTCATGATTCAATGTTAAGGAACATCATGAAGCTTAACATACAAGGAACCATTTGATATTAGCGAAATACTCCATGACCATATTTATTAACTCACATGAAAGGTCTTAATTATTTTACCGATGTAGAACAGGACATGACTTGTCGATACGCTGCTATGATTAATGGTTGATTTTGTTATTCTGGAAATTGATTCAATCAGGACCTTGAATTGGCAACAATGTTGATCAGGCCATATCCAGCGGAAGAGATCATGGAAGATATGTCCGGATCATATAAATTCTCTAAAGAAGGGTATGGATCAGTTAAGAAAGTGTACATCATTTGTAAACAGGACAAAAGTTTGACGGATGAGTTCCAACGTTGGCTAATCGAAAATGATCACAATGTCACAGAGGTTATGGAGATCATAGATGCTGATCATATGCCTATGTTATGTAAGCCACAACATTTGTCCCAGCTTCTCTTGGAGATAGCTGATAAGTATTCCTAATTGAAGTCAGAGATATGTTAAGAGCTTGTCTTCTGAAAATTAAGATCAAAACCTGTATGGATTCATGAATTAAATAAATCACATATATGTTGATGTGATAATACCATCTTATGGCATAATTGCATGTTGCAAACTGGAGTCAATGCGTAAAACTCTACCCCTTTTTTCATAATTTCCGCGAGCCGTTCTGTATCTTCAGATAAAGCATCAAGAAATTGTTCACGTTTCAAAGCTTTAAATCTCTTGAAATGTTTGATCCTTTCGCTTCTTATTTTATTGCTAGATTTAGATCCTGCTCTTCAGAGATGGAAATGGAAATAAAGGATATGAAATTCCCAGCCCAATTTCCCTCTAGTGGTGGATTGATCACATTTCGCATGTTTACGGAAATAAACAGGACAATTGGTTTGAAAGATGAAGCAATCAAGTTATATTTTGTGAGGAATGCAGCCAATATCTCAGTCCTTGTTGGATTTTTCACCCCTGTTTCTTGATCCTCAGCTACCATCAACTTGAGTTTTTTAATTCTTTCAGCAGTAAACATAATTCTCCTGGATATATGTCGTTGCTTCTTCATATCACAATCTCCTAGAGTTTGATAACCTGTAGGTATTTTTTTTGTTTGACAAACATCCTTCCATGAGTCAAGCCGAGTCATTAGGTTGCAATGCAATCATATTAATTAAACCAATAATGATTATTGAGAGAAGAAGATCAGGTTCATGCTCTCTCCATTCTTAAAAGATGTTTGAAATCAATTATTTTAGAGAATATATTGACTTAAAAATGTTTAAAATCAAAGTTTAAAATTAAAAAACCAATGTATCAAGATTAAAAAAGTAGATGATTTTTAAAGATGGAGGGAGTAAAACATTATTCTCATAAACAAAAGTCAATATATATATAACAATAAAAGATAGACGGACTCACAATTTGATTGCGATGTAATTTGAGCACGATTTGTACAGTGGTTGCTGATTAGTAATTCATACTCGTGAAACAAATGGGATGGTTCAATTTCATCGTTATGGTCAAATATAGTTGCTGCCAAATTGAAATTGATAGTAGCTGTCCAATTATTCAAATGCATATAAGTAATACTATAACTTCTTCCACCACTCATTTTATCACGTTAGGTAGAAATTTAGATATTCAAGATGACAACAACCCAAATTGGGCAAGAATGAATTTCACATATGTTAGTGTGGTTGGCTGAAGTTTTTTTGTTCAGTCGTTATTTGTTGAACTGCGCATGTCACGGATAATGTTCAAGCTTGATCTTTTTTACAAGTGTTAAAGCTTGATGCAAGTTTGTTTTGCTGTGCCACTTGCGGTTTGGGCCTTGATGGTTTCATTGGGAACACAAGTATAGTAATTATTTTGCTTATTCGATTCGCGAATGTGGTTTAGGTTTAGTGTATTTCAGTTATGAATGGCGAGAATCGAGATTTTGGTAGGATTCTTTGCATTATGGAAAGAGAGCGTCCCAATTCTTAGAAGATCTTTTCAATCAAGGCTAAACCCTATGTGACTCCTCTACTATAAATGGGCGGCCTTCTTGAAGATGTGAATGCGAAAAATGATATTTCTTGCAAAGTTGTCTCGTATATGGTGATTTATTGAGTGTCGATTCGGTGAGTGAATGTGTGATTTAGAGGTTTTCTCTTTGCCTTCTAACGCTATTGTCACGGTTCTTTATGGTACTATTTATATGACCTTCTTAAGAGTATTTATTTACCGTTGTATTGTGATCGATTGTGTGTTGATGAGTGGTGAGAATAGGTGGATCCTATTCCACATGGTAGAGACTAGTTAGAGGCGTCGATTGATGTGGAGGCATCAGGTGAAGTCACTACTTGTAATAAGCAATCTTTATAGAGGAAGCTTTTTCACTTGAAACATTGCCCCCAGGACGTAAGTCTTTCTTGGAGCCTTCAGGCCCAGATTCTGAATTTCATGTGTCATTTATTTTGGTTTATCACTATTAAAAAGTCGTTCTTATCTTGTACATTGGATTGGCCATTTCATGATTTAGGGGTTGGTTTACGCTCTGACATAGAACTAGTATTATTAAAATATCACATTGGAGTATTGCATTACTGCGCATGGAAAGCATGCATTGCACTATAAACTTTTAATATATAAACTAGTATATTAAAATATCACATTGGAGTATTACGTACTGCGCACTATAAACTTTTAATATATTCGTTTAACATGATCGAATCACACGTGGTACGTAAAAGCGGAGAATCGACCTATACCGAACTTTATTGGCTTTGAGTATACGTTTGAAAGTGTATGACTTTGGGATTGACAGCGTTTGAAAATGTCTAATCTTAGAATTTAACGTTTGAGTATACGTTTGAATACCGCGAATGGGCCGAACTTTTAAAGATCGAGATCGAACCGTTTTAGATAGCGTTTGAACATACCTTCCCCTACAGTGGTATTTGAATGTCGATGGATGAGAGTTGATGAAATAGAAGAAAATGAGATAGATGATGATAAATTTGTATTTTAATGAAGTTTTTCAACATAGAGTTTATCCTATCTAAATGAAAGTGGATCAGGCTATGGCGGATCGAACTATTTCGCAGTTAGGTCGGTCAACCAATTCTTGGATTTTAAGGTTCGGTTTTATATTTTATACTATGAACCCGAGCCACGAGCGAACTATTTGAGCCAGAATAATGCGAATCGAATCGAGAGCTTTTTAGGTTATTCACTGCAGGCCTTCACACGCATAACAAATATGCAAGTGGAAGCATGATCGGAATCACACGCATAACAAATATAAACTCATATATTTGTATCCAATTGCTACTGATTTTGGCTCTCTTCTAAGTTCTAACTAGTGTTATGAAACACATTTGATTATTCATGGTAGTGTTGTTAACAAGTCGAATTACGGCGAGTGGTATCCGGGTTGCCGTCCGGGTTTTCTTTTTACCGGTACGGATAATTGCACCATTGCTTTCGGGAAATAGCGAGTAAAAAAAAAAGCTAATAGAGTTAAAAGCTCGGTTAATCTTCAAACGGGTTGCTCGGTAGGATTTTCAAGCCGCGATAACGGCGGGTGGGTGTTCTGCTCCTTTGCCGTACTAGTTGTGAATCAGTGTTGAAGACTTGGGAAGAGGGTGGAGGTGATGATGTTTGTGATGAACTGATGAAGTGAAATAGAGGTCATGGCATTATTGAATATACTTAAATCGTATTTAGATTAGGTTATTGGGTTTTGACTTAGGTAATTAAATGGCTTTGATGTGGACCTAATGGACTATGATAGTATATTGGACATTTGTTTGGCCTATCTAAATCAGATATTTGTGAAGGAAAATGTTTATAAGAAAGTAGTACTTTATATATTATATACATAATATTATACAATATATAATATTTTATTTTATTTTTTGTAATTAGTAGTCGGCTGATGCAAGATTCTTCGATATATAAACACTAGGAAAAAATTCATTAAATTAGTTAAATCTAAATAATAACATACCCTTCCCATTAAGATCCACTAAAATATAAATCTACCCACAACCAATACGTCCATTTTACATCTAGGTATAGCTTTGCCATATTTATCATCTACGTAAATATGCATTAAATATGGATATATCCATTTTCATGCCAAAGCAGTTCATATTTGTACATTGGTTCTTTTTAGAATTATATTATCATGTCTTTGTTTATGTTTGAGTTGTAACAAGTACATAATTAGGTCACGTCTACGAGATTAATCGACATTTTTCACAAAATTTTACAAACACCAAAGCTCTTATTTTCATATTTTTTATTCCTTACCTTAATTATAATGACTTTTCAAGCTATCAAAAAATTACTCGAGTTCCACTCGATTAACCTTGACGGGTGCTCAGGCGGAGTTCTGTGATCGAAATATGGCGGGTGTGAGTTGCAGTCACTTCGCAATATTTAATTCATAGATGATAGGAAGATAATTAATATTCTCTCCGTTTTTTTTAGTTGTCGTTTTAGCCATTTGCACATGAATTAAGGAAAATAAAAAGTAGTCAAAAAGTGCATTGAAAATATAGAATGGCCAATCAGTTGAAAGCGATATCGTTTGGATTTGGTTGTTAATTTAAAGAAAAAATATTCATCAAATGCGTTGAAAATGTAAAAATATAATTTATTATCTTCAAAGCGATAAGCCAAAATAAATAAATTTCTTTGCGACTAAAGCGACAATATTTAAAAAAGGAGGGAGTAGTGGATTGCTGTGCAACGACCTGTCTATGAGTGGTTAAATAATTTGCAATTGGATGGAATAGTAAATTTTGATGTAGACTTATGAAAATGGCCTGCATTTGCAATTGATGAAATAGTGAATTTGAATATGAAAATAGAATTACTTTTCGCACTAAAATAAAACTCTCTTGCATTAATTTGTACAATTGTATCGCCGTATAAAATACAAATCACCATTTTCTTGATTTGATGCATTGCTCCTTATTTCTCGAAATTGAAAGCGCCAGCGCAGTTTGTTACTTTCCCCAACAAAAAATCTATGAAACATAATGATAGATTGACTAGTATTCCAAATAGTAATTCACAATATTGTAGTAGCAATCGAACTCACTCCTCTTATACCAGGTGAATGACATTGCAGCGCTTTTGATTCTCATTCTTTACTTGATATGCTATGTTTGGTTGATTCATCAATAGCCAACAATCATAGCAAGATAGTCAATGTTTGGTTGATTTAATTCAATGTAATCAAATTGACCATTATCTAGATTTTTTTTAATAAATTAAATATTTCAATTCAATTAATAGTAAAATACTCCCTTCATCTCTAAAATATCATTAAATTTCAATTTTAATTGTCGATTTATAAAAGTTGAATAAAATTACATAAATGTTAGAGAGAATATGAGAGGTAATTTCGAGAGATAGGAGGTGAAATTCTGATATAATGAGTGAAAAACTGCTATTTACGTAACTATTTATATGAAAGGGTATTATTGTACATTTATCCAATTTTTTAATGTATGAAAGTTTTGTTTTGGTCTTGAAAAGTCTTAAATATAAGAAATGATCTAAATTCTAATTGATGCAATAGAGAATTGTGACGTAGACTTATGAAAATGACCGTATAATAATTTATCAGCCTTCCATATGAAAGCTAGAATCAATTTTCAGTTTGAAAGTTATCAAATTTTGGGCCCAAATTGAAAACACAGGGTTTCCAATAGCAAAGTAATAAAGATGCAGAATTGCAGATCATAATTCATATGTCATCAATAGTGATGATTTCAAACCCACTGCCCACAGAGGCACATGCAGCGTATAAATATTTGTGAAATTTCGATTCGATTCGATTATTTAGTTCGAAATAATTACATTTCAGTCTCAATTTCAAATCAATAGAGTTCGAGCGCTAAAGCAGAGTATTAATTTCGATTCGTAGAGCAGTTCGAAAAAATAAATTTCGATAACTTTCGTGACGTTAGTAAATCAATTAGCACTTCTGGGGCCAGGTCAATTCTTAGCACGTTTCAGTCGAGAAAATAATTGAATTAAATTCATGTACCCAAATTAAACGACCCGATAACCCACTACATATCCCAAGCTCCTCGATTAACCCGTTACATTACATATCGTTATATCATCTCCCGATAAACACATCGGTGACCCCAAGTTCCGCTTCCCCCCTCACGGTCACCCATCACCACCACCCCCAAATCAAACCTCACGAGTCGTCGAGAATCCCCGAAATCAACGACCCCCGAAAGAAGCAACAACAGCGAATCAAAAATGAATTTGACCTGGCAAAACAAAAGCAATTAAAAGATTGAAGCAAGAATTGAAGATGTGCATGTATGCAATTAGGTATTTAATTGTAATTAGGATTTCAATTAGGTATTTAATTAGGCTTGATTTTAGGTGTTTATAGAGTTTTTATTTTTTTGAGATTTTAGTTAGGATTTCAATTGTTTTTTAATTCATTTAGGTAACATTCTTTTAGTTCAATTTTACCGAATAATGAATTTAAATAAAACTAATAATAAATTTATTATGCGGTTGGAATTGATACATTTTTTATTAAATTGTATTCCGGATCGAGATTTCGAACCGTTTGAAGGTCGAGGCGAATTCGGGCGAATATTTTTGTAATAATTAGCGTCGAACTCGGCCAGGAATATCAAAACTTGATATTACTGCCCGAGCGAGCAGTCGAGCGAATATTCGGTGTAGAGTAAATGACGAACTCAAACCTTGATTCGGTCTGTTCGGCTCGTTTACAGCCCTACAGTGTCTCATTGTCTATTGGAATTTGGAAAATATCAAATAACTATGACCCTAATTAAACACTAGAATTGGGCGCTTTGTTATGTAATTCTTCAACTCGAAGTTCTTACCTTATTCAATGCATGGTTTTGTAATTCTTCAACTAGAAAATCATGCTCAGATTCATCCCTCTCGAATTTTCAAGACTTGCCTATTTCCTCATCTCTTTAATTCATTGCCAAAAACATAACGAAGTTTTGTATAGGAAATTTGTTTTTGGGGTATGTTACCATAACATTGGAATTTTAATTAATGTTATGCAAACATTATGGAAACTTAACAATCTATATATATATGAAGTTATATACGTACAATATAATATATTATTACTCTTATCAATTGGTTTGTGAACTAAACTTATAGGCTTATAGCTATGGGTAGATCATCAATAGTTTATGCTATTGCTTTTGTTTTCTTAATGATGGCCGGAAACATGAATGTTACGTACTCATCATTGTCGCCACCACCACTACAAAGCCATGAAGACATAGATTGTGAATGTGAAACATCACCACCGCCTCCACCGTCACATGAAATTCCTATCCAACCGCCACCGTCGCAATCTTTTCCATCTATCCCACCACCACCACCGTCGCAAAACTTTCCGTATGCCCCACCAACACCGCCATCAGCAACACCATTTTTCCCATCTCTCACATATCCACCTCCAGCTCCACCACCAAGTAGTAATGGTCCATGCCAAATTATGTCATTACCTTATTATCCTTATAACAATAACAAGGATGGGTGTTCAAAAGGGACAAGATCCAGGATACCTGCGGGATTTGTTACAACTTTGGTGATTATTTTGGAGTTATTTATATTTTTGTTCAACTTTTATGCAAGTGTTATTTGATCAAATAATATGTAGCCTGGCGTGAAATTACTATTATTACTCTATTATTAGTGCACCATATGTTTTTTTGTAGAAATAGGGACAGCCAGGGAATTATTTAGTTTTAATCATTCTAGTCATCTTCTAATACTTATTTAATATCTCTAAAATATTTTGTTACTTTCACCATTATTGTGTTTTAATACAACTATTACTCTATAGTTGTTTATTAACGACTTTTACTTTTGCTGTTCATTCTATAAGTATTCTGTCGAATAAAGAAGTAGAAATCATTCTTTAAATATTCTGTCAAATATAGAAGCAATCGAAGAGAAAAATAAGTATCATTACGGAGATTGACTATCATACTAGACTACAAACAAACTCAGACTATTTTTGTGACTGTTTTCCAAAATAATAATCAATTTTGTTACGAAACAAATTAAAGCTTATTAATGGATGTCCTTTTGTTTGGAATAAAATTGAAACTCAATCTAACTATTTAATTGTTGTATTTTTTAGTAGATTTGCTAATTTAGTAGTTTTAATTGTTCATTATTAATTAGTAGTAAAGAGTAAAGAATTTCAAATCGATTTAGTTTCTCGAGGCCGAACCTAAATAAATCCAATTTAAATCAGTTTGTTGATTCGGTTTTGGATCAATTTTATTTTCTTGGGCTCAAAATTAAGTTTAAGAGTAGATCTAATTCATGTAGTTTCAATGAACTCATTCTAAGATTTATTATGCAATATGGATACATATTTAATACATGGTACCACTCTTTTTATATACCTATGTATTCTCTAAATTATTGGCTTTAGAAAGATTTACATATTCTTATTCATTATCTGATAATGACGAAGTTAAATATGAATGATAAGCTTAAAAAGATAATAAATGAAAATTAAAAAACTACAAAAAAATCTATTCGCTTTATTTCATGAGCTTTATTAAAAAATTCGATTATTTTAGATTATGTTTTGTTTTTTAGGCACACCCCTACTCCTCATCCCAGGGAGGAGTAATATTTTCCACCATCTTTGACTTGTTACTTCATTACATCGTACCATTTGGTAATATATGGAATAAGTAATATTTTCCACCATCTTTGACTTGTTACTTCATTACAACCTACCACATTTGGTAATATATGGAATATCTTCTTTTATTGACATGATAGGAATGGAAAAGAGTTCATTACAGGCTACAGCTACCAACTACAAGTACTGCAACATGACATAATAAATACATCTTTAGAAGTCTTAAAAAAAAGGCTTTCATGTCTATTTATGGTGTGGAAAATGAAACAGAATATGAATTGGTTGAATTTGCATGGTGTTTTTATCCTATTTTTTCCCTCAAACGAACTCACCAATCACCATTGACAATGTTTCTATTTATATAATGGTTATTTCTTTTACTCAATGGACAATGGTTATCTTGACCTTATTTAACGCACTACAAAAAAATCTTCACTCTTTGCAACATAAGCTCAAGATATCAACCTAACACTGTGCACAGGTACAAAAAACAACTTAAAGGTCACTTCAAATAACATAAAAAGGGCACAAAAGCTCTGTTGTTGGAAAAAATTATGATTAATAATAACTTTTTGGTTACATGTTAGATTACTAATTAAAGTGAGTTTTTGGTTAAAAATTCTCGAAGCTTGTCCAATGCGTGTATTCCAATTTTTTTTGCCTATGTTTTGTCACGTGAAGTTCTGTTTTCATCAGATATTCATAGAATTAAAGTCGGATCGGTTGATTCGGTTTTGGAAGTATTTTAAGCCAAAGGCAAACATGATTAAGGTTGAGATGGAGCAGAAGCAGTTCGGTTCGATTAAATCGATTCCGTTAGTTCGGATTCGGTCACCGGTTATTTTCGATTTTGTTCGGTTCGGTTTTTTCCGGTTATTTTGAACATTTTTTAGTTCGGTTAGATTTATTTTCGGTTATATATATATATATAATATTTTTAATTTTTTTAATTAAAATTCAATCGGATTCAGTTCCCGAACAGTTCTCAGCGAGAAACCAATAGCGAAATATTTTTCGGTTTTGTATTTTCGAACCTAAATCGGTTCGGTTGTCGGTTCGCCGATTTCGATTTATTTTGGTTCGGGATTCGTCGGTTCGGTTTAGTTGTATTTTGTTAGCGTACAGATATTCTTGGCCCAAGTTATACTTTTGCATCAATTTCAAGATATTGTTTTTGACTACGGCTGAATTTGATTTTGTTGAGAACATAAAGAACTCTTTCATTTTATCTTCAAGACTATTCACTGTTGACCAAATTTGACAAGACAAGCCTCATAAATATCTTCATAGTTTTTGAGAATCTCATCAATTTCAATCACAATTAAATGATCATGTTCATGGGTTTCTCTGACCTGGGGGTAAATGAACATAAATTTTTGTTGTTTTAGACTTTGAAGGCACAAGAAACAGCAAATGGGAGAAAATAAAGCATACCCTTCTGATGCATTCTTCAAGGTTCTTCTTGATTCATCTTCCCCCATAATTGTAAGTGCCCAGTTTTCTTCATATTTATGTCTGATGTATTCTTGAATACTTTTAAAACAATATCTCTAATAGTCCCATATTTCCCTGGTGATTGATGTTTCTACTTTCTAGTATAATCTTTGTTCTATATGTATAACAATTCTTTTTTGGTTTACTTTTATTTTTATTTTTATTCTATAGTATGTGTTTGATATTTTCGTGCAGAGCATACCACCCAATTTCATCCGTAGATTCGGAGACAAATTGCTTGAAAAATGTGTACTAGAAGCAAATGGAAAATCGTATAATGTAAAGTGTGAGAAGATTGGAAAGTTGCACTATTTCACCAATGGCTGGCTTAAATTTGTGGAGGCTTATGGTTTAGAAGATGGGTACTTTTTAGAATTCCAATTGAATCAAGAAACCTCCAGTTTTAGTGTGGTGGTGTTTGATTTAAGTCAAACAGCATGTTTCGAAAAACAGCACCATCCAGATGCACTTCCATCTAGGGAAAATTGTGTCAAAGTGAAAGAGGAACAAGCAGAGAGTTCAGACAAACACCAGCTCCCAGGTCCACTTCCACATTCGGACAAGCGTGCAAGAATGAAAGAGGAGCCAGATGAGTGTGCAGACGAACAACGCCTCCCACGTTCACGCCCATCTTCAAATAAGCGTCGAAGAGGGGGTAAAGTGCAACCCCTTGCCTGTACTAGTTCAGAAGAAACCGAAACTGGTAAGATAGAAATGTTCTGTATTATTTTCTCTGTTTCAAATTGCATAAAGTGAATCCAATTTGTTTGTCAACTGCACCCTCAGAATGTTAAAACTGGCTGTTTAAGAGAGTATCATATTCTTATGAAGAGTGAGCCCAGAGTGAAAGTTAAGTAGCACGGTGTGAAATAGATTTGTTGGGCAGCGTTGTTGAGCCAGGCATCAAATACTTAACCAGTTGACGATTACAAATCGACAGATAATAAAATAGAAATAAATAATAAAATTAAAAACATGAATGGTAACCAGTTAAATTACGTCGCTAGATGCAGGCGATTAAGGTGAAGGATTTTCTTATGATATTAGATATTCACAAAATGAGCTTTATCTTCCTCACATCGCCCATTCTATTCCAAACTAGTAAACAAAGCTCCCCCGACACATCACTCATGACTCGGTGTTTATATTAGAAAATTCTCAATGATTATTTATAAACGTAGGTAATAAAATAGCAATAAATAAATTCGATTAAGTTTAGAGAATTCTTATACTTGGCGATTGGCCTGCAAAAAAATATAATCTACCGAATCTTTTAGGCTGGCTCTTAAAAGCGTAGAAATTATTATATGTAAGGAGTGGTGTATAATTGAATCTGAGCAAGCTGCTTATATAGGAATAAAGACATGAAAACATATGTAAAATATCTTTATAAACAATCTTTTAAATATGTCACAATTCAATCTTAAATGTGGAAATCACTAAAATTTATTCTTAGTATAATCTTGTACTTGAAATATTAAGACAATCAGAAATATATATTAAAGGCTTACGAAATCGTGATAAAATGGTATTGACAAGAAACAACCATGAAGCTTTTCCCTTTTGTTGATATTTTTTGTTGGCAAACCTTCTCTACTTAATGTATCTCTCGTTTTTTGCCTCGAAAATTGATCACACTACGACAAAGAGATGAATTTTTTCAATTCATTTATCACCATGAGTGATTAACGTGATGAGAGACCTCATTTTTAGCTCAGGGCTTCGGTTGGACTTCGGATAAAAATCCGATTTACGTCGAGATCCGGTCGGTGGCGAATTTTTGGATTAAAAACCGGTCGGGCCGGACAGTTTTAGCCAAATATTTTGCGTAAAGCTGGGCAGGATCCAGGTTATCAGTGCAGATGGACGGATTTTAACGGTCGGTCAGTTACGATATTATTTTTTAAATAGATTATATCTTTTAAGCCATCGGTATTTTCATGAGTCCTTGCCGATTGGCCGAGCAGTGAAAAAAAACCACCAAACATTTCACCACTAAGCCGTTCTTGGCCTTGAGCATGCGTGTGAATCGGAGATCTTCAGCTTGGCTATAAGTCGCCGACTTGCGGGCCTTTCTTAATGAAAGCATTTTTCCGTGTCAATACCAGAGTCGAAAATGGAGTTATAAAATACCTTTGATTTTGGTTCTTGATAAGCGGATTTAAAGTAACCTGTGACGAAATATATTAATTAGATGTTATCATTTACGGATCGTATGAGGCTGCGGATATATGGAATCCTTGATTTCGTTTTTATGTATAATTGCTTATCTTTGTGATTAAGTTCACGATGTTAAACTTTGGATGCTGATCCTACATTATGTCGATAAATGATTTGAATCCGGTTCATCGCAGCAATTTACTTTTGCACTTACTACGGGTTATAAATGTTCGTTATACGATCGGCCCGTAAATAAAATGCGGCCAAAACTAATAAAAATGAAGCGATAAAACAGGCCAAAATCAGTATATCCAATCGGTCAATCCGGAAATCAGTCGACGGTTCGGATAACCGGACGGTTTTTCAAATATCGAAATCGGTTTCGGTTTTTTGCCAATCCATGCATCCGGTCCGTCCTTGTGCAAACTCTTGTTGACTCATGCTCGGGATTCACATTCGGAACAGAGATAGCATTAACTTCTTTTTTTAACAAAGAAGATCCTTTTTTGACATGTACTTTCACGATTAAGCAACCTGAGGAGTACCTCGATATTCTAGTTTTCCATTCCTTGTGTTGACTACTTTGAAATCTACTCTTTTGACCTCCAGATTTCCTTTATTGAACAATTTTAGAATTTTGAATATGAGGAATAACCTATTGATGAATGTTCCTTCATAGAGCTTGTAGCGATGAATTATGTGACTAATGCTGCAGTGATGATATCACCATTTTCTTCTTCTTTTTGTTTTGGAGTGCTGCTTTAGCATGGGAACGTCGGTTGTCGGGCCATTTGTGACGATTGAATATGATTGAGATGCTAACTTTTGCGGTGAACCGAGCTTTGATTCTTTAGAGACATTCTCCAACAGCGTATCATCGCATGTGGTCATTTTGGAGATTATTGAGAGAAAAGAATTTCATCAGTTTAGATGTACGGAATTGAGAATATGGGTAGTTCTTCGTAGAACATAATTAGCAATTAAATAGGCACCTGCATTTAACTTGAGTTGACAATTAACATTCATTATTACCATGAGGGCGTTTATTTTCCGCTTTCTTATTTTGTTATGCAGGCACATGACTTATTCTGATAGGCGGCAACTTTTCATAAATCCCTTGGCTTGCTTACATAGGCATCACTACCATTCAGCTGCTCTTGGCTTTCTTGATAAAATGATTCGGTGAAACTTGTTTGTCAAATCAAATAATCTTATCATTTAGTTTTTTGCTTTCTTGCAGGCTTAAGATAATATTACAACATTTTGTAAAAAGTTGGACGTAGAGATCATTATGTCATGCCCTCACAGCATCCTTTCTGACGGATCTCATGGCAGTCAAATCCATTTTTAACATTTATTAATAAATGTACCCATTGAATGGTATGCCCGGCAATACGGTTTGTGGTGTTGTCGGATTCTTATCTTTGCATTCGATCGTCAAGAGACATTTAGCGTGATAAGAGAACGAATACAATGCCTTGTATTGAAATATAAATTCCTGTATGACAGCAGCTTTGGAGTCGAATGCAGTAGGAAGAGATCTGAAATCTTTCGACAATCTTTTCTTGGACATCGTTTCTCGAGGTCATGGGAATTCATTGGATATCTCATAGGTTTGATAATGAACTTCAGTGATGGTTTAATCTTCAGCAATGCCAGATTCTCATTTGGTGTGGTGAAAATGTTAAGATTTTCCGTTGAGAACTTGGCGTTGCTACAGTTGATTGATTAAGAATGCAGTCCTTGGGTAAATGATTAAAGTGTGTAAGTGGAGATTGACATTCAACTTGATTTCCATGTTTTAATATCCCGATCTCGAGTAGCTGACACTCTCTTTCTTTGATAAAATAATTTGAACCGGCGTGAGAATGAGAGGTGATTTATTGAACTTTAACAAATGCCAGTTACAAGGATGCAAACATATAGCCGAGTGCAGCTCTTATACAAATTGAAAGTTCGTAACTTTATTCAATGAAATAGATTTCTTTGAGCCAATATTGGAGCAATGTATCAAATACTTGGCTCGGATTAATGATGCTCATCTGACAGAGCAATGAGGGAAATAAATAATCTGAGAAATTAAAAGACAAAGATGAAGTAGCAGATTCGGTATCGATGTAAGCCTTAGATGGGGACATCTTTGCTTGACGAAAGGATTTTACTATGATATTAAGATATTACAAATAAGGACTTATGTCTTCACTGCCATGCTACACATTCTACTCGAACTAGTAAATAAGTTTAGGGTCCACTTTTGGCTTATCTACCAGCGGCTGGTGTTTGATGAAAAGCTACTTGATGATTGTATAACTTGATGTGGCAAGCGATTTATGCGTTAGGTTAAGTTTAGAGAGTTAACTTTTAGCAGCATTCCAGACACAAAAATATAAATTTTTCCAAATATTTTTAGCTCGCTCTCTTAAAACGTAGAAATTATTATGTATGAGTGAATTGTATAATTGAATCTGTGAAGCCAGCAACATATAGAAATTAGGAGCATGACATATATGGAAATATCTTTCATGGCAATCACTATTATGCCGAATCTTGTAATGCCCGTCTTTGGGAATCATGAGTTATTAAGTATAAATGCTTTAAATGCTTGAGGAAATACTCGAAGCAAAATCAAAAATATATTTGTTTAATCGTAACGGCATCATTAATGGCAAAACACAGCAAAGAGAATGTTTAGCAAAGAATTTTCCTTCCACTAATTAAAAAGTACTCCGTATTTTACATATGCAGTTTTATTCAATAAGTGGTCTCCAAATAGCCTCATTATACAGTTCTATACATATCTCATAATGTAGAATGATTTACAGATGCTAAAAATTTATCGAAACCGTACATCAAGATCGAGAGTGAAGACGGTGATGATGATCTCAACGAGGGGCATGAGGGTTCTTCGGAGTGCTCTCATTTGAGTTTCTCGGTCACTTTCAAAAACCGCAATTGGATGGTAACATGCAATTGAAAAAGTTTTAATGAACCTCACAGTTTCATACTTATCCCTTTAGTTCAATCTCAACTAAATGAATTTATATGAATTAGTACTGATTAATAAGGAGTAACAATGTTAACCATGTTTTTGTACTTTATTGTAGTCCTGGAGTACTATTGTCTATTTAGTTAACTTTATGTGTGTTTAGGCTATCCCCAAGGATGTTGCAGTTAAAACTGGAATGGTAAATCAGAGACGCGTAACGTTAAAGGATGTCAGCGGGAAGAAGTGGCCGGTTGATCTAAAGCCGAAAAAGGATGGGGAGATGAAGTTGACAAATGGTTGGGAAGAATTCCAAAAAGCCTTCAAAGTGGATCGTAATGTAACATGTACCTTTGAGTTCAGAAAGAGGAGTCCTAATGTGCTCAAAGTAACCGTGAAAAGAGGCAAAGGAAGACCCTATAAGATCAAATAAACAATAATAGTGAAAGCTACTAATGTACCTTGAGGGTATTATCAAGACTTAATTGAAAAGTATGTATGTTATACAGGTTGTTTCAAGTTTTCAACTACTCTTATATGTGATTTCTTTGGAAAATGTTGTCGTTAGTTACTAAAATGATGGATGTGTAGTAATTGATTGTTGAAGGAACAGTATGGCTTCAATCAAAGAAACACAGTGTGTTAGTTTGATATATTCTTTCACTAG
The DNA here is from genome assembly GCA_019722365.1 of Lithospermum erythrorhizon. NCBI lineage: Eukaryota > Viridiplantae > Streptophyta > Magnoliopsida > Boraginales > Boraginaceae > Lithospermum > Lithospermum erythrorhizon. Next base: position 362,486 of record JADFUC010000734.1, on the reverse strand, counting down.
CCATGCTGCTCGGATACATTACTCGGTTGGAGGAAATGTAGAACAATGGCAAGCCATTTGCCATTAGACTTATATTTCACTCTAATAATAATGACATTTCACCGATTTGCTCGACGTGATAAGTTTTATGAAGTTTAATCCAAATCAAAAAGAGTGCCAAATATACGCCAACGTAGATTTTTAGACTAAATAAAACTTACGCAAATAAAAATATAGAATCAAATAAATTAAAATTATAATGTGATGTAAAAATTACCCTTAATTACATTAGAGATCAGATAACCAAGGTTAGATAAATATTTCATACTCTATATGTTACAATTCTATTTTCATAGTGATATGAATTGGATTAGCGATGTTAAAAGCAGTTAAGTGCTCGTCGTATAGAGACCCAGTAGAGCTGAAGCCCGATTACAAAGAGATTCGTCGAGAATTGATTCGGAATATTAGGATGTGGCCATTGTCAGCATCTTAAGGGCCTGACCCCCAGTATTTCACATAAATCACAATTTATTTGCATTCGTTTGGTAATGCTAGCGAAGCTTCTTTGTTCAGCGTTGTAAAACACCGAAACTAACTTAAGCGTCGAATGTTGATGAGCTTCGGTCGTGATGCAAATACCTAACCCCCGGAGTTTCGTCCCACGGAGAACATGGGCCGAGGCACCTCAAGAATAACCAACTCGGGCGAGGAGTGGAGGCGTATCCCCGAAACTACATCAGAATTACATCCACGGAATCCGAGACCCCAAGCCAAAGGAAGCGATGCAAGCGAAGGTGTCGGGGGAACCCCTTTCGGGACCATTCGATCCTCGTCAAGAGAGAATTGATGAGTCGAGACTCAAATTTGCTGATGCAAATCCCACGGAAAGACCTGGAAAATAAGCACTCATCGATTGGCGCGTCACATGGGAATCAAATGATAACAATTCACGAATTAACCATGGGTAGTTGAAAGATTCCCGCAAGACAAAACTATGGCTTGCGTCACTGCAGCGAGTATAGGACATACGAGGAAGAAGTCAGTCGACGGAAGTATCACGAAAGGGGGCACCATCGACCACAAAGGAGACGAGAAAGGTCACTAGTCCCACTTCCTTGTGGCATCAAGGAGGGTGTGATTCTGACCCGGGAAAGTATTCCTCTGGATCCTACTTTAGTCGGTCCCCGTAGGGAAAACGGAAGGGTTACATAAACAAAGGTAAAACTCACGAACGGTCTCCCGAAAGGAACAACCGGCGTGAAGTCACTGTGCCTCGGGGAAGCAAGCGTGAGGTACGCGAGAGGGAGACGATGTCGAGGCGGGGCATGATAGAAAAGCTCAGTAGAAGAGAGCTAAATAACAAGGTTAAAGACATTCCTCAAGGTCTGGCAAAACATAGTACTTTGCTCCCTTTTCCTTGGTGAGACACGGTGATCTGAGAGGGTATCCGAATGCCCAGTTCAAAATATGCGGCCAGTATTGGGAGATCAGGAATCACGGCTAAAAACCTATGACTCGGTGTCCTTTTGGGCAAGTGAGGATGATGTTTATGCAAGGGCTTTCCCGAGCAGTTTGTCGGGAACTGCGTTAAAATGGTTCCTGACCGCCGCTACTTATGGTATTGGTAGGGCTTACGTGGATGTCTTCATGGATAAATTCGAAGCATCCAGATTGTAGGCGGAACAAGATGAGGAGGTTGATAAATATGAAACAGCTTGGGCGTGACACTTCAAGACTATTCGATCGATTCCAAAGAGTTTTGGTAATATACCGGCCACAGAAGAGAAGGTAGAACCCGGTGACCACCCATGTCATTATGTTGGCGATTAAATACATAAAGTTGGAGGAAGCTAGAATGCAATTTGAAGGGATAATCGAGAGGTACAACCCGGAGAACAACTTGGGGTCCCACTAGCGAAAACGATTATGGGACAGGTTACAAAAGAATCCAAAAGAGATCATTTTCGAGGGACCTCCCCGAGGAAGATCCCGTAAAGAGAAGCGGCGAGGTAGAGGCAGCGCCGAGGAAGCCAATATATAATCTGCGTATACTCCGTTAAAGACATGATGCGAAGAGTGTATGCAGATGCCCGACAAAGCCCAACTGCTTTGCCGAAACCCCCAAAATTGATGTCTACTTTGAACCAAAAGAGACCCCAAAGCGGGTTACGTGAGTATCCGCAAGGATCATGGTCATGACCTTTATTGATTGTACGTGTTTTGAAGAGGCTAAAATAAACTCATTAGAAGGGGCATCAAGAGTTAAATGAGAGAGAAACGCTCCCAAAACGTACGAACCTCGGCTTCGGCGGAGAATGGAAAACAAAAGTCGAATCCCCAGGTTGCGGAAATATTGATATCATTTGGGAGGATTGGCGGGAGGAGATAAGCAATTCTTGGCAATATGCTTTCGGCTAGTGTATAGGCTTCGCGCGATGGCCACCGTTGACAAGAGGATAAAATTCTCCTAAAGAGGAGTTGGAGGATCAGAGATACCTCAATAATCAGTCCAGTAATTGCAAACTTTTTGGTGGCTAGAATGTTGGTGGGCCTTTGGGGAGTTCAGCCCGGATATCTTATACTTGAGGGTATGATAAATTTGGGGTTACCCCGGAACCTTTTAAAACACATGCGCCTCTGCGGGGTTTCTGGGACATTCAATATATCCTGTGGGGATAGCAGATCTGGATCTTACAGTGGGAGAAGCCCAGGCTGGCGATAAGAGCTTTCACTTCACGGTTGTTGATATATCCGACCCGTTTGTACAACGAACGTTAGGCGGCAATCACCATGACCATGAGGCAATCGTTTCTCATTTCCGGGTTTGAATGAAATTTCCAACCATGGGTGGAGTGGGTGAGGAGTGAGGGGGACTAAAAGATTGCAGCGAGTCTCTTATCGGATTATTCGTACGATGAAGTTCCACCAGACACGAGCAGAGACATCGGAAGAACCCTCACAAAATAATGAGAATAGCGAACCACATTGAAAAGATAAGACTGACTCTCTCCTAAAGAAAGGGAGAGTGTGATGAAGGATGTCCTCATGAAGAACTCTAAAGTTGTCACAGGGAAAAACAACCCTAGAAAAGGCTAAGTTCGGATAAGACACGAGAAACAACCACGAGCATCTTAGTTTGTTGATAAAACTCACTGCCAAAAGTATGAAAGAGATGTGGCATGGAACCCCGAGGCGTACGGAGTCGATGCGGAATAATACTACTGATTACATGTGGACCTGCCCATAAACTTGTCAAGCAAAGAAGAGGAATTTCTCCGAGAAAAAGAATCAAGCTATTGAGGAAGAAGTGGGCGAACTAATGAATGGGGAGCCATCCAAAATTAAATTCCCGAGTGGATTGCTAATGTGGTCATGGTCAAGAAATCTAATAGGAAGTGGAGAATGTGCACCCGACCGCTGACAAATAAAACGCCTCAGACTACTTCCGTTACGCTTGTTTGGGAAGATTGGTAGATAAGGTATGGGGTATGATTTTGACTTCCCTAGATGCTTCAGGGTATCGTCAAATAATCTTGTAAAAGCCGACCAAGAAAAAACCACCTTTATCACACGGAGTATAGGGTGTATTCTTCCAGACGATGATAATGCCTTTTAGGTTGAAAAATCTTTGGAAGCCGAGTGGCGGCAACATGGGAAATCTATGTAGATGATATATGTTGATCAAAACCAAGAAAGGAGGAGCATTCTGAACCTAGAGACCTTGGAGATTGAAGGCAAATCGGCTAAGTTAACCTGAAGCTGTTCATTTGGGAGTGACCTCGGGGAAATTTTTGGGGTTCATGATAGAGTGGCGGGCATAGAACTTAATCCCGGTAAAATTGAGGCCTGTGATACAAATCTGAAGCCCGACCTCTTATAAGGAGGTCACGAGGAGATTGGCGGGAGTCTAGTGGCTCTGTCGATTCGTATCTCGGTTGGGAATAGGAACCTACCTTTTCAGCGGACAAGCCTCCCAAGAAGAATTCAAGTGGGATGAAGAATGTGCCAAAGCTTTTGATGAATTAAAAGCATACCTGACATCTCCAAAAATATTGACCAGGCCCGAAGGAAAGGAGGAATTCTGATTATACTTAATTTGTATCCATAGGAAGGCGATAGCGATTATTAACCGTAAGAGAAAAGGACAAAATTCAAAAGTCCATCTACTATAGCAATTAAATGTCTTCGCGGATCGAAGGAAATTACCCACAATTGACAAATTCATGTTGGCTCTGGTTACCTACAGCTAAGCTTCAGAGGCCTACTTTAGAAACCACCACTATAAATTGTGGTCACAGGCCAGGCCACGAAAAGAAATACTTTCAATCAGCCTTGAGCAGGAAGGCTTAAAGTGACTATAGAGCTAAGTGAGTTTGAGATCACTCCGACTGGCCCCGGAATAAGCGAGCCTTGGTGATTTACGTCATGGAATGGCCAAGTCGGAGGAGGACCCGAAACCGTACGGCGCCTCGAGAGAGGCCTTGTGGGCGTTATCGTGGATTGGATTAGCAATGTCTAATTTGATCAATGGCCCGTCATATAGAAACCGATGAAGCGCGAAAGCCGGTCTGAGAAGTCAAAATGAAATTGATTCGGGCATTAGGATACGTGTGATTGTTAATCTTAAGGGACATTGACACGTATTTCACATAAATCACGTCAAATTTGCGGCCCGTTTGAGTAATGTTAAAGCGGGGGAATTCTATTGTTTAATGATTTGCTTAAAACACCGAAACTAACGTAGGCATCAGTGGTTGCGATCGAAACGGTGGCTAGTGCAGGGCTCTTGCACAATCCGGGTTTCGTCACGGAGATCGTCCACCGGAGAACACGGACGAGGAGGCACCTCGAGAATAACGGCTCGAGCGAGGAGTGTGACATGTCCAAAACTACCTCGGGAATTACATCCACTTTGAGTCCGAGACCCCAAGCCAATAAGCGATGCAAGCGGAAGGGGTCGAGACCCAGCAGCGCAAAGTTAATCGGTCTCGAAATCAAGAGGGAATTGATGAGTCGAAGGCTTCGGAATTTTAGTCTTTATCACTTTGGAAAGGCGGCGAAAAGCAAGCACTGATCACATAACCACGATTTTATTATTTAATGTCACAATGTTTGATCTTGGTCGCGCAACTAATTAATATTTCTTTTAAAACCAATTTTATCCTGTTATGAAACATAAAAAATATTCCGTATTAAAATAACATATTCTTTAATATTAAAAATCAACTAATTTTGTTGATTTTGTTAAAAAATAACTTATTGATCTAGAAAAAATAATTAATTTTCAATTAAACCAATGAAGTTATAGAGCTATTTTTGTTGTTGTATAATATTCTGTTTTCCACTGAAATTAATTGTAGAGAAGATTTTTTTGCTGCGTAGGAGTGAAGCCACGGGAGCTAGTCATACAGAAGCTGTAAGACAAATTTCACCCCCCTATTTGTTAATATAGTGTTTGAAGAAGTTTTATTTAGGAGCAAAATAATGATTTCATAGCATTTTATCACTGTTTGGGTGTGGATTTAGTCCGAGTGAAGCCTTGATCTTGTGAGTTGTGACAAACTATTACCACCTTAAACCTATTTTCAAAGATATTCAACAGTTTGTAATAATCCACATGTATACCATTACAAATTCAATTTGCAGAAATTCATCATTATTTAATTTTCCCTATCAAGATCACATTTTCGTACCCAAAACAACTGAATTAAACATACCCAAAACCTCTCTTAAACCCTTAACCCTCTCAAATTCAGAAGAAATTCCATTACAAAAAATCCAATTTCCTAATCAACCCACAAGTTTTTATCACCTTCCAATTGGTATTAGTAATAGTGGAAGTGTTTCAAGGTACTTTTTTTATGGAGATGAAGTAAAGCTTGAATCTTTTGATGAAAATGGTGTTGGGTTTTTGGATTTTTGGTTTGATTTTCAAGATGGGTTGAGAAAACTGGCAAGAATTTGTTGGTTTGCTGGGAGGGATTTTTTTCTGCCAAGAGTGTTTAGTGCAAATTATTTGGAGTATGTGAAGTGGAAGCTATTGCATAGAGTTTTTAGCTCTGCCCTTCAAGTTCTTGCAACTCAGGTAATATTTTTTATTTTAAATGTTGGAAGATTGAAGCTTTAGGTTATTTGAACAAATTTGAGATTGCTTTGAGTTATTTTGCAATAAAATTGTCATCTTTTTGTTTGAGTCTAAGAATAAAACTTGGTAGTGCAATAGCTTTATGGTTTTTTGGATAGGGTGTGATACTAAGATGATTAAAATTATGTGCTTTCATTATGGAGGTCAAACCTTGGATTGAGTTTCTTAATTTTTGGATTGCTTTTCTTAAATATACTAAACAGGAATATGGAGAGGGGTAAAAGCTGCGTTCGAAGAATAGATAGTTGTTATCGGTTTGTTGTTGATGGGATTATGGGACGAAGAAGTGTTCTATAGAGTAGAATGAACTAATTGGACAAAATTTGTTATTCTGAGTTCAAAGTTAAAAAGAAGAAATAGTATTTCCTAGTTCTGCTCTTCTCCCCATTGTCCTCCTCTATGTGCTTCATGCATTCATGCAAAACGATTGCAAGTATGTTTTGTATTTGAAGAAAAAGTAATATGAAATCGTTATGTTAGTATACAACTCAGAGATGTGTTTATGATTGAGGTTAGGCGATGTTTCGTGCGATTGGGATTGGCTATTTGCATTCACTTCCATCAGCTGCTGCACTAAATTGGGTTCTGAAGGATGGTCTAGGAAGGCTAAGCAGGTGCATCTACACTGCAAGTCTGGCATCTGCTTTTGATACCAATTTGAAGGTAGAGATTCCATATTTCAAGTTCTGGACATGATCTTTTGCCCTCTGTGTTTTCCCTTGAGTTTTATATCTATAAAGGTATTTACAATGAATTGTTCTGTAAAACTAGGACTCATAGTTAGTTGAGTGAGTTTTTCTCCAGATTATTTCACTTGTAACTAAATTGCATTCATGTCTAGATAAAATACTTAATTAGTGAAGACATGTGTAACTTTATATAGACTAACTTTGCTTTTGTGAATGAATGCACTGTAATTAGTATTTGTGAGTGTACAGGGCATGTAGGTCAGTTCTTGAATTTGTTTTGTTTTTATTTGATGGGGTGAATGTCTGCTCCCTTGCATTTGATGACTACTGATATGTTCTATTTTTTTTTCTTTTTCAAGAGAGTGAGGTTCTTGACCTCAGTAATGTTCAGCTTGAGCATTGGAATTGAGTTTTTGACTCCAGCTTTTCCACATTACTTCTTGCTGCTTGCATCCATCGCCAACATTGCCAAGCAGATAAGCCTAGCTTGCTATTTAGCTACTGGTGTAAGTTTTCTTTTTATGTTATCTGAATAACCCATTTTCATCTTTACTTGACAAGGTGGTGTTGAATCATTAAAGGAATATGAGAGATTGTTTTCCTGCTAATGAATAACTTGGTACTTTTTTCTTCAATAGACTGCTGTCCATAGAAGTTTTGCGATTGCAGATAACGTTGGGGAAGTGTCTGCAAAAGCACAGGTAAAAACTTCTTCACCTAGTTCATAAAATGCAGTTTGTAGTGGTACTGCTATCGGAAACTAATAATGATCTCCTCATTCAGATTCAAACTGTGTGCTTTGATAACCTTGGTCTTGTTCTTGCTGCTTTATTGAATATATTGTGTAAGAACAATCAAAGGTTTGTTTCTGATAGTTGTAAATACATTTTCATAACTTTTCTTCTTCTTATTGGTCTAACTTCATTATTTTAAAAGATGGCTAGCAGGTCTACCTTTTATTGTTTATCCAATTTTCTCCGCTGCTGACCTTTATGGTATTTATCGAAGCCTAAAGCATGTGCATCTGCAGACAGTGAACAAGGTCTGTCTTTTCGGTCTTTTGTTTTAAACAGGTAGTTAATTTGCTTCATATTTTTCACTGGAAAAGGCCTCAGTTTGGTTGATTTATGATTTCTATGTGAATTCATACCAAGTGATTACACAACATCCTATATCAACCTGTACTGTAATTTTCAATATCTATGTTAAGATATACAGCATATTCCATAATCTCATATGATATCTTTTGAATATGAAAGGATTTCCAGTGTTCTCTTAGTCTTGTTGCCAATAATACTTTGAACAATCCTCTTCCTTAAACATGAAACCCAAGATCTTCATCAAACTATAGCTGGGGAATCCAATAATCTCAATTCCTACTCTCCTTTCGGCTGTTTAGGACAGACTTGAGACCATAATAAGCATTTGGATTCAGCATGGCTATGTTCCATCACCTGCAGAAGTTAGTGAAATTGAAGGTGTTGATTTATTTTCAAGCAAAGGTGAGTCTTACAAGACTTAACTTATATGTCTTAATCAAGATTTATGTTTTATCTTAAGTTCGTCTGCTTCCATAAACACTCTTTATCAACTTTGAGTTAGGTAGAAAACCATGGTCCATCAGAGTCGGTTGCTTAGATCCTGGGTCTCAAATACTAAGGCCATCCATTCTGACTATGCATTCTCTAAGCAAACATGATTTCTACTTTATATGCGTGGAGATCCTAAAAAACCGACCGAGAACATCAGGACAAGTATGTCATTATTGGTATATCTTAAATCTCATATTCCAGCTGCTTTTGTGCAGGACATGTTACTGACATTGTTCTTGGCTTTACTGTTCTCTTAATTGTTGGCACCTAAAATTTTCAGAATGGTATTCTTTTATGTGTACGTGAAGGAGCAAGTTCTTCGGACATCATATTGGGTTTACTCCAGGTATGAGTGCTTGTTCTCCTTTAAATTCTATCTATTTGAATTTGATGTATGTAATGCAATCGACCTCCAACCAAAATAGTTGTATATACTATAACATATCTGGAAATTTTTAGGCATGTTACTTCCGCAAGGGTCTTATATTAAATTGGCCTAGATGGAAAGACAGTTTACAAGCATGTGAAACCTCTGATGCAGCGGTGCTCGGAGAATGGTTCGAGTTAATGGAGGCTAGCAAGCAATCAGCGGAAGTGAATATAATCCCTTTAAAACAACGAATGTCTAGTTTAGGTTGGTCATTCAAGAATATTCTGCTGAGCGCAAAAGAGCAGCTTCGATATAGTTTTGTATCCGAGTCTAATTGAGTTGCTTCAATTCTGCCTCGAAGTTTAATATAGGAAAGAAAGAAGATAGAAAGATAACCGCCATGCGAATAAGGACTTCATAAGAAGCGACACCCCAGAATTGTTGAAATGGGGATATAGGAGTAATTATTTTGGTCACTTCTGGACATCAAATACAACTTCAACTACATAGAGATAGAGTTTCTTTTTTACATTTCAGGTAAAAGGAAATTGTTTCCTTTATTTTTTCATAACATCCTGAAAATGAATTCACCATTGAATTGGATGTCTTAGATGATTTAGAAAGTGGCTTTTTCTGTGTATTTTTCTTTTTGAAAGTAATGAGTTCATGCAGTTATTCCGCTTGAGCAGTAAATCTAACGTCAGTATATCACTGGATTAAACCACTAAAGTAAGACGAGTATTGTTGATTCCGATTTTGGTACTTACTATAATTTATAAGTGATGTATGCTTTTCTAGAGGTCCTCTGGAATCTTTGTTTGAAATTTATCTATTTGTTTTCTATTATTTGAAGTGGTCTTTAGAGGCAGTGGTTACGTAATCGGCAGTACGGACTGGATCATTTCTTCTGAGCCTCTGGAGGTCTTGGGAATTAAGGCCTTTGGGGTGGTTGTTCGCGTGCTTGGATTTTTTGCATGAGTGATCATTCACAGTAGTGAAGGTAGTGAGTTGCTCAGCATTGTGGATTTGTTTCGTGATGAAACTTCGGTTGATGTACCTAGACAGCGACAGTCGATCGTAGCTCAGATCTGGAATTAGTTTGGAGTGTTTTTAAAATTTGATGAGCCGGTGGAGTTATTCTTCGTCGTTCTGTGGAAATGAGGCGCTTTGATGGGTATTTATAGGAAATCTTGGGATTACAGGTCATGGATGTGGAATGATGTCGATCACAATATCTGATTTTATTTCTTAAGCTTTGGGCTTATTCCCATTGAATCTTCTTTATAATGGGTCATTAGCCCATTGGATCTTCTTTATAATGTCCATATCAATACCTTTATCCCTTTATTCATGTATTTTTTTGAATCAATTGTGTGTTTACTCACTTTATCTTGTTTTATCTCAAGGGTTAGATCACAAAGTCATTTATGAATGGGCTTAAAAATCAATTAAAAATAAACCAACTCTTGCTCTGTTCAGTTGGATTGTATTTGGTAAATATCGATATCAAAACCCTAAACACTAGCAAAAAAGCTGCCTAAACCCTAGAAAATTAGTAATTACTATAAGTACAGCCCATGTCAAGTCTTCTAGTACCAACTTATTATTAGATCTTATCATAGTAGTATCATCGAGAACCCTTCCCAAGGTTCATTTTTTTCTGAATGAAACTTAGATTTTTGGTATGGTATCCTTGGTGATGAATAACACAGATGACGAGTCTGATAGAAATCCATTCTAACTAAATATTTGATGTTAATTCGAGGCATTTGTCTGAGAGGATATCAATACCCCTGTTTTTCTTCTTCTTTTTGTTAATAATGTCTGTTGAGCATAATGATGATGATTTCGTATCAACTCTTGTTATGATTGAATAACCAACCTCCTACTCATTCTGAATGCTCCATTTTTCCCTCAATAACCACCTCTTTTTTATGTTTCACTAATTATTTAATAGTGCTCCATTTTTTCCTCAATAACCAAATCTTTTTTATGTTTCAGTAATTATTTAATAGTGCTCCGTATTTTTTTCAATAACCAAATATTTTTTTTTATGTTTCATAATGATTTAATAGTGTTTCTCGGGTTACACTAAAAATCGAGTAAATTCTATGGTTATATATGACTCACGGTTAGGTCGCGAATTAGAATTGGCTGTTTGTTGGACTTATTGTAATGGGTTTGGTATTGGACTTATTGAGTTATTGGAATGGATAATCACTTTATCATAAGATTCCTCTTTTGTGTGGGAAAAAAAAGACTGTATCAATAATTCTTGTTCATTCGGAATAATATATTTTCTTTGTACTGCTTGATATTAAAATCTAAAAAATATATGGAAACAAACTGTGTCCAATATGCTTCGGGGGTTTTCGGGTAATTGATGGAATCAGTCGGAGTGAAAAACTAGCCATCCATTGGCTTTAAATTGATTAAAACCTTTGCCGGATGCATTGCAAAAATTTAATGGACGAATCCACCGAATATTTAAACGGACTAGAAATTAGTTATTCTATAGAAAACTTTGAAATTGAAATATTATGAAAATTCAGGTTGGTATGTAAGATTATGTATCATTATTTTTTATCAATTGATTTTAATATGAAACTTCATGAAATGTTAATAGTTATATTAATTATCCTTATCTTCCATGAAATTAGGAGTCCATTTGTTACATGCAATTTGTGTTACTAGTTGATGTACTTGTCTAAGGACTAATTTATTCTCTAATTTCACCCTTGCATTCCTAAAAAATCTAACTATTCTATTCCAGTAAATAAGAGAACAATAGTATACTCTACTCTGAGTTTATTGAATGACAAGGGACCAATGTCAGCCTTATTTTTTCTCTTTAGTCTGATGTATGTAGTTGGATATGATGATGAGCTTAGGTTTGTGGAAATGTTTGGCCTTTGGTGCTTTAGCCAGAAAGAAACCCTCAACTCTCAAGGAAAGTTGATGTAGGAGACAGCTCTAGTCAATTTTATCTTTTGGAGCACGCCATTTTCTGTCTCATCATCCAAAATTTTTCTTCTCTTTTCTTATATCTTGGTTTCACAAATTTATTAGACTTAATTGTTTTCTTAGACCTCGAAGTAATTAATCTCATGATCGTCCACTTAATTTGTACACTTATGCGCACAATAAGTAATCCCATCTTAATGATAATTGAATTGATTCAATTACTTATTCTCACAATTAACATCATATGCATCCGAAATAATTAAGTTCGAGCTCCCACATTATCATTCGAAAGAGAGACGTAAAGTAATACTAGGAGCTAGAGGATCATTTAATCCTCATTTTTTCTCCTTGAATGTTATTACTCCATTAAACTACTTTTCCAATTTATCGATACTGTCATTGTTATTGACTTCTATATTTTTGAATGATTAGACTAAAAACAAAAGCCCATACGTTTTGACAAACATATGGTATATATTCAAAATTTTAATTACTGAAATTTTGGAGTTTCTTAAGGTACAACTCGTTCTGGCCTTGAGTGCTAAGACTAATTCGAGTTATCTACATGGGTGTAACCAGCTGGATTAAATTTGCAAATGTATGCAATTCAAGAGTGGTCCTCATGTCGACGGAAAATTATTGCAATTATGCAAAGCTTGCCTTTTCACGTTTCCTAGAAACCTAATCTCTTCTTTTATCAACCATATATTCAGGCACCACAACTAGTGGAGGAGGATAATAATATAGTGGTCCTTCAAATGATAAATCCATCAATTCATAATATATATAGCTGCTGCTGTATATAGAGAGATGAAATTAAATCATTTTCAGGAAGGTCTACATGTCTTCCCATGTCTATACGTCGTCAATGTTTCAAATCGCTTTAACTTGTGGATGACAATTAGCTCTATCCTAGTAAGAAATTTGTTTATATCCTTGTACCATTAACTGATCAAACTCCTTCCGAAAAGAAATATTTTTTCCCGAAAAGTTTAATTAGACGACGATTATTAATTATTTCATTCAAATGATACAAAATCATGTCCTTATTATACTATATTTATTACTGTTGATCAAACTCCTTCCCAAAATAATCATATTCCTTATTATACTAATTTCATCAAAGGGATGCGTATATCATGTGCGAATGTACATGAATAAATCCTATTTTTAAGTTATGTTTAACTTCTTTTTCTGTTTATTAATTCTTATATTACGTATTATCTTGTATGTTTTTATTGGTTCAAAATATGTTTCTAATGAAATTTTTAAAAATGACTCGCATAACGATTGATAATTAATAAGTAAGTAAATTTTGCGCAAAATTACATATGATTGAGAAACGTAGTTGGAGTTATCTCTGCTATAGCATAATATGTCTGATAGTTTTCTTACTTTCATATGTATGTTAGTTGCAATAAATTTAAATTCTCCAATATTTCGTTAATTTATATAAAAATCTTCAGCGTCTTGTGGTAACTAAAATGTTTGATATAATATTGCCTTGGATTTTTAATTTTATCATATCAATATGTAAATTCCATTTTAATGCAATGAATTAGTCTCCTCGCTACTAAATTATTTTTTATAGTAATTATTTAATTATATATTAAAAATAATTTTCTAATCAAAAAATTACTATTAAAGAATATATATCTAAATTGTATGATATTATTTGTATTACATTTCAACAATTGAAATAAAAAATATCAAGATACATCTAATACTCCCTCATGATAGATTGTCGAGAGTTTAAATTTGAATTTTTCACAAATTAAATGTTAAATTCAAAATATTTTTATTTACATTGTATAATATTTGGTGAAAATTAATAATATTTTCAAATTACTTTAATATTGACATTAAATTTTATTCAAATCAAAATTATGTTTTATTCATGACGTAAAGTTTGTCAATTTTAGTGCCATCGAAAGCATGATAATAATGCGTTTAGTATGGATGGAGTAACAGAATTTGGATATTTATTTTAGAAATTTATTTTTTTATTTATAATATATATATAACATGTTAGTTTTTGCTAATAAAAAATGCTTATCTATATAAATTATAGAGGCGATAATTAGTTAGACTTGAATTCAATAAATGAAATTGAATTTAAAAGAATCAATCTTAAACTTATTTAATCTACTACTTGAATTTCGAATTAATTAGCGTTTGGAACTTGGAATTAATTTTTATTCATTAACACAAAAATATAAAAAATGATATCATTGGATTCGGTTTAAAAAATATTTTCATAATATTATTTTATTATATTTTTCATAATATATATAAAAAATAGTAATTATTAAAGAGATTGTGTCTCGAAAAGTAGTAAGTCTATTGTTGAAATGGAGGGAGTATTGATTATTAATTAGTAAAGCCCAAATAACATTCGATGTCTGAATAAATCTTACTAGCTTCTATTTGAATGAATTCTTGTGACCTTTTAAATTAAAGTTGTTATTTATGTCAAAATTTTAAAAGTTTTCATATTAAGTAATATTATTTAACTTTTTATTAAAAAAATATTGCAGAAGATATACTTTTTAAAAAGGTATATCATCGCTTGGCCCAGTTGATTTTGATATAATTCATTGGAGTATTTAAATGACTAGCAAGGGCGTAATGTGTGGCATACATGGTTGTTTTATTAATGCATTTAAAATAATTGAGAAAATTTCGCAAAAATGCTTTGATACTATTCGATTTTGATTATTATTTATAAAATTTCATAAAAAATGCTTTGAAATTGAACTTTATTGTCAAATTATTAATTATTATTTATTCTAAAAATATAAAATTTATAAAATTGGATTAGATTATTTAAAATACTTTTAATATTATTTTTTTGATAATATAATTAAGAGTAATTGAAAGAAGATTAAAGATTTAATAGATATGTGAGAAAAGTCAATTAAAATGGATTGGAGGTAGTATAAATCAAAAATATAATTTATAAATTTAGGTAAATAGTTAATTACTTTATTTATTATTTCAGTTTAAATATTTAAAACATAAATACTTACGTGCAACACACGTATATTTTACTAGTTACCATTAAATGTTTCTGTTCCAATTATGGATACTATGATCTAAATGAGAGAAAATATTATTCATGACTATTCAATTGATGATTTCAAGCATTGATAATAAATTAGGAAACATATATAATATTCCGTAAACGTTATTTGGGATTATTAAACTAATTATTAAACTCACTCAATCACCAAAAGCGAAATCATTACATGTATATGTAATATGTGCATGTACTGCAACCAAATAAATAATGGGTCCACCCATGCCAGTTTAATTTAAATGAGATTGTTTTCATTAAGTGGACTGTTCAATTATGATTTATTGTGGACTATTGTGGTTTACAAGAGACAAAGATCCCATTCTGATGAGGGCCTGAGTTTCTGGGAAATCCATCATAAATTCTGCTCTGCAGTAAAAAAGATGAGCCTTTTGAATTGTCCCGATGCTATAGATCACGTTCAGATGTAGCTAGGCAAAGCTAAGTACCCGAAACATAAAAAGAAAAAAAGAAAAATGTACTCACAAAATAATAATGAGGTAGGCCAAAAACCATAATAAATGCAACCATACGTTCTTTAGAAATTTATTAGACTCGTGAGTTTTTGTTTTAAATTCAATCCGTTCAGCCGAGGCAATTACTTAATCTCAAGTCTAGTATTTGACCCAAATTATTTCATTCAAATGATACAAAATCATACTCCTTCCATTTTTTTTTTATTTATCGTTTCACAAATTCTGCGTAAATTAAAAAATGAAATTAGTGTAGATAATGAAAATTTATTAAAAAATAAATTAAAATGATTAAGAAGACTTAATAAAATTAATTTAATCGAGCCACTAAAAAAATGACACGTAGCTGGGAGTTACCGATCGAGCGCAAATTTAATATAAAACCCTAAATGAACAAGGGTTTTCGAGAAAATGATCTGAATTAAATATCACGTCAAATTTAGGGTTCGAAATTTAAAATTCTAATTTTATCTAGGTAAATACTTGAAAGGGCCTAGAAATGAAGGTAAAGAAAGTTTGAGGGTTCAAAATCATGTTTCCAAAAGTTATGTAGTTGAAACGAGGCTCCAAAAGGCCGAATCAATATGAAAATGCGTTTATTATAAAATGCAGGCATGCTTGATCAAAATAGGGCATATTTGATTTGCTTTGGAGAAATTAATTATAAATCCTCCGGCCGGTCAAATTTTGGTTGAAAATTATTGACAGTTAAGATAAATGATCGCCTCATGATTAAAAGCCAGCCAATCGAAGTGAGTATTGAGGCTAGAAGCCTATAAATATCCTTTATATTTTGAAATTAGAGATCCTGCATTCTCATCTAAAAATATGAAAACATGAGAGAAAATAAAGGAAACGACTGCAGAAATTCTCTAAATTAAATCTTTTAAACGCCGTGAAACACATTTTTGGTGTTTGAAAAATCGTTAAAGGCGGCTTTAAAATAGCTTTAAGAGTGGAGTACTAAACAAGCGAGAAATTATCAGTTAGAAGTAAAAATCACATTGAGAATACGTCTGAGATCTACCGAAGCCAGCTTCAGAATATTCAAGAATAAGCTAAAAGCACCCGATTATTTATAAGTCTTGCATGAACACGAAAGTGCCCAGGTTTTGATTCATCGACCTTTGAATGTTAGGTCCACATATTTGGATTCCGGGCGAAACCTTATTTGATGTCGATATCATCGACAAGGTCGGGACGTCCATACATCTTGATCGTCAGCTCTGACAAACCAAAGTTGCTAAGGCCGTTGTAGCGCGAGCTAGAAGCACATTGCTTGAAGCTTTAAATCAAATCGAAGTGAGGCTAAATCTCACTAAGTTCCTCTACTGCAACAACGGAGTTGCTAAGGCATTGTAGTACAAGCAGAGCGTATATTCTTGACAATGCTTCTTGTCATTTCATCTGACTTAAGAGCTCGAAGTTAATTAAAATCGAGTTTCACTAAAGGCAAGTAGCATAGCTACTTAGTCGCAAATAATAGCTTATCATTCTAGCTGATCCTTTGAGAGCGTCAACAGTCGCCCTGAGAGTGAGGACTACGCGCGCAGCCAGCGATTCTGCGGTAAATTATCCGGTCGCGTAGGCGGAGATCAAATCAAGACCCAGAGATCAATTCCATACTGACCCAGTATTGTGGGAATCTGTTCTTTAAGGCTCTCCATTTCGGACCCGTATCGAGTCGAGGACTAATCTGAGGGCGAGGACCCATTTCGTAGAAGTACTATACAAATCAAATTCGTCAAAGTCAAATCAGAGACAAGAAAATCTCGAAATCGAAATTTCAGGTGGCCCAGAGGCTTCATACGAAGCCTCACTATCGAGGTCGGCTTCATGCTCGAAGCAAAGCAAGACATCTGCAAATGTGACAAACACTTAGGGATCCATAGTTTGGGCCAGTCGATCCTCTTGATTTATTAAAGCACATGCATTGAGGAATTTTTTTTTTTCCTAGGCGGGTTTTATTTTATATCCCCTTTAAATAAATAAATAAAAAATCTTTGCATTATAGTTAGTATAAAATTTACAGATTCTTGCCCTATATTATAAAAAATTTAACTCTATGTTATGTTTTTGATTAGTATTAATTTATAACTTGATATGTAAAAAACCTTATTTAAATAACTTGAAAATTTTCTATTTTAATTTATTATTTAAATATCATCGGAATACTCAAGCGTTTTAGCATTTTAAGGTCTAAAATAGAGAAATCTCTAAAATAATCAAATCTATAATATATGAGTAGTTTATATATCTTGCATTTAACTATAGTTCTTTTTAATTAGCGATGAAGAGCACGATTATATAGTAGAAATGCAATTCACAGAATATAGAAATTACTTAGTAAGACTTAAGCTTGAGTTAGATGTTCTGAGTTATTGGTATTCATTTAACTATAGTTAGGTACACCTATATATTATGTTTGTTATAGTCACATATACATACATCACCTCTTAATGAATCCGTATGATGGCTCAAACATTATCATGAAGCGCGTCAGCGGACGTGGAACTGCCATGAGTGTCTTTCACCAGCGAGTTCGAGAGCCTCGGCGATTGCTCTTGCATTTGTTGGGGAGTCGTTCTAGGTAATGATGATTCTACGTGTCTGACTTCGTTGTGTGACGTCTGAGGCGCGTAAAGTTTATGTCACTCTCTGTTAGGCTGAGGCCCAAGCCAGCGAGAGGCGCCTAAAATAAGCCCGATATCATTTTTTTTGTATGATGGCTCAAACATTATATACTGACCCATGATTAGGCTATATTAAGGCCATAAGTTATGTTAAGGCTATAAATTACAGATTAAATTGACCCATGATTAGGCTATATTATGGCCATAAATTATGTTAAGGCTATAAATTACAGATTAAATTGATATTGACCCATGACCCATATGTAATTATGTTAATAGTAAATATTATGACTATTACAGATTAAATTGAGGTGATTTAAAAATAGGAAAAATATGTCAATAAGACACAGAAAGTTAAAAATTAAGGCTATAAATTATGTTAAATTTGACTATTAATTAAAAAACTAAACAATTACTTAGGAATGGAGGACGTATGCACTAAATTTTATGCTTAATTATTTAGCAATTTTATATTTCTAGAAAATACATTAACAAGTATACATTTAACTAAGAGTTCAAAAATTACAATTTATACAATGACAGCTCTCATTCATAGTCAAATATTGACAATTCTCATCATGACGTACGTACTAGGGGAAACAATTGGACAAAAATGAAGGACTACATAATATTCTAAAAATTTCTCCAATACTATGTTGTAATTTTTCTTATACCCATCAGTTCTTGATTTGACATGTTTTGATTTAACAGTTCCCAAAGTCTCTAACTGAAAATGAATTTTTGTCGGGCATATTTCCCGATTGGCGTAACCCTAGAGTGAGTGACACATCCCCAGAAGATGCTCCAAATTTAATCAAAGTTGAACCAATATCACCATCTCCAGAATTGGAAAAGTCCCCTCCAAGAATAATACTTCCACCGGAATCATAATGCAACGGCAAAGACTGCCTACCGGGCGGCGGCATCAAGGAGGCCGGGGTGATATTATTTATTATTGGAATGGACATAGTAGAAGAAGAGTTAATCATCATAGCTTGATGTTGTTGTCTATTGATTGCAATGAATGAAGGGTCGTTTTCATGCTCATTGAATTCGGATCTTTTTCCTGTAGTTGCTGAAATTTCTGCTGCTTTTGATGGTGTAGCAGTGGAAGCATTATTTGTTGATACTTGTGCATTGGGATTATTATTGGTATTATTTTCCCTTTCTTCTTCTTCACCAGGCTCAATATCTTTGGTTTCTTGCTGGTAGATCTCTTCAACCATGGGTTTCCACAATCTCACCCTGGCATTAATGAACCAGTTTGAAACCTGAATGAAATACCAAACAACAATCAATTTTAGATCGGACCATACTAGCATTTAATGACTAGATCATAACTTTGACATATCTATAGGACAGGTAAACCATTTATTTCACAGGACATGAATGGTCCATGTATGCATATTTAGTTTGGCTTTTCCTTTGTCTGATCTAGGATAGATATTGTCCACAATGAATGATCCCAACAATTTGAAGAAAATAATAAAGATATTTATATACTCAAGTAATATTGACATGGGGACTTATTAGCCTTTCTATCTGCAACTTGTAGCACCTTTGCTAATAAGGGTACAATACTCTGCTACCAAGTACTCTAATAAGACTATATAAGCAAATACTCCATAATATATCGATATGATATACTAAAAGAATACCCACTGCTTCCTAAAAGCAATATAGGCAAATTTTTATTTTTATATAGTCAAACACAAACACACATATATATTTATATATTGATCTTGATATTTAGATATATATTCTATAATATTTGGAACAAATATAGTAATGAACCGTATTTACAATATATATACTCCAATATCGATATGGTACTTTCAATTCAAATTAAAATTATGTGTTTTAAGTGCTTGCAAAATAAAATGAGTCTCTCTTAGAAAATAAAGAAGTAATATTATTTATTGAAACTTAAGTTGAAAAAATTATTGTTATTAATTTCTTAATGGTCTCCGAGAAATATGATGTAATTGATTTAAATTTGTTAATGGTACAATTGTCAAAATTAGTGCAATATAGATACTAACAAATATATATAGACTCTTTTTTTTTTTGGTCTGTGATATCCCTTCTCAGTAGCTTTACTAGCACCATCTTTCTCATTCTCATTTCATTTATGGGTGCTTAGTCCTAATAATTTTTTTATATATATAGATTGATCAAATTAAGTCAAATATAAATAGTGGACATGAAGAGGAAGACTATTACTAATAATAATTAGTAACTTGATTTCATTATCTAAAACTAAATCAATAATTAAGTCGGTTAACGTATGAGTTAAGGCACAAACTCAATCTGCAGCCTAGTATTAATACGTCAGATAAATAAATATGGACAAAGCATCTTATAGGGGCGAGGAGAATAAGGTAATAAACGTAGTTTTCAAGGTACACTTATTTATTTACTGCTTCACGGTTTTTAATGTTTTCCAATTGAATAAGAGGTAGTTGGACGTAAAAGAAGAAAGATGCTAATCAATCCATGCATGCAGACCAATGATCAAAGCTGCAATCTTTAAGGTCTCATTTAAGCAAATAGAAACCAAGTACCATTTCTATTTTCTTGATACTATTCTGCCACTGTATTTCCCTATTTTGGATTTTATGTTGTTTGTAGAAAATATTTCAGAGAGACATAAAAATGGGCAATAATAATGTAACCTTGCTATATATTTAACTAGAAAAAATGTTAACACTTAAAAGGAAACAAAATTCCAAATATATCCAAGATCCAAGAACAAGATCCATGCAGATACATACATGATCATGTATACATAGATGAAACTAGAAGGTGACAAGGGAAGTATACGTTCTTAGATTTTGAAATTTTTGAAATTTGATGATATATTTTACTGATTTTTTCGTAGAACTCCTCCATTTTTAAAATATTGTCACATTTTAAATTTTGATAATTTGATTTTCAATTCCAACTCAAATAATTTTTAATATGTGAATATTTAATTTGTTTGTGAAAATATACCAAAATATTATATTTTTAACACACTTTACTACCAACTTGATAATTTTGACTCAAAGTAAAGTTTTATGTATTAATCAAGATCATAAATTAAAATTTGTAAATTTTTAACCATGAAAAAATAAACTAATAATACAATTTTTTAGTTATGGAAGGAGTAGAACAAATTCAAATTTACCTCATTAATCTTTCAAATTTTGATCCTGATTTACAACCTTGACGTTACAAAACAAATTTCCAAATCTATCCAATATCCAATAAGAAGTATCATGCAGATCATATACATTTCAATACAAGATGCGTTGCATTGAATTTCGATTAAGGTGACAAATTGATGCAACAAAAATGTAAGGAAAATGAAGCTACTCATGCATGGTAGAATTAAATGCTATAAATATATATAGAGAAAGATAGAACAAGTGTACGAATGAGCACCTGGTTTTTTGATAGGCCTGTCTGTCTAGCCAACAGTAGCTTATCTGCATCGCTTGGATACCTGAGAAAGATAATATACATAAACCAAAATCCACAATGGACTCCCTTTTCCAAAAGCGGTAACAATTTTAATATTGTACTACTCATGTCAAGCTTTCATGGTTTGCAGATTGAACCACCTCACTGCATGCTATCTCATTTGTTCTTGTTTCAAATGTTACTGTCATGTATATTTACAAACCACGGTATATAATCATTTTTTTTATTGTCATGTTTTACTTGAGAATAACAATATATATGGAGTTAAACATGACACTTAATTCACATATTCTACCCAAATACATTTAGGAGTACAATTTCGAGCAAAAACTTCCAAGAAAATTGTACAAAGTCAAAATAATTATATATACGGAATCAATATAGATATATACGGAGTATATAGAAACAGAACTAAAGCATCTTGCATAATAACTACTGTACTTATCACTTAAACCAAAATCACCAAAAGAGTATATTTTAAAATTGTAAATAAGCAAGTCAAGGGACTTAAAAGGCATGCAAATAGATGGACTAAGAAATACACGATAGACAATTAGGTGGTGCCAACTGCCAAGAATTAAATTAAAGTTGTGAACATGTAAGAGAAAAATGTAAGAAAAGGGGAAGCTTTTTCAGCTTTACTAATTATCCCGCTGACAACATCAAAGACACACTGAATTACAGTTGCTCCAAATGCTGATTCATTGAAAACAACGTTTGAATCGTTGATTTTCGAAAATGGTGGTATAATTTTGCAATCATTATGGTGAATTTTCACTATTACTGTTTAACTACCATTAGACTTGAGATAAAGTCCAAGTAAAAATAATCTTTTTTATTTGTTTCTTTTCGATTATTGTAACTCATTTCTTTTTAAATTAGAGTATTCATAACTAAATCATAATAAAACGAATAATTATAATTGATAAGTCAAATCTGATATGCATTCAGGAACAAATATAAAATCGAAGCGACTTACGGGTGAAGAAAATGCTCAAATAGCCAAGCCCGGAGAATGTTGACGGATCTTTCAGGCAATCCCCTTTGAGGTCTCCATGCTTCTTGATCTTGCATCATGCCCATTTGATGAAATGCTCTCTGTTGTCTTAGGCTTTGCTCAAGCATTTTAAGCCTAGGAGTTTCTCCTCTAGTCAAACCACCAGATGATGCATCTTTCTCCCCCAAGAGCTCACAACTTTGCTTCAATTGTGTTGTTATGGCTTCCTTCAGGCATCGAAAATGTCTAGACATTGCCTTTTGGGCAAGAGCTGTGTAAGGAATGGCAGCTCCGAATCCCATCACTAGATCAAATGAATTCACTACCATTTGCATTTGCTCACAATAATGAGTATACCTTCTATCCACCTGCAAAAACAAGAATTCAAAAAAAAAAACTTAGTATTGAGAGATTTAGTTAGCTCTAGAAAATAATGGAATGTAATTTTTACTTTCTATATTTACATTTCTCTTAGATCTTTAAATGGTGTGATAGTAGAATTTTCAATGTCTAATCTTCAAGTTCTTGATCTTATTGTGATTCTAGAATGAAAGAAACAAAAATATTTTTGATAATAACAAATTTAAATTAGACAATTAATGATAAATTGAAATGAACTTGTTGGGAAAAGACGTTAATACGATTAATCAAATCATTATGTAAATCCACACATGTTATCACGAAGATGATAGTCACAAGAATTCCCCATATAATTTATAGTATGGTCGATTTACCACGATAACTCTAAGATGTGTCTAAGTCGTCGTTGACTTTTTGTTATGATTAGCACATCCAAAGTAAGATGTCATATGATTGATCAAATCATTTGGCATGATTGATGATGTAAACAATGTAGATCCTTGTGTTTCATGCTTGTTAGACTTTCCAATAAGGCCACCAACACAAAATTACAAGTTATGCATAACTAAAAAAATATACTAGAACAAGGAAAACAAAAAAGCAAACATCGATCTTTTAGTCTACTCAAGCATAATAAATAAATTACCAAAATTGTTGTTTTTTAATCGTACTTACTATTCATCCATGAAAACTTGTGGAAAATATTGTGCACTCCACCATTTTCAACAACTACCTAGTAGGTATGATAAGTTTCCACTAATAATTAAGTGATCCTTCCAATCAGCATCTTACATTTTTCCAACATAATGTTTCACCTAATTAAAATTTAAGCTAGCCTATACCTTAATACCCCACAAATCGAATCATTGTTTTTAAATGGTTAGTCTTTGTATAAAGTTGCAAGTAATCACACTCAACCGACTTATTAATCTAATTAATTAATTAACTTTATATCATCATTAGCCGGCATCGCATACATTTTTTGTCACTATATTAAATCATCATGTCTAATTGTTTAATTAGACATTACTACGTGATCACCAACTGATGAAGCATTGATGGACGCGTTTGGCTTATTGTTATTTGATTAAAAAAAAAGTTTTCTTCTAAGTAAGGATGTAATAATATTTCAAAGTTATTATTTTATTAAGATTTGGTTAATTAATTTAGTGTATGATTGCTAAGACTTTAGGGAGAAAAATAATAATATTATTACCTCGTCAAGCATGGACAAGAGTTTGACCTTTCTTCTCTGATGCTCAAGCCTATCAGCTGCTGACAATGGAGGAGGAGGATGATCTTTTGAAGATGAAGAACTTGCACCAGCGCCCCCATTATTATCATTAGTATTATTTTCACCCACACTATTATTGTTACTTTGATTTGAACTAGGGTTTGTGTTCTGCCTAGTGAGTTTCTTGTTCTTCTTGTTGAGATAATAATTTCCAGTACCAACACTGCAGAATTCTTCTAGAAGTTCTTGGGCAATTTTAGCATACCTAGAATTCCTCAGCAAGTTAACTGTTCCTCCTAATGATGATGATGATGCTGACCCAAAACCGCCTTGAAATTGAAACAACAATGGTTGATGATGAAGATGTTGATGTCCAACCAAATTCTTGAAACCCAAGTGGGTGGAGTTTGTTGATGACCCTTCACCAGTTTGATTGAAGAACATCAACTCCTCATGTTTGGCTGCTTCTAGATGTTGTAATGATGATGCAGCCAATGATAGTGATAGTCCTTGCCCTTCACCGCCTCCGCCGAGTCTAGTGGAGTCCTGAATCCAACTGAATTGTGAGGGTGGTGCAAAAGGTCCACCACCACCACCTGGAACAGTAGATGTGGTGGTGTGGAAGCCTTGATGAGGTGAAGGAGAAGGTGAAGGTGATCTTTGTGGCTGAGGATTCATCAGAAAAAGATGCATGGCTGCTGCTGAGTCAGCATTTATAGTAACATTCTGACCAGTTTTGTCACCTAATAACCCCATCCCACCACCACCTACACCACCAACAGACTCCATTCCATGGTGGAGGTGGCCGTACCAATCAACACCGTGGCCTGTTGGAGGCGGGGCGGGTGGTCTAATGGTGGTTCTGTAGCTCTGTGAAATCTGATTCTCTAACAATTCAGTGGCACTTGTGGCTCCAGGTTGGAAATTGAACATTTCAGATAACATTCCAGCAGATTCATACCCAGGAAGTCCACTAGATTCCTCTACTTCTTCAAGACCAACCATTTTATTATCCCTTTGGATCTGTTGGGGTTGTGTTCTTTCTTCAAACCCATTATTAGAAGAGAAGTTAAACATACCTTGATGATGAGGATGTTGTTGATAGTCTTGTTGAGACATAGAATTGAAACAAGATTTCAACTCCTCCTTGTTTGAGAATACTAATGTTGAGGTTGAAAGAATTGGATTATGTAGTTGACCTTTTGAGATAGATGTAGCAATTGTGGTAAATGTTGGACTTGCTATTCCCATGTCAATTTTGTAATCTTCTTCATCATATTTCCCCTTCCCCTCTTCTCTCTATGTTTCTTGAACAAACCATAACAATAATAAGAAATAGATAACACAAATAAGTGGGCAAGTCATCATAAAAAATAGAGTACATACTGAAATGAAAAGAAAAACTAAAAAATATAAAGTTGGGTAATAAAGGTCTAGTCTTTTAGTGGAAATTTAGAATTCTACTTTATTTTTTGTGTTATGGTAATATTTTAGTATTTGTTTGAAGAATGAAAGGGAAATTATACCTCTTTGTCTCAGAGTTGCAGGGTGTAAAAGGGTGCAAAGCATTCAAGCATCATTATCTAGTCTGTGGGATTTGTAAACAAATATGATGAATGAATTCTTTTATATAAATGCTTCTCTTTCTTCTTCCTAGCTCTTTCGCTGTCTCTTGTTCCTGAGCCTGTCTTTTCTCTCTAGCTTTCTTTTTCTATTTTTTGTTGCTCCTTTTGCAGTGAAGATGTTCCTATGCAATCGCCTTCTGGAAAGAGAGATGAACAAAACAATAATAATATTTATATATATATAATTATTGATGAGGTTGAGAGTTTTTCTTTAATTTGCAAATGTAAGAGTATCTTTGAGACACAAACAAACAAACACCGAGAGAGAGAGAGAGCATACACAGGAGAGAAATAGAGAGATAGAAGAAGAGGGGTCGCTGTACACCTTCTCTATACCTCCACTCAACTATACTTCTAATACTTTATCATATTCATATTTATTAATATCTCCTCCAACTTGCAATGATTTTTTTATTTAAGGTTGTTGTTTTGTATGGCCATTAACATTTAGCAGTGTACGTATTTTAACTTCGGAAATGACCTCATTATTTTGTTTGTCCCAAAAAGAATTGGCTTTATTAAACTATAATCTCAAACATTGAAGACTCCTAGGTTCAATTAATTTAATGAGGGATGAAGCTAATTGAAGATCACTTTGAATTTCGAACACTCGATAGTTGAGGGAGTTGCTGGATTCAGAGACGAATATAGTTCTGGTGTAGTTGATTACAAATGAGCGATTGTTAATGATAATAGCTTCAGCCTTGATGTACTAAAACATTTTATAAATGAGATTATGTTCTAAACAAAAGTTTTGATATAGACCCTAATGTCTTTACATACATAATCTGAAAAGATTTAATAAGGTTTCGATTTTTTGAATTAGCTTTAAAAAGCTTTGTGAATTAATTCTGTTGTTGATATAATAAATATAGTAAATGTAGGATCTTTGTTAGATTAGTTTATTATATATTTTTGAAATATCACCTTTTTATTTATAATTTTTATCAGTGGAAGAAATAGTGATATTCTGACGTCTTATAGCATGATGTCTTGTGACAAGTGAAAATCGAATGGGATAATCTTTTTTGGAATGGAGGGAGTAATTATTTGATTTTGGACTTCATTTGCTTGCAATAAGTTTCATTTTGATTCCTACATTGACGAAATATATAGAGTTTGTTAAA
Organism: Lithospermum erythrorhizon; assembly: GCA_019722365.1. Taxonomy (NCBI): domain Eukaryota; kingdom Viridiplantae; phylum Streptophyta; class Magnoliopsida; order Boraginales; family Boraginaceae; genus Lithospermum; species Lithospermum erythrorhizon. The sequence goes on along the minus strand of JADFUC010000734.1, from coordinate 335,754 downwards.
AAATGGAGTGAATTTTATCATAGTCGATATTCTATAACGTTAATGAATAATTACATAGTATTTCAGCATATTACATGTCTATCCCCAAAGGGGTGTTATAAAATTATAAAGAAATCTCAAATATATTCTTATTTAACCAAATTATGTCGAGTTTAGTAGAAAAGTTTTTTAAAACCAAACAAGCCTTATTCCAAATTATGTCTAGTTTGGTAGAAGTTTTTTAAAACCAAACAAGCCTTATCTTACATTAAAAAAATGGCTAAGGTATTCATTTGAATATCCCTATAACAACAATGTGAGTTACGTCACAAAGTTTGATCCATTTGGCCTTCTATAGGGATTAAATATTGTTATAGATTTTAGTAACTTATAGAAGCCACAGTTAAGCTTTATCTTAAGCAATTCTTTTCTTTTGTTTTTGTTTTCTTTTATTTCTCGAAATGAATACTCATGTCCAAAATTTATATTTTGAATGTTGACATGAATATCATGTTATATAAGCGATCAGTATGCGTAGATTATCTTGTAGGTAGAAATACCAGGTATTTGTGATATACAATCACCAGAATCGATAGTTAACTACAATACTTTTGAATTTTTAGAAAATAAAGAGAATGTTGGTCCGACCTGAAGTCACTTGACTGGAAAACTGAATCAGGTGGGCGTCAAAAGTAAATGATGATCCCATATAAGCTATGACTATCTTGAAAGAGTATAGTCACTCTTCTGTTATTTACTTCAATTGTTGGAACTTTAAAAATTGATGCAGAAGACAGGCCGTCGAGACTTAAATGGATTGGACCCTATAAAATTACTCATCCAGATTACCTTAGCTACTGCACAAGATTGGTCTAACTACCTAAATGTACATCTCAAACCAAAAATAGAAATTTGTACTAAAAGCGTTTGAAAGGCCAAGTATTGGTTGGTAATTGATTTTAACAAAACAAATTAAACAATCTTTTAGGGAGGAGGTGGCATTCTATAATTTGGTATTATATTATTAAAACATAGGTATTTTATATTTTGTCGTAATTTCAAACCAATTAATATAGTACTATATTGTTCTTGTAATTTCCACTTAAAAACAAGTTCATTGATATATAGTTGTGTCTCGACTACACGATTTCATTAGAACCATAGCATAAACATTAGAACGGTAGAACCGGATGAAATTCTCTATGCAATCAATCTCTCAAGGAAGAGTGATGAGTTAGGTTGGAGTTGATATGTGGTAAGTTTGGCGGGGGTTGTAATTATAAGTGTACTGAAAGCCACATATAACTAATTTACGGTTCGGAAAAATCTAACATGGATACACTCTACAGAGTACTAACATTACTATATTATGATGTCTTTGTTGTCCTCATCATATCAATATCATCTTTTGCTCCAGGTAATACCTTACCTTTTTGTTTTGTTTGTTGCCCATTCCACAAAAATTTCCATATCATATAAATGAATGAGACAGTACAAACGGTATTCGACGTTACTACCACATCGTCATCCCTTCCCATTATCAATCAATTTGTTTATATTTTTAGGATTCGCCTTTCATTTTCCTTTTAATGTACGGGACCTTTAAAGCTATGTACTCGATACTTAATAGAAATTATGCCTTTTAAGGTTTTGTAATTGTAACGATATTGGTGCCAAAATGTGTAAAAATCCATAAATTAGATCTGGGCACGCCCACAAATGGAAAGAGAGCAACTTCATAATCTCAAAGAAATATCATCCAAAAATGGGTATAAAATGGATATTAGGTGAAGTAGCTGCTAACTAATTATCTTTATTGACTATTGAACTACATTCAGTAACATTTACAAAGGATCGTTTTTAATCTTGATTGTGGTTTTCAGAATCTTGAAAATTAAACAAATTTATCAATTGTATCTATTGGTGAATCTATTTCAATTGATTCTCACCCCCTCTTATTTGAGTGGCCTAATTATAACGGCAAATAAGTAAATTAATACGGAGTAAATAAAAATTAGAAAGTAATCGCTGATATGAGTGAAACTTTCATGTCGAAATGCTTTGTGCTGATTGTGCTTTAATTATTATGCAACAAAAATTTATTAAATAATAATTAAAATGATTAACGTAAACATCAAATTAATTAAAATCAGTATTAAAATGGCATGGCTGGGGTTACCGATCGTACTAAATTGTGTAAGCACTTGTCTCTGACAAGGGTTTTCGGGAAATAAACTTGAATTAAATTTTCATTAAATTTAGGTTCGAAAAGCAAAAATCCCCAAATTTTTAATAGTTAAAATACATTGGGACTAAAATTGAAACTGAAAGTTTCGGGATCGAAATGAAAGGCTAGGAAGTTATGTGGTTGAAAATAAATGCTTAAAAGATTAAGGGGTTAATATGAAAATGCGTTTGTGCAAAATCAGAACTTCTTGATCAAAATAAGAACTATTTTTAATTTGCTGAGAGAGAATAGTCACAAATATCCAAACGGATTCGGATCTTTAGCATGAGGCCAGCGATTAGATGATGATCACTTTTTGAAATGTCATGGCTCAAATAGTATTCCAAGCTTGAGAAAGCTGTAAATACCCTCTTTATATTTTGAAATTAAAATAAAATTCTGCATTTAGAAAATACATAGCTTGCTAACAAATAGAGAGGGCCTTATAAAGAAATTACCAAGTTAAATATCTTTGAGCCTTGTGAGAAACATCGCGGGTGGGCGTAAAACTTACTACTCAGTGCTCTTAAGCAGATACTGTCAGAATTGTGCCTTGAAATGCAGTAATTCTTGACTTCAGCAAATCGTGTGAGAATCGACCTGAAATCTCTGTAATCTTGAATATTGAAAAATAAGGCTAAGCGCGCGATTGTTAAATAAATCGCGTGAACAGAAATTCGGGGGTTTGATTAAATCGAAGTTAAATGAAATCTGATGAGCGTTTAATCGCATAGTTGGGTTAGGCGAAAAGCAACTATTTATGGCACTGTCTTGCTTTCAATCGGTATAAATCCATGAGTTGGGATCTTTCAGCCTTCATCTTGATCGTCGGCTACGTAATGATTGTTAAGGCATTGTAGTCTGGTAGAAAATGCATTCTTCAGCTTAAATGGAGATTGATGAGGCCCGGCATAAACAAAGTCTTATTTCTATGACTGACAGCTCTTAAGGCGTATAGAGCAACTGAGAAAAGTACATTCTTGATAAACTTCAACTTGTTATCGGCTCCTTCTCTTAAAACTCGAGGTTAATAAAATCAGTCATTTAAAGGCAAGTAACTTCATTGCAAAGTCCCCTCAGACAAGTAGTGCATCTACAGCAGTCCGCTTTAAATATCACTTAAGTCATTTCTGAGGTGAAGATTCGCTTCTGAGGCAGTAGTAGTAGGTCGTAGTCTAACGTAAATGAGTATCAGTCAGGGGAGTCGGTCAGTGGTAGGCCACGGGAGCCAGCTATTGAACAAGAACAGGATCGTATCAGGTCAGGACCGATCTCAGTCAATCGAGGCATGACGTATCTGTTCGTGGAGAACCTGTCAAATCAGGAGGTCAGTCGAGTCGAATCAGTAGAGTCATTTTTGAATCAGTAGAACATCTGGAGCTCTGCTCGAATCTTGTCAGTCGAGTTCAGTCGGCGTCTCGAAATCGTCGATGACTGACATGGATCATCGTTGATCTCTTCGGTTGATAAAGCGCTGTCTGTTGATGAATTTTCACTTTAGCGATTGGGTTTTATTTTATGCTTACACTTGCATAAATAATAAAAATTTGCTTTGCATTACAATTATATTTTTAAAAATTAAAAATTAATATTATGAAAGTATTTTAAAAAGAATAATCAATTATATAAATTTTATATTTTTTTAGAATAATGAATATTAATAATTGATGGTCGAAGTTGATTCAAAAATTGACGACAATTAAAATTGAATTGAGTACCATTATTTTTAATGATAAGCCCAATAAATGATTTTGTTGAGATTAATTTCTTAATAAGTCAGAGTTCGATTATCACATAAGAAAGAGATTTCTTTGTGATTGTAAATTAATCATTATGACTTTAACTCTATTATGACTAAAACAAATTATACAATAACCTCTATTTTACTTCCTTAATTTCAATTGGATATTATATTATTACTCCTAAGAGGCAATACTTGATTTTGTAACAAGCATAATTTGCTAGATCAGTAGTGACATTCATGTCTATATCATACATATCCATACGAAAGAGAAAGGCATTACATGCACGGCCAAATGAAAAAGATAATTTCTAAAAATGTTTATAACTTTGAACTAAGTTAAGACAATTCAATGAAATATTTACTATAGTAGTCCATTTTCCATTTCATTAATGGTAATTATCAAAGGGAAAGGTGATCTCGTAGCTTTCTCAACTATCAAATGTGGGTGGAGAAACTTTTTCAATTACAACTACATGCCAGATTGATCATTGACAGCCTACCTTTCAACCATATGGGCATCTTTTTTTTGTGATGTCACATGAATCTCAACCCTCACTCACACGCTTGACCTCAAAGGACCACTTCAACATGACCTCAATCCAATGTCTTATCTACCTTACACGTGCCAATGTCATCTTCACACGTGCACATATTTATTATTTTTATTTATTTCTAAATTGCATTGCAAAAAAGGGTGAATAATAATGTAAAGAAAATAATACCCCAAAGGTAAGGTCGTCCTACGAATAAATAAATGACATTGGGGGAAAACAACAAAATTGTAGTGGTTGTCTAGATAATATAAAACATATATATTTTCATATTTAATTTGAAGTAATGATAAATTTTAGCACTACAGTTTAATTTCTTGTCAAATTAGACTCTAAAGGATAAAAATTTGATGAATTTGAATATTTCACCAAACTTCGTTATAAAATTGAATGGGAAAGGTGATGTATATATATTTTGATATATAATTATATATAATTTGGTCCCTAGCTAAACATGATGAAATTCTCCCCACTTCTTCCATTTGTATAGAATCATCTCTCATTTAATTTGACTTAAAGAATGAAATAGTCGAATGCTATACAGCCACGCGACTCATCTAGAGAACCCTTTTAACATCACAAGGTTAGTGGTAAACTTCTTCATACATCCATAAGAATAATTAATTTCCTTAATATTTTTGCATTTAACTAAACCCTAAATCTAGAAAGTAAAGATTTATTCATTCTCATAATAAAATGATTAAGATGATTTAATCGAATTAATTAAAATCGGCTAAGCTAAAAATGATAAATTAATTTAGGGTTACTACATTACTAAATTTAATAATATCTGCCGTCTGACGAGGGTTTTTCGGAGAAAACAAAACTGAATTAATGGATTAAATTAAATTTAGGGTTCAAATTTAAAATCCGCAATTTTGCTCAGCGTAAAATCGGCGCAAGGCGCCAAATTAAAGGATTACGAAAGTTTCGGGGGTTAAAATGGAGGCTAAAGAAGTTATGTGGATCGAAATAAAATTTAAAAAGTCGAGTCGATATCGAAATGTTTGCTGAAAAGGTAAGGCCTTTCTGTGAAATAGGTGCCTCTTTTCTTTCTTGGAGGCAAAGTAATTCTCAAATTTCAAGCAGTTCGGATCTTTGCGCCGAAAATTGACGAATAGATGTGTCATGAAATTAAACTCTCATGCGTCTGACAGTATTAGCGAAGCTATAAATAGCCCACTTATTTTGAAATATCATCAGCGATGCCATTGCAATACTAAAAAACACGAGGAAAATTTGGGGCAGCAAAATTCTCACAAGTTAATCTTTTAAGCTACTGAGGAGAAGCACCGTTTTGGTGGGTTTGGAAAACATCTCGGTTAACTTTAAAATAGATTGCACGAAATAAGGTCTTCATGGCAGTGAATTCTTCCAGTTAAGCAATCAGTGAGAATGCGTCTGATTACTCGAAGCAACGAATATTCGGGGAATAGGTGAATGTGAATGATTATTCATAAATCTTGCATGAACAACGCAGAAAATGTTGAGTTTGATTAAATTGAGTTCGGATATAGAAGTCTGTGAATATTAGGTCACTTATATAAGCAGATCGGAAGCAGTACAAAGACCGCTGTCGATGATCAGGTGTCATTAATGAGGTTGGGATACCGACGCTGTATTGATCGTATTGCAGTAAGCGGCTAAGGCGCGTAATCTATTTAGAGCGTCGTTCTTCATGGAAACTGCAGTGAAAAAGAAATTCAAAAGTGAGGCCAAATACCATTAATGCTGTCTAAACAGCAGCATGTAGGCCGTGTAGTAAGCAATTATGCGTTCTTGACAACACTGTATCATTCCATGAGCAGGCTCGGGAGTTATCCCAAATCAATCCATCGAACCAAGTACCGTATCAGTGCAAGTCACTTTCTAGTCTTGAGAGTCTTTAAACTCAGAGAATCTTGCGATGAGTCATTTGAAATTGTGAGCAGTCTCAGTCCCAGACTCGAGATCAATTAAATACGCTAACCATGGGATCAAATTGACTGAATCATATCAAGTCTGGGTAGAGTCTCCATGGTCAAATTGAAACCTTATCCATTTCATGAGAACACATCCACAGAATCGACTCGAGCTCAAATGAGCGAGTTAAATTTTGACCTCTGTCGAGCTCAGTCGGCAGCCGTACAGTACAACAAAATCTTAACAACTGAGGGATCCGTAGTTTGCGGGCGGTGGGTGCCTCTTTGATAAAGCACTTGTTCGTTGAGGATTTTCCACTATAATAAGGTGTTATTTTGTATCATTTCATAATAAATAATATTTATTTTTTTTTTGCATTCTGATGCATGACCTTGGTGAATTTTATTATATTGTGATAGCAAGAGATGTTTCCCAAAGAGGTATCACAGCTCTACTCAAATGTATCAAATGATCTCTAGAAAATAATTAACATAGCGGTCCAGTTAAATTTCTGGGGATGATGAGGATAATCCTTATTGACTTCTCCCTATTTGGAAATCTAGAACTGAAATATGTGCAGAAACTCTCCAAGCAGATCAGTCCATGACAAAAACTTGGCCCAAATGGCATGGCGCTTATTCAGTCAGACTACCAGCATATATGAGGAACTCAGCCAGACAGCGTCGAACTTCAACTTTAACGATCACGCTTACTAAGGGATTTGCGATCGGAAAGATGGTTGTCTATTTGGCTACAGCAGATTCACTGGCCTTGTGAGTAGTATTTGGTATTGCCTCCACTAAGAAGGTAGGTGGGTGCTATGAGAAAACTTGTTACAAAGATACAGCATCGAGATAAGCGTATTGCTCGGTCTTGAGGAAAGATAGTGACCAAAAACATAAAAGAAGGCAAAAACTCGACAGGATGGGGAAATGGGACGTCCAGAAATCATCCCCATCTGAGGCTTCAGTTAAATAAACTTTGGACAATGAGAATCTGGAATTACAAAACCTCTTATCGTTCAGATGGGCAGGATGATTAAATGACTCTGTTAAGGTATATCTTTGAGGGACAATAAAAGTTGATGAAGATGGGAGTCATTAACTCACATGCATCTATCCTCGTAGGCAGAGTGTGAAAATGCCATTTATCGACTGGTTCTGACAGAATGGGCCAGGACCCCCAATGACATGGCTTGCTTTGTTGAGGCTGTCACAACCAATCTTGGGGCGAAAGGGTGAAATGGTCAACGGTTTGTTCCTTCTACCTGCCAGAAAGGGAATGCGTTCGTAGTCTGACTTAGACACCTCCAAGGCAGTTGGGCTCAATTGGAGGCGGAATTCACTATTCTTTAGTACAAAGAGGAAAGTTGGCATGGTGATCCCAATTTACCAGCGAAAATGAGAGCCGGTTATGGAAACTACGTCGGCCAAATGGAAATTACAGGAACTTGAAATGCAAAGTTAACAGGCCATCGGCGTAACTCTGAAGACAAACGTTGGGACTCTGATACATTCTCCGGGGATCTTCCCAAACCTTGACAGTAGCTGCTTTGACGTGGGCTGGCATTCTTTGCAATGAGGGCATCCATAAGTTTACATGACCTGCTACTCAAAGTATAAATATGATCGAGAAACCAAGGATGCTTCCCAGTCCGAAAAGAAGCAGCGTATCATTGAGAGGACTATCTTACTGATTAATTCTACCGATGTTTGATGGTATTTATTGGCTTAATTGACTCCGGACTTCGAGGGAGGCTGGCTTGGCTTAGGGCGGCTTTGCCAGTATCGCGGGGGCGTCCCCGATGAAAATCCTTGGGATCTACTTAAGAAAAAGGGCAATTACCTTGGAAGAGATACGAAGTACCTTAGTATTATTTCTAAATGCCACTGTGACTTTTGGGCTAACTCACGGGAAAGCATGGGCATTACTGGACGATGAATACTACGAGCGTCAACATGTATGTCGAAGTTGGCGACAACTAAATACTGCCGAAGTATTAAGTGTACATTTAGTAGTCTCAGGGCTTTCGCCCGTCGCGTTATTTGATGGAAGCACATGAATGTTTTCATATGACGATACATGTGTTGAAATTTCATGCTTGAAAGTCGGATAAGCGAAATCTTTGGAAGATGGAGGATCGGTTATCCTAGCTCAAATATGAAGGCATGTGAAGACTTACAACTGATCCGCGTTGTAATTGAGGTTTGACGAGGTGAGGCTGGCAGCAGAAAATGAAATGCTGCGCTTGGTGATAGAGGCCCAGAAACCAGTTTGGTTTCGTATGTGTTGATAGATGTCAGTGCGCCTGTATCTGTTAAGGAAGACCTTGAATCTCCTTGCTTTTGATATCTTTGTCCTACTATAACCGCTGATGTTAAAATACTCTGAAGATGGGATGGAGAAGCTTGATCAGCGGATGAAATCCATTGGTGAAGAATCTCGGCTTTCAGCGTCCTTAAATACTGTAGAAAAGAATGAGTCAGCGGGAGGAAGGGTGAGGTGCCCAATTTTCAGAAGCGTCTCAGTAGCTACATAGTAGGCAGAGGAAGAGCCCAGATTCTAGCGTTAGAAGGCCCATTTGCCACCATTGACAGATGGGTGGGCTTACAAGGGTTTGTGAAGAGAGACCCGAAATAGGCGTAGGAATTATTTGTCCAAATCTTATGACCTCACTGCTTTAAAGGTTGGCTATATTCCATTAAGGACAAAGCCATGGGACTCTACCTAAAATTCATGGCATGATAAAATAATACATGGGGTTCATCTGATAAAGGCGGAAAGGATAGTGCATCGAGAACTTCGGCAGGATTAAGTGCCTTTCAGAAACCGCGCTGCGTGTTACAATGAGGTGGCTAACTGCTTGTATAGCAAAGGTTGTGAAACCCCACCTCGAGACCCAATCATGTGAGCAGCTACCGATATGCCTCGGTTTGAAATAAATGTCAAAAGCATAATCGGTCTTCACGAGTTGAAACACGTTAAAACGGCATGACTCGGAAGAAATACATCTTTAATGAGCTTCGGGAGGGCGACACCAAAACTATGAAAGAATGTCGAAGGAAAAACACACCGTGTTTAACGTAGAGCAAAACCTTGTGCGGCGAAGTACGCTGACGAAACACGTAAGGCGCCCCGTCGTAAAAACAATAAAGGAAAGGTTAAGTAGCGGCTTTCCATAGCATGTCAATGACGAATCAAATGAATGGTGCTTGAATTCAAAGCACCATGAAATAAGTATTTCTGGGGAGGTGAGTGTTGATAGGTGTATATTGATTTATAGATTGCGACAATTATTGTAACGATTCGTTCTTAGTTTTAGTTAAATGAGACCACTCTCATTAGTAATAGTAATTGCAAATTACAAATAGGAGACTTCGTGATAATATCGGGGTTATTCAGGATTGTTAAATAAATGCATGTCGTTATAATAATAATAATAATAATAATGATCGATTATATTATTATCTGACTACTATTATCGAGCTGAAAATTCATGTCTATTGTTGAGTTTTTGTTCGTGAATGAAATTAAATCGTGATTTACAAGTGAGAGTTGATTGAAATCGGCAAGAGATACTCAATCGAGTTTCTTATTTGTAGTGTAAAATATAAATTAGACGAAGCAGATTAAATAACTTGTTGGGTAAATTAGCGGTTTGACTAATGAAGCTATTAGTGACTTGTTAGTTACTGATTTAGCATTTAATTAGTGCGGTGATTTTACTTGAGTTAACTTGTTAGTTAACAGGTGAAGTTAATAAAGTTAAATAGATTTTTTATATAAAGGAGAAAAAGATGAAAAAACCTAATCATGCTTCCCACTTAATAACCTGTACTTTGACCAAAATCAAGTCAAGTTTTGGCTTGATTTTGTTATTAAATTGCTCAGATTCACAACAAATCGATCTGGAGATTATTAGCTCTTGGTATTAGACTAGCGGGCGTCAACCTAGCACCTTAGTGCAATTAGATGGAGGAGTTGGCGGAGAACTACGACGAGAAAGTTGGTGACATCCATTAGATTGTAGTATAGTTTCATATGCATTACATACAATTGCAGTTCATCTGTTTGGATCTGTGATTATGTAACACTAGAAATGATAGTGTGCCTCACAGAAGAGTAGTGTTGACAGGGATGGTAGAAATTATGAAAAATGAGCCATCGAGATGGTATTATTTAAGCAGTTCAGGAAGATAAAGGAAGCAATGAGAACATATCAGACATTAAATCATTACTCCCAAGCAGACAGACATTTTGACATGGCGCCAAAAGGTAGTCGAGGAAACAGCGTCACGTGCAGAACTGAAGCCACTAAGGATGTCAAATTAGCAGTGAGCTAGTCAGTGGTGAAGCCGCTGAAGCGAATTGATCGATTCGGCCCAGTGCTTGTGACTTCTGTGCTGAAGTAACCCTCGCATTGAAGTTGTTAAAGCTTCCCGAGGTGGAGGCTGATCTCTGAGAGATAGGACTACGTTAAGGCTCTGGGTGTAATGCGGGACAGTCTGAGGCATTGACAAACCCTTGGATGCAGGGGAATAAATTCAGTTGGAATTAAAAGCTGATCTTGGGGCCAAATAGGGAAGCTGAACTGATGGATAGGGGTAGAGAGCGGTATTGATGGCACCAAAATATATATACTGAGTCGTGGCGTCGTGCAGTATATGACTTGAAGATAGAGGTACCTAATTTATCTATCCGTACGGTCATGATTGAATATCGAGGATCGAAAATGAAGGTCCTACATACTGACAAAGCGAATACCGATTCTGCTTAAATGCATTCTGAACTGCGTGCTTGAGGGACTAAAGTGTCGAGTGAAAGATACGAATATGATGCCATACCATGGCGAGTACGCCGCCACTGCTTGGAAACCCGATAACCAACTATAGTTTAAAGGATATTAGAAAAGCATTGGACTGTAAGAAGGGGAAGGAAAGAAGATTGGAACTGTGGCGTTATCACACAAATGATACTATCCTTTAAAAGCATTACTAAGGATCATGGAAACCATATAAGAAGCATAAAGTGCTAACGACTCCTGTAAACTTTTAAATGCTGAGAACAAGTAGAGCATAAAACCCCTAAGCTCCTTGGCAAGGCTTTATAAAATGCCTAACAACTCGCTGAATTTAGGGCATAAATACTTAACACGTTCACGGATAAAGTAAAAATACACCCCAAAGAATGAAGACTACGTTTGACGATCTGAAGCTATCCTCGAGGCAATGTAGTGACTTGGGGCAGCTGGTCGGTCATAACTTATCAGTACTGCTGTTATCCCAAAATGACAAATCAAATCAAATGAGGCATAAGAAAGATATGCCCAGTCGTATTCACCTTTTAGAGGATGGCTTGGTACAAAGACTATGTGGTCTAAAAGGGCCATTTTCTCCTTGACAGGCATCAGCATCAGAGAGGTAAAAGTGGGAGATGGAATCATTCTTGACTCATCGTGCACACAAATATAAGAAAAGCAAAGCAGAAAAGAGAAGCATAAGTCGAAAGGCAGTCCCAATGGGGTTGGAGAACAAAAGGATGTCCGCTACTGCCGTCCACCGGACGAGGATGTGCGAGGCAATGCTGAGCATAAATAGAATGATTCATGGGAGATATAAATTCGATAGAAAAGGATCTCGCCTAACTAAATACCGTCAGCGCTCAGTCGTTACTGACGTCGTGCAGGGTCATATATATATGTAAATGTAATATATTAGCTACGATTCAAAATCTCTGAGCTCAAGTATAATGAAAGGTATTTGGGCATGGTCAATGACACCTCATTAGCCAGTCACACAAAAAGCGAGAAAACAAATCAGCTTGGCCAGGCCACAAATGCAAGGGTTTGATCGGCAATAGGGGAAGGGATGCAGCCAAATACAAGTTCCATTGCTATATGTTCCCGAGGTCGTCACATCACCATTGAATGCCTGACGTAACACAAAATATGTTAGGTTATAGCATATATGCTTAGGAGGTTAGACCCGGCCTCGGTGTTAATACAGAAAATTCGAAAAACTTTACACACAAATCCATGAAAACACAAAAAGGCTGGCGAAAAGTTCGATACCATCTTAAAACACTCATAAATCGAACTCTGAGACCTTGGCGGGTACAGAGTTTCTGATATTCAAAGGTAGTCTTCGTTATCTTTCCTAACGTGTAGGTGCAAACCGACTTATAACGAAAAAATTATTTTACAACCATTTGAAATTATGACGGGCAATCTTGCCGATTCAAGAAAAATAGCTTATCTTGTATATTTCAAATGAATATTTAAGCATCTAGTTAATCATGTACAAGCATAATCAACAGGTTACATCCTTTGATAAATTTACTACGCTTTATACAAAAGCTTATGAAATTCAAAGGAAATAAAAACTTTTATGTACACTGAAACATGAAGAACACCAAAACATAAAGAAAGCACATTGGCATTAGTATATGATCATATAATGTTGGAAGGAGCAAGAAAATAAAAAAAGGTGAGAAAACCAACACACTAGGAACTCATTCGGCCAGAGAAAGATGATAAAGAAGTACACTGCTTGTGTGTCTTGTTATTGGATAAGTGAGTTCTCGAGGAGTTGGCCGAAATAAAAGACCTTAACTTATTATAGGCGCATTTAGAAAATTTCCTTCGTGAGGTGGGAATGATTAGTCTATTTTTCGCATGAAAATATGTCCCAAAATATTTGATGATAAAATAAAATAGAATCGAGAATTAGCCAAAATTCAAAAAATGGGATTAGAAAATTAAGATGATTAATTTAGAATTATTAGGATTAAGGATGTCGTCTTAAAATATCAACGTGTAATAAATTAAGTAAAAATATTAATTTCGTCGAATCGAAGAGATTGGATCGTATAAATATATACAGAGTACTGAATCTAAAGGACTTTTAATTCCTAATAAATTGAGAATTAAATGGAGTCTTAACATATAAATTAAGTAATGATAGTAAACTCCAAAATAAATCATTTCTCGTTAAAATGCTTACATGGATCGGGGAGATTGGCAGATGCTAACGTCGCCAAATGCGTCGTGTTAACGTCGAAAGAGCCCGGATGATTTAATTCTCTAATAAATTGGGAATTAAATGGAATCTCTATATGATTTGTATTCATCGCATGCTTAATCTTGTTAAATTAAAGAACTAGATCGGAGACTTCGGTTAGGGTGACATACAAAATATATAGCGTATACAAGTCGGAAAAGTTGGGATGGCTGAAAGGTGTCTGTCCATTCCAGTAGTCGAGTAATAAATCACAGTAGTAAATTAGTATGGGTGATACTTTTGGGTCCATGATTAGCCTTAAATACATTATAACAAGTTCAAAATTGGGTTAATGTTGAAACTCGGACCTCACAAGGAGGGAGCATTGATAACCTAAATCGGAAATGAGTAACCAATTACAAATGATAATCAACGCTCGTCCAATAAGTCAAATAGAATGTCGAAAGGAGTAGTATACTACAGGTAAAAAAAACCATTGAAACATATCCATATGTACTACGTTCATTGGAAATAAACGTTATTAAGTTGAATCAGGCTGCTACGTATGTACCACACATAATTAAAATGATTAAGATGGCTTTAATCCAATTAATTAAAATAGAGCAGCTAAAAATATGGCGTGGGTAGGGTTACCGATAGGCACTAAATTGCGATAAACTTAATCGTGCGAGCAAAGTTTTTGGAAGAGCCTAACCCCAAATTAATTAGTTAATTAAGAATTAGGATTGAAAAGCTGCAAAATCGCACAATTTTATATTAAAATGGAATCTGGGAGGCCTCAATTGAGATTTAAAAGTTTTGAGTTGAAAATGGAAGCTAGGAAGTTCACGAGGGACGAAATAAAGCTTCCGAGTGCGGTCGATATAAAAATATGTTTGAGCAGGAAAAGATCTGGGCTTAGCCTCTTATGAAATAAGCGCCCGCTTCTCTTCTTAGAGTAAGTAGTCACCGAATTTTGTGATTCGGATCTTTGCCGAAATTAAATGATTAAGATAGAGTGATCGCTTCCCAAATTAAACTAATGATCAGTATTGAAAGCGCATAAATAGCCCACGCTGTTTTGAAAATATAAATCCAGTTCTTTATTCGAGAAAATACAGAAAAATACTTGAGAAAATCTGAGGAGGATCTATTTGAAATTCGTAAGTTAAATGCTTTTAAACATGCATTTGGTAGGTGGAAAACATCTCTAATTGGCTTAAAATGAGTGCTGAAATTAGCATTCTTGTATAAAGCGGTAGTGCTTGATTTGAAATAATCGATAAGAATCTAATCTGATTTCTGGGAAATATTTGAATGTGTCAGAATAATTTGAATAGCACGATTATTCGTAAATGCGTGAGCACAGAAAAATATCGGTTTGATTCGTGAGTTAAGGATATAGAGAATCTGACGAATATTAGGTCCACTATAAGCTGAGTCAGGAAAACCTTCCTAATGGCTAATACGATAAGTGGTGTGTGATAAGGTTGGGATCTTTCAGCCCCATCTTGATCATCCTTCACAATGACATTTGCAAAAACTTTTGTATGACTAAAAGCATACGTTATTTGTGACTTAAATCAAAATCCCGAGTGAGGCCCGAATGCGGCTGGCGCACCGTTCTCTGACAACACGATCTTGAATTGGAGTGTATCTGGCCAAAGAAGCGTCATTCTTCCAGTTGCTTCTTGTAATCATGTGACTTTGAGTTACATCACAAAGTAGTCAGCGTATCGAATGCAGTATCAGGGAGTCTGAAAGTCATACAAACCAAGTATTGTATTCTTGAGATAAAATTGCTTGAAGGTGAAGTCATGGCGGTCTTCCAAGCTGATCAGGTAGAGATGTTTGCGATGGGTCCGTGAGTCCCAGCATGGGCCAGGAGATGGAGTCCCCCAGCTGGTCCAGGTCAAATGCAGGAGGTGTGTGGGATCATGCTGGACTCCCAGAACAAATGTAGTATCAGAAGTCACAGGCCCAGATGCCGAGTCCGTCAGAATTTCAAAGTAGGTATCCAATCCAGGCTCGAGAAGTCAGTGGGCATGCAAAGATGCTTTATCGAGTTGGTCAGTAGGTCAATCTGTAGTCAATGACGTTTAGGGATGTAAGTTTTGGACATTGGATCTCTTGATTTGATAAAACGTATGTTTGAGTAATTTTACCAAATGGTGAATTTTATTTTATATCTTTTTATAATAAATAATAAAATTCTTCTTTCATTCTACTTAGAATAATCTGATTTGGGGTAGCAATTAACACAGTAAATAATATGTATATTACAATGAATTAACATAGGTAATGTGTTGTATGGAAATTTATAATTAGCCATAGGTAATGTGTTGTGTGGAAAATTATTGTAACCCATGTACTATGTTTGTATAGCTATTATAAAATTAACCGTGATACAATGATAATTTAATTAGTGAATTCAACATAAAATGCAAATTCCATATATGAAAACAATTTAATAATTCAAAATTCCAAAATTCAACCATTAAAATTTAAAATTGGACAATTTTTTTGAAACAAAGACACTACCAAAATCAATAGGAAAAATCTTTCCATGAAATCAACTATAAAAATACAAATTCCAAATTCATCACTAATATCAGGGACAGACACCACCTACAACAAGAATTGGCTTTATAGCCAAAAGGGATGAAAATATGAGGAAGCTCTGCAATTCTTGATGCTGAATCAATAATATAGAAAAATTATACATTAACCCAAACTAATTATTGAATTTTGCTTAGCTAAATCAGATTTTAATTTTCAAAAATTAGGTATTTAAACGTGTGGGAGCAACACATGAAGATTTGTTGGTTGTGATTAACTATTAGCAAAATGGCAAGATTGCTCCTATGTAATATTAATCATTAAATCTAAAATTATTAAAATAAAGATGATTTAATACTTGAGATTGATTTAATAATAAATACTAAGAAAAAGGCTTATTAATATCATAAGACCTAACTCATACATGATACATTAGAACTAATTTTGTTGTTGTTGTAAATCAGCCACATGTACATTCATATTGACAATTAGCATCATTAATATATAAATGAAGATTTGGTCCGAGTGTGACAAAGCATCAATTATCTTCCTAGACTCCAAAGTCTTCTCATTCACTAAATAGTATTGCCTATATATGGTGGATGAAAATCAATTCTCAACCCTATCGGTTGTACCGTCTAATAAGTATATTTGAAAACGTTGAATATAATTTTTGTTTTTTAATTATCATATTGAACCTCAAATCAAAGGTAATATAAAAACGAACTGCGCATATGTTGGTGCACAGGCAGTGTTGTCATATCATGACACATACGAGCCAATCTTTTTTTCACTTTTAGCGTCATTTTTCACTTTTATTAGATATGCTTTGTGCGTTAAAAGACATGCTTTCAATTATGACATAATTAAAATTTTATATAATGCTACCACAGCTCGCGCCGGCACTTCTATCGTTTATTATTGATAGTTTATTAAAGCACTTTTTCTTTCATTGTTTCAGCATCTTACATTCATTTATTGAATTACGTTAAATCGTCAGTAATAGTTTTTCCTTTTGATTTTTTTACTGAAAGAAAAAGCAAATGATTAGTCACGCCTTTTAATGTCATTTGATTTTTTTTAAAAGCGAAATAGTTAGGCCTCTTTCTTTCTATTTGATTTTTTGTGTATTGAATTAAATTCGTCGTCAGTGGCAATTTTTCGTTTTAATCTTTCTTTTTCCAAAGAAATACGATAGTTAGACAGCCTTACGCTTTGATGTTTATTTTAAAATAAAATAAAATAGCTTTTAACGTTATTGAATTGGGATTAAATGCATTGACAGTTTAACTTTTATGCAGTGCTTATTTGTTACAATAGTTAAATTTTATTTTATTTATTTTTGCGCTTTTGATATATTATCTTCTTGTGTCAAGCATTTGTTGATGAAACATTGTTGTATGAATAAAAGTAATTGGATTGAGATTAAGAATATTAAAACATTCTTATTGGCGCATTTTCTTGATTTTTCTTTGTATTATTAATTTTGATTACGTATTTAAATTTAAATATTTAGAAAGTCTTAAATTTTTATTTCAAATTGTAATTAAAGCTAGCTTTTTAGTGGATGGCGAATGATGGACACCTACAAGGCTACAACTAGTGTTCAGTTAAAATTGCAAATGATCCAAATTCGAGTGGTAATAATCCCTCATCAATGCCTTCGTTCATTTAGGGCAAACGACACTACAACAATTTGGATTTTGGACAATGCTAACGGGAATAAATTGTGCACCTGTATCAATATCAAGGATCATACTCCAGCCCGTCCACGCACACTATTTGTTGACTTTGACAAGGATCAAATAATAAATCTACACTAGCCAAGCAATTACATTCCTTAACAAAACATTTATTGAAAAACTTAAAGGTAGGTCCTTTAAGTAGTTTTTTTAAAAAAAAATTAGCGATGAAGAGTAGATTATAATATTGCGGAATTACGAATATAGATATTAGTATGCGGAATAATTAATCTGAAAAATTCTAATAGCAGCAGTTAGATACCGTCTTCTGAAAAGAAGTAGAGAATATGTATGTAGTTGAATCACTTCTCTAATATTGTGCCTATCATACATTAAGTTCTTAAGTCTAATTTTTAAAAATTGTTCTTAAATAATTTTATTTCTAACTAAATTAATTTGTAACAACCAACATAAACTATGGTTTAGAAATCAAAAAATAAAAACGTTATTTCACATTATTTGAATATATATATCAAGACATGGCACTACATTAGTTCGAACCACATCAAGCTCATTCCGTGACTTGAACCGTCGAACAATATGGACTTATCAGTTATCAAATGCATGCATAGCAATTAGCATGGTCTCATAGAAAACATAAAAAAGGTCTAAAAATCATGGTGTAGTGACTTTGGAAAGCTGAAGATGCGATGCCGAAAATTAAAGTGTCCTCAGCTAGGTCACTTTCTATTCTGGTGCTTTCAATAAGTTCAGGACCAACATTCTCATGGTATGGCTCCACAATATAGACAAATATTTCCTACTTTGTTCGAAAAACTATATATTGAGGTAATTAACAATTTGGTTCCCGAAAATATAATCGATTTGCGATTTAATATTCGTTAACTCTTTTTTAATAAATTATTGATAGCTCCCTAAATGAACTGATATGTTAAAAGGGTGAATTGAAATTGGATGTCATGAACAAAAATGTGAGGGAATAATTGCCAACTTAGGTTACTCCTCGAAAGTAAAATGGCGTTGTAATTTGATATTGATAGTTTAAGAGTAGCACTTTAGTGATCAACGATATACAAATATGTTGCACTTTGATATCTAAATTAACCAAATTTCATAAAAGATGTATAACATATATGTCAATCTTCCTTCTGTAACAAATTACATGAAATATATTATCAATAGATGTTTTTCCCAAATGTTTTACAACATATATATACAAAGATTTAGTAAGGTCACAATTTAAAAGGATTGACATCAAAATAAAAAACTTGACACCCTTTAAGAAAAAGGAAATTCTATTGTTACTTTAAAAGTGAATCACATAATTGCCATTAATTTAGAAATTGTAAGGAATTGAATTGATTGATTGGTGAATAATATTAGTGGTCCTCAGTACAATAAATGTAGAAGTGTGGATGGAGTCTATTTTGCAAGGCCGACATGGTGGGCTCCTACACATGTGGGAGTTGGAAGAAGTGGTCCTTGTGGGCCTATCAATATGTCATCTCGATAAGAAAATTGACAGGCTGTTGCGCCACCATAACCAATAGGTATTTTTATTTTGAACCAAGCCCAATAGTTTACTAATGCTCTTAGTGGGCTACTCATATGGCCCCCATTATGGTATGTTGGTATTTTAATTTGTCCTTCCAAGTTAATAGTATTATTGATCAAATTTTGGGGGAGTTGCAAGTTTAGTCTTGTAATTTTGGGAACATGTAGAATATAGTCGTAAAAGTAGGTGGCAATGGTGGCTTCAGTATAGAGTATATCACTAATTCTTGAAATATATATAAAATCTCGAATAAAATTGTTTTTTCTTTAAATATTCTTAATTATTAAATTATCGCCTGCTTTAAAGTCTAAAAGTTAAAGAAATAAATAATATTTTAATTAATGTTCGATTCTTAATTGATAAGCTTCATGAGTTAATAATGATGCCTTCTTATAAATATTATTAGCAATCGAATGATATTGTTGTAGCATTTTTTTTAATTATTATTATTATTAATTTATTCACACATATATGAATTTATATATTGGAATCATGGCGTTAAATTATCTTTAGAATAAATATAGAATTTAACCGGCAATATAAAGTAGAATTATTCGATAATATTATATTGATGATCAGTGTCAAATAAAGTTTCATGAGATATAATATAAAATAATATTTTTAATACTCTGATAAAGTAATATTAAAACATAATTTTTCTTTATATATACCTATTTAACTAATCTCATGGTTTAAACTTTAAACGTAACACAATCATTTCGCATAGATTAATAAAAATAAAAAGTAGTCAAAAATACGTGGATATAAATGTCGAATTTAATTGAAAGCTACATGGTGGTTGATTGATAATTTAATAATAAAAAGTAGTCAAAAGTATATTGAAATGTAAAAATATAATTTCTTATCTTTTGAAGGACCAAATATTTGAAAGCAAAAAATTAGGTACAGAAAACAGTAAGAAGGAATTGAGGAAGCATTAATCATCAAATTTCTTAATAACATAAGCGAATAACATTAAATTGTGTGTCGTCGATTAATTGACTCTTCGTATATATATACTCTACATATCTTTATTACTTTCTGCTTCATTCTTTGGGTAAAAAAGATTAATCGTTATCTCTCAACGTTAATAATCTCACAATTTAATGTCCTTGTGATCCTCACGTTAAACGCAATTCTCGTTGGATAAAAATCACTTTACCATCACTACGTGTGTTTAACTTTCTTTTTTATTATTATTTTCTCCTAGCTTTAATGCAATTTATTATTATTAGTATAATAACATTAAGTAATAATACATTATTACTTGTTTTCTCTCTATAAATTTCCATTGTTTTTAAAAATGAGATCATAGAAAAATGTCAAACATATCATATTCCCGATAAAAATATTTCATTTATCCAAAATAATTGTTCAATTTAATATTTAACATTAAAATTACACTCACAAAAAATATTATTACGATTGACATATAGTATTTATGTTTATAAAAATCATTATTTGTTGAATATGTATTAAGAATAATATATCAATAATTGAAATATTATTAATAAAATTATACTTGAAATAAAATGTCTTATATGAAATAAATATTATCGCGCGAGAACCAGATCGTGTTATAAAATTGATACCATTTATTTTAATTAAATACCATTTATTTAAGTTTATAAAAAATCATTATTTGTTGAATATGTATTAAGTTTTTTAAAAAGAATGTAGTATATTTAAGAGTTTTTGATAATTGGTAAACATTCAAAAATAAGCCACAAATTAGAAAAAAATCAGAAGGAGTGCAAGTTCTGTGATTTTCGAATGATTTCGAAATTAAGCATAAAAATATACCGAATGTCCCCGAGGGAAATCGATTGCGTGATATTAAATGGCGCGTCGTATTCTTAGTGTTAAAAAAAGGTTGGATTTCAAGTTAGAGATTATTTAACATCTATAAACAACATATCAACATCTGGCAAAAATGTTCAGTGTTCTACGGAGTATAATTTTAAAATGGGCATTTGATTAGTACACATAACATATTTAAGTAGACCTTTTGAAACTAATTTTTAAATTTTAACAGGCTGTTAGTACTTAACCACTAAGTAGGTCTGATTGGCATGCAGAATATGTCAAATTAGTTGTTGATAGGCATAGGATGACATTAATATTTGATAAACATATAACATCTGCCAGCTAAATAAAGTAACTTCAAAATTGCTTGTTGGTAAGGTGTTATATGAGTACAGTGTACTACACCATGAATCTGAGTTATCAGAGTGCAAAAAATAAAATTGCTACCTTATCCAACATTTTGGGAGGAAACTTGATAAATCTCCTAATAAGTTCATGTTTGTAAGAAAGATTGAGTTGAAATAGGAATTGGAAGAACCATGTTTCGGATTGTCTGAAAAATATTTGAAACATTTTCATTAGTATACAACATGCTTAATCTCTGGCAAACTTGCTGGAATCTCATTTGAATTACACTGAATGATAAATGACATGAAGGTTGAAGTGACCTAGTCTAGACTTGTGTATCCTGAGACGCCAAGCGAGGACTCCCATAAAAGCATTGTACTCATAGTTGTTGAAAGTGATTGCACTATTTCTCCCATGCTCGGACGAACAGAAAGATCTTCACTTAAGCATCTCTCACATAATCTAATCAACATCATAGAAAGCTCTGCTGGATAATTTCCTTGCAAGTTGGGATCCATGAAAGTTATCAATTTCTCATTGATGAGTTCCTCCTGGAGCAGAGGGATCAAAATATCTGATAAGCTCCCTTTTACGCCTTCATATAAGCGATCAACTCCTTTCCCGGTGAGTATCTCCAGCAAGACGACTCCAAATGAATAAACATCAAGCTTTGGTGAGACCAAACCATTCTCCAGATACTCGGGCGCCATGTAACCTTTTGTGCCTACTATATGCCTTGTCAACACAAAATGACCTTCCTCCTCATCTGCTGATCTTGCAAGACTAAAGTTTGCTAGTTTAGCCCTGATGTTACTATCAAGCAAAATATTACTACTCCTTAGATCTTTATGCACGTGAGGAGGCGACGAATAGTTGTGAAGATAATCAAGCCCGGTGGCTACATCCAGGGTAATCTGTATCCTCTGTGTCCAATTCAAGAATTTCTGATCAGTAGAATTCTTGAGTATCCAGTCACTCAATGAACCATTGGTTGCGTACTCATAAACTAGATACCAATCCCCTTCACTGACACAAACGCCTGAGAGGCGGATAAGGTTGATATGATTGATCTTGCTAAGCAAACTAATTTCCTTTGATACATCTCCATTCATCCTCTTGATTGCAGCAAGATCACCCTTAATCACCCCACGGTATACTGATCCCTCAATTAAACAATTCGGGCTAAAGTTATCAGTAGCCGATACAAGTTCTTCGAATTTGTAAACTTCCAGGGACTGAGCTATACTAGAGATACTACTCAAGAATTCGTCTGACTTCTCATTCATACCTTTGTCAAGAGGTTTTTTAGTTGATTCAAGGCTTTCTGAGACAAAGGTTCCAATATCAGATTTCTCTTTATTCTTCTTCTTACGGAATAAGAAGAAGAATACTACTCCACTAGTAAGCAATACTAAAACTACAAGAACTACTACAACAACATATAACCAAGTTTTTCTTGAACGACTCTTTGAAGGAACAGAAGGTGTAGATGGTGGCTGCGGCGGGGGAGGTGATGGTGACCTTATTTGAGAAATTACTGGTGGATACTTTAGAGGAACAAGAAGAGTAGTAAAAGGATATACGACAGTATCTTGCTCAGATAGTCCATTAGCTGAAAGAGTTTCCTCAGTATCAACACCAAATTTTTTACTAATCATAGAAACATACTGGCCAGAAGCAATCAAATAACTCAACAAGTAATTCACCCCATCATCAGTTTGATTCTTTGTTGGACAGGCACATCTTAAAGGAACATTCAATCTACTACCAGCATACAAATATTTAGTGTGAATAATATTTTCAGCCATGATAGCTTGACAAGTTGATAAACCTTGGAAGGTATAATTTGCAATAATCAAATATGTATTTGAACTCTGGACGACATAACTAACATTTGCCTGATAATACTGACCTGAACAAGAACATGTCAAAGGAACAATCACTACCTTATTTGTATCGAAAATCGAATCAAAAGAAACTGAATTTAGCTGAGAAAGCTCTAATGGGTCAGCCCCTAATAATGCAGAGATGGATGGGACGGTATTGTATGGAGGCTTAGCCCTGAAGGTGAGATATGATTGACAACTATGATTAACACCATTGCAGAAGTATCCAAGCTCGGAAGTGGAGCTGTCTCTGGTTTTACATGCAGTTATGGACTTTCTGATATATGGTTGTTGTGCATGAATTAAAGGGACAATGAAGATCAAAATAATGCATAATTTAAAGTGTATGAAATTCATGGTTGAGGATTTTATAACAAATACTTATTAGGGGGTGTATTTCTTCATGCAGTGTTTAACAAAACATCTTAACATTTGGGATTATATATAATTCAATCTGCTAAAGGGGAATGTTTATTTGAGAGGAAGACTAAATATACTAACATGACTGAGATTAAGTAAATCCAAATTCCAAACTCGAAGAAGTTGGTCAACTCCAAATCTCCAATGAAGAGGAACGAAATTTAACATAAAGATTTAGAATATACTACCTTCCTCAAAAAAAAATTGTCAAGTTTTAATTTTATATGTTTAACATCTAAATTTTAAAATCAAATAAATGTATATATTAATCCGTATTAATCTTGATATGTGAAAAATAAATTTAATAATTTTTTAGACGGATATATTAATATATAATTAAGCATATACAATCATGAGAATACTTAATGGTTCATGTCATGGTTAGAAGAATTGTCTAAAAATAATATTTTGTAGAAATGGGACTATAAGATGCAATGAAGATAAGTAATGACGACATTACGAGATCATTATAATTAATTCTTTACAACTTAGGAGAAGTAATTATTTATGCTAATCAGTATGGTTATACTGTATGATGAGTATCATGTGAACAAGCATCAAATGAACACACCAATTTTGACTTTTTCGCTTCCTCTCCACTTTTTAATTTCTACGTCTATTATTTACTCATTAGTCAATGGCAAGGAGTGTGTATGCACGACTACTTAGTCAACTTTCGGAATACTTTTTTGTATTTTAATTTCTTCACTTAGGAATCTTCTACCTTTGATTTTTCTCTTTTTTATATTTGGTCGTTTACTCGAAATTTTGTGGTTGACTATACTTTCGAATTTGGTTTACGACGTTATTGGCTGGTTGAATTTTTGCTTCATATTGGAGGGAGAAGGCATGAGAGAATTTGTTACACATGAAAGACTGCAAGTTAATTTTTAGGAACGTATATCTATTTATTTTGGCTCCACATCCTTTAATTTACTCCTCTCGAGGTTTCCGCAGGTTCATGTATTAAATAATTACATTAGAATTTAAAACCAAATATTTAAATTGGGGTTATAAGAAGGATGTTTGGTTAAACTTATTTTTGGTCAAAATCAACTTATAAGTTAATTTGGGCAAAAAGAAGTGTTAGGGGAATAATTCCAACAAACAAGTTATAATTTGAAAATAAAAAAGTAGCAATTCGCAACTTTTTTACCCAACTTTACAAAAGCTACTGATCAAATAATTTACTATATTATCTCTATATATTTTAAAAATATAGATAGTCGATATAACGAAGACGCCCTTATGTCATTTTACACTTCATACAACTTATGTCTATATTAGCCAAACACGCCATCGCTTTACTATCACCTATAAATCAAGCCCAATCTATAAACTACGACAAGTTATACATTTATAATTTAATCACTTAAAAATTGAAAAAAAATAAGCTTAGCCAAACGGCCTCAAGGTCACAACAAGTCAACAACTAACAAACATTGAATTAATTGGATAAGAGCCAACTATGATTTAATTGAAAGTAATAAGTCCAAATGGAAAAGGTTTTTAGGAAATTATTTTCACTTAGACCTAATTATTTTCGACATATATGAAATTGGAAGATTTTCTAGTAAATCAAGTTGCATGTCGAGCATAACCAAAGTTTTGCGCTAATCTGCTATCACTCAAACCTCCATACGGTGCCTTTGCCTCGATTCACAAGTGGTCTTATAAAACACACCTCCGAAAAAAAAAAAGTCGCATTGTCGCTACATAATCATGCCAAATTCTGGGCCATATCACCCCAAACTTCATATAATGGCGCTCTCGATTTCGATTCACAAAGCTTATAAAACATTCTCCCTTTAAAGAAGTTTGTCGTGCCGACCCATTAGAGACAACTACGCCCTAGCAGCAGCCTTCTCCTGGTTCGCTAGCCTACCCCATTAGGCCATTAGTTGGGCTCAAAGCCCAAAGGCTGTATAAGAGCTAAGCACCAGTACTTCGTAGAACTGTGTAGACGTAAAAATAGAAATGAGACGATATCAATTGAGCATATTACTTCGGAAGACAGATTCGCATGCATCGCTAATATGATTCAAGCCATTACTTTTTAAAAACGATCCATTTCTTTTGTGTAAGATTATACGAAGTAAGATATTCGTCCATTTAATGATAATGAGCGTTTTTAAAAGAAAAAGTATTCTTATATTTAATGAAATATTTTCACTATCGTCTAGGATTGTTGGCGAGTGAGTTAAACTGCACAAACAACTCTCGAAGATTGGCTATTTAGTTTTACGAATTTGTATTGCTCCAATAATAGTCTTTAGAGTAACAAAATTGTTGCATTAAAAAATAGTCATTTTTTGCCTCTTTTATTAGATTGTTTAGGTATACGTGTGGGGGTGTGTATGGTTGGACCCATAATTTTTTGGCAATTATCTCTGACGATTGCTGACCATTTCAATATTTCATCGTAGGTAGTCCCTTTTAATATTTAAATTTGTGAAAAATTAAAGCTATAAGACGCCGATTTTTCACGCACAGCTCGACCAAAAAGCTAATCTGCGTTTAAAAACAATTTCGATCAATCAATCACATCTCACCCATTAATTCCATATCTTTTAAGATAATAATAATCTCTTTAAGTAATCGCCGATTTGACACTCCCTTTTTAATATTTTATTTTAGATAAAAATAACTAAATATACTCAAGTAGGTTCCTAATACTGCTGCAAGATTGGCGTCCAGAATATCTTGATAAATATCATACGAACGAGTATCGAAGTAAAATACGGAGTATCAATTATCATGGGCACTTTAATTTACATCGGTAAATTGTCAATTTAGGTCTAGACCCCCACTCCGCAGTCCCACTCCCACACACCCACACGACCGCCACGCATTATTAATTGATAATATGATTTATTAATGTTCATTAATTTCTTTATATACTAAATTTCAATGTAAAAATGTTACTTCCTCCAATCCTTAATACTTCGTCTTTATAATTTTAATATTTTGGTTTTCTTCAAATTACTGTATTTCTAAAGATAAACAGGAATTTGGTATTTCAACGTGACGCTTTTATCTACCTTTTCTTATTAAATTATCAACCAACCAACGAAATAGTTTTAATTAATTATCATTCTACATTTTCAACGCATTTCGACTATTTTTCACGCCCTTAATCTACGCATACAAATCGCTAGGGAAGACAACCAAAAGTTAAACTAAGTGAAAGACATGTTATTAAAAACGTATTATTCTACATTTATATAATCAAAAACGTACTCAAAATTATTATACGCACTTAATTAGAATGTATCCTTAAAAATTCATCAACAATGTTTCTATATCGCATTGCTTAGAAGTTAAAAATAAGCTTAAGTAATTGAAATTAATGTTTTTTTAGAAAATGATACATATTACCTAAATTGTACCAAAAGAAGAAGAAAATATATCATAAAATGGTATAATTTATATTTTTTATTGTTAATAAACCATTAATGAATAAAACCTTAACGAACCGTGAATTTTTCACCTCATATTCAACCTAACACTAAAAAAATTATGTGTTGACAAAATATTACTGCATATTTCACTATAATTACGGAATAGTTGCAAATATACAATATAGTAGACTTCATAGAAAAAACAAAATTATTTATTAAGAACTTATATCCCAATCAAGTAGATTGTATTATACTTTTTTCCTCGCCTCAATTAAAGTCGATTATTCAAAGAAAAAATTCATTATAAATTTATCGCTTTCATTTACTAATGCAATCTCTTTATATCAAGTTTGGATTGTTCCCTAATATTCTTTTTTCTATCGGCCGATATCCTTTCTATCTTCTCGAAAAATCAGATACCACCCATTTTCTTAATAAATTACTTTTTTCTAAACGATCAAATAAATCAAAATCGATGAAAGAATATATATTACTGCATTTCACATTAGTGGATTTTTCTATTACGCCGCCCTTGGAAAGATGCATCAACTCCTAAAAATTAAAAACAGTGGATCAAATCAACAACAAATTTAAAAAATCAAGCCAAATTTCACCTAAAATAAAAGCTCTTCCTATGTAATTATCCACTCACCCTCTTCTGCCTTCTAAATCTATACTCTCCCTATTATTTTTAATAAATGTAAGAAATAATGTGAAAACCTGCTAAAATATATACATAAAAAAAATAACCCCTAAAAAATGTTATATCGATTTAGTTGTGATTTTAAAATTTTACTTCAAAGCCGATATACATGCTCTAAGGGTACATGTTAAGATGTTAATAAATAAAAATATTTCATAGAATATTTGAATAGAAAATTTGATATGGAAATATTTGTTTTCAGGTATTGTATTTTATTTTTAATTTTAATTCTTAATATGTGTCATAGAGAAATCCTTATTATTATATGTAATTTATATTTCTTATTATTACTGAAAAAATACAAATATATTTTATTTTAACACATGAATCTATCACAAAAACTGAACGATCGAATACGTGTTCACTTTCTTTGGTGCATCTTTTTATACTGAAGTTTACAAATGAACACATTGCTTAACCTAGTGTATAAAAGTGAAAAGGAATTCAGAAACAGAGCAGTAAAGTAGGCAGACCCCACACTTTGAAAACCATCCTCGTTTTGTCAAGAATCATGAAGCTGCGTGTCAAGATGGTAATAGTGTTTGCAAGTCTGTGGGATAAATAAATTCCAAGTGCCTTTTATTCAATTTTTGATGATAAATGCTAATCCTTTTCACCCATGTGCTTTGGGGAACATCTCATTACAAAATATAGGCCTTACTTGTCGTCTGTCTTTGTAATAACACAAACCACCGACACTCGTCTCCCTCTTCCTACAATTATGGTCTCAATCAAATAATTTCATGTGCCAATCTTTATTGTATCCGAATATTATGGAACCTAACAAATTACTCATCCAATTGATGAGATAATTGCTCACAAATTTTTAGATTGATGCTGTTTGAAATTTAGAATCGGAGTTTATGTTGATATAAATTAATACTTGTACTTATGCAAATATTGTATCTATGATTCTTGTTTTAATAAATTGTTATATATTGACGGAAATCATATGTGCAATATTTATCTAATTTCAATGATCTTTGAGTAATACTTAAATCAGTAACTGCAATAACTAATTTGTGCAATTAAAGCAAAATGAACCAGATCTCGATTTTTTGATGATCAAGGGCTACTCATGCAATCATCTCTCAAAACGATCAAATAGGAGTCATGCTGGGAAATGGAATTGAAAATTTCTTTTATGAATTAAGCATATATTCACGATCTGTCATAAGTAGATTTACATTCTCTAGTTGGCAAATGATTGATACTTCTCCATTTGGTATTGCCGAATTATAAGAGGAAAGATGAAAAAGGCACATGCATGGTTGCCTAGAGCAAACGATAAATTTTGAAAAAAATGAAGTCCGTATATTGTTTGAGTCCTCACCCTTATCAATTCTAATATATTTGCTTTATTATATACTTCTTGTATTTGGAAAAGTTTAAAATTTCTATAAAATCACTTAACGAATTCTTCGGCCTCAAGAAAAATGACCATTTATCGATTGAACTTAGTGTTTTGGTTACGGAAATGGAAAAATTGTTTCCCTACTACAATTTCGACCTCAACTAATGGTATTATATCATATTCAACTTATCCATGATAAAATAATATGGAGTACCTTAATTAGTTCTTAAGTGGAAATGTTAGTACATTTCATCTATCTACTTGATGTTATTTTTGCATGCAAAGTTATGCCCATTCTATACTCCGTATTATTAAGGTGCATATGATTTTGATTTTGAAAGAAGTAACTAATTGAGAAACTCCCAGTTTCTTGAATTAAAGGGATGAATAATGGACCTTTTGAAATGGCAGCTCATATACTTCCAGAACACATGTTACAAGGACCATATAGATGTTCATATATATACACAACAATACAAATGCAATTATTTCTGAAACAAGTATAGTAAACATATTGATGAAAGTCAAATAAGTAGCATCAACTGTATGTAATCAAGTGTATATTGTATACTTGTATGTGTATATGCAGTAGTCAAAACAATTGTCCCAGAACATGTGAGAACGACTAAGGACTATACATAGTTATGCTCAAATATGAAACATCTTAACTCACCTTCCCATATTTCATCACAAAAGAGAAGGATCATATAATCTACAGATCTCTGAGCTCTCTTGTGTCTCAAATTACCTGCATAAACGCATAACACTCATCTGTTAAAAATCAAGAAACTGTGAACTACTCAAATTAAAACATTTGAAAACTCCAAATGGGGTTATAAAATATCATGTTACAATTGACTTTTGATGGACCTTGATTATTAACACAAGGGTACTAAAAATTTATCATTATAAACAAACAAGAATAATCAATTACCTTAAGAATCAAGAAAACAGGATGTTTGTAAAAGATCATAAGGTGCCCATAAAGCATCCAAAGGACAAGGCTTTTTTTCATCCAATCTAACCCAAGGCTTTCCTTTTCCACTCCAATGCAACAAACTAACTGGCCCTGGATGCAAATCTCTGCATAATCCCCTGAAATTATCACCCCCAAGACCATGTTGGTTCCATCTATGATCCACATTAGCTATATTCCCAGCAAAAACTAGCAAAAATGGAGGCAAAGAACCAAGTTCATAAATCCTCATTCTTTTCTGAAGCTCCATCCATTCAACAATCCTGGTAGTATAATCTCCACCTCTCCATCTCTCAAGATCAATCACCATAACCCCTGTGTTGAAATAACATGGTTTTCGATTCGCAAACGCTAACGAAAGTGATGGGTTGGACCAAAATGTAGGGGTAAAATAAGTAGTGAAATTTGCATTGCAATACTCTGGAGCTGCAAGAACTGCATCATTTGGCAATAATGTCTCCGATAATTTCGCAATGTCATCTACAAGTATAACATCAGAATCAAGATAAACAACTTTTTTTACGCAAATTGGGAGGATTTCAGCTAGATAATTACGTGCGTAATTTAAGGGACAATCTAAAGCAGAGCGAATCGAGGTCGAGATTAACCGTGACACAGGGGAAATATCAAAAGGGTATGTTTGGAAATGCAAATAAGGAAATGATTTGATAATAGTGATGTTGAGTTTTGTTATATCAGCTATAGAAGAAGCAACAAAGTGGAAAATGGTGTTTTCTGGACAAGAAGAGTGTTGTAAAACAGAAAGAATTGCAGCCATTGAGCCTCTAAGGTAGGACACATCAAGAGTCATTGCAACATGAACTGCATTGTCTGAACAAATCTTGATTGAATTATCATGCATAGAGGGGCAATTTTGGGAGTTGTAGAATTTTGGTGCTTCTCTAAATTGTAGAGATTTAGTTGTAATAGTACATGTTATTACAATTGTGATGAAAATGAGAAGCTTTGATGAAGAAAGACTATGCATGACTTAGTTTTGCAGGAGAAAAATGTGGCAAAAAAAATTCATGAAAATTTCGTAGAGAGAGTTGTAAAGATGTGTATTTTTTTCAACTCTCTCTGACTTCCTTAATGAGATGGGAAGGGATTTAAAGAACACTTGTTTGGGTGTGAAATCTCTAAAAGAGAAAAGAATTGGTGAGTTTTGAGTTGTGACTGTTGCAATTAATTCTGAAACGCCAATTTGATTTGATACCAAATTATTTTTTATGCCAATTGTGTTGCTGCATGACTGTACTCCCTCCCCAGACGATTCGATACTAAAATATTGTCCATTTTACTTTTTCATAATTAAATATTATATTCTGATTTTAATGAATTAAAATTATTAAAATATTATGATTTTTATGGACATTTAAAACTTTAATTGAAGTAAAATTATCAAATTAATATTAAAATATGTTGAAAATATTATATTTTGATATATTTTATATAAAAAATTATAATCTGTATAATGTATAAAAAATTATTTGAGTTCAGAATTTAAATTATAATAATTTTTTAAGAATGAAATGAGTATTATTTTTAGAGTAAGTTGTCAATTTTGCGGCTTGCTCGCTGTCTGCACGTTGTTCCCTGGGAAACCCATCTGGCTTTTACTAGTCATTTTACAAAAATAGGAATGACGCTCCTGCATAAAAGCCAACTCCAGCTGGGCAAAGAAATAGCTAAACGGCCAAAGATCTTAACCTTTTTACGCCATGACTTTAAATAATCCTAATTTTTATGACATTCAAGAATAATTAAAAAGATTGCCTCATTTAAAACAAACTCGAACTGTATGCAAGTCAGATACCCAAGATTACTCATCTTTTCCTTCCTTCCTAGCCTAAGCAGGTTTAGTACCCACACCTCGCGCTTGCTTAGAGCTTTAGACACCTCATATTTGCTCAAGCCGACACCTCCTCGGGCTGGGCTTTTATTTTGCTTCAAGACTAAGAAACTTCATCTTAATCTACTTATAAAAACAAGACACAAAACATTTTTTGTTCTTCCTCGTGAACTCCCCCTCCTCCTTTCCTAAATCTTTTCTTTTCCTCATTATTCTCCTCTTAAATCATAACCCAAAGCCGCTTTCTCAAGTTTTATAAAAGAAAAGTGTCGATATTTAAATAAAGGATTCAAGTAGTAAGGTCAGTTGATATTCGACTCTGACTAGAGCGAAGACTATATCACACGCTTATAATCTTTCATACATTTAATATGTGTATCAGATATTTTGGGTCGTTGTAAGTGGATAACTATTAAAAGGATTACGATAATATTGAGCATGACACTAATGGGGTGTACATATGGTTATTTATTAAGCATTTAGATTTAGTAAAATGTGATCTTGATTATATTAGTGCGATATAACGGCACACCCGTATAAGTACGAGAATCGCTGATTGAACTAATTGGTTGCAGCCGGTAAAACTGTACAAATATCAATATACGGTATATCGAACGTTATAGATTCGGTATATTGGCGATATGACTAAGCATACGGGTAAAGAAAGTTAATGTTATAAAATAACCGTTAAACGATTACGTGTATTTATGAACGTAATGAATAGAAAGGAATAAATCATTTGGTTGATAACACTAAAGGACGGTGATGAAAATACCGAAAATATATTGTTGCGATATTGATGCTAATACAAGATGTTGAGATTTATGACGTTACGCTAAGATAAATACGACGATAGAACGTGGTAAGATTACGAGAATCGATACGATGCCGAATAAAGTGGTGACGCGACGATATTTAAAAGTTAATAATAGCGCCGATACTAATATTATCATAAGCGTGGGTTATATAAATTATATATTGTCCATAGTGTAATGTATAATCTTTAAGTGGTCAGAGTAATGAGATATTGGAGTATGTTTTCGATGGTGAAAGATGACGTACAACTTGATCAATTTACTACTAAGAAGAATAAATAATAAATATACGTGACGCCACATGTCAATGTCGATCAGATCACAAGCTCACGACGATAATATATATAAAAAAAATGGTAACATGATAACGTATAAATGGATGATAGATGTATTTCAGAAATCTTTTGAGGTCGCTATGATATTTAGTGATATCGGTATCGCTATATGTATTAGCATGACAAGCATGATACGACAATACACAGTTTCGATACGATTCGAAATTGCTGACTTATGACGCCGATACGTCCTGTGATTCTAGAATCAACGGTCCCATATGATCACCGGTGGCTCCGCAAATCAACAGCACAGGCGTCCGTATTTGTTAGGAATCAATGGCCTCTATAGTCCGCATTCAATGCAATCAACGGTCATATGATTTGGAATTTAAATGTGATTGGGTGGTGTGAACTCTATTCCGATTAGTTCGTGATGTCGAGATGATTCATTTTATCCATTTCGAGTAAGCAACGAAAGAATCGATTATTACATTATCGTTGCCCTCGTTGGCTTGAAAGCAGTAAACAACGAAAGTGACGTTGATTATTACATTATCATGTCTCATTTCATGAAGTATAACGAAATGAATGCTGACATTACATTATTGCATCGCTTGTTTTGTTAGGTTAGAACGGTTTATCGCTGATTATTACATTATTTATCCTCGCTTGTTGGAGAAGAATTTGAAATGACGCTGAACTTTCTTCTATTGTATGGCACTCTAATGCGAATCTCAAAGCTTTCGCCGCTAGCCATGACGATTTCACACTTTTTACAAAAAATAGGAATGGCATATGTGTGCAATGGAGTACATTATCTTACACCAATTTGGAGTAAACAAATCATAAATATATTTTGTAGTTTATTTCTATAAATAAATGCTCAGATTATGTAATTAGTGGATATTAGTTGAGCCATTATTCACATCAAATATTGCCATATTTTGAGCTCAACTACTACTGATTCGAGATCTCTCCGTAATAATGGCGTGTACTATTGCAATGATAGGAACGAAGGGTGAAGCAAGTCCAATCATGAAGCAAGTCCAATCACAATCAGAAATTAACAGTTTCTGAAGCATATTATATGGCCCTATGAGGAATGAAGGAATGTTATTAGAGCCTCTCATAAACAAACATATCCATTTTCATATTTAGAGAAGTGGAAAAAAAGTTACTCCAATAGCAAAAGTACATGTAAAATTTTAGGTCTAACCTTGATTGTTTTCATATTTACACCTTCCTCGAACATATTTTATTAATGTTTTTTAATATGGTAAAAGATATATGAAAAAGGTGATTTTCCTTATAAATTTTAAAATAATGCACAAATTTAATAAAGTTACATAAGAAGTTGATTTTAATTTATTCGAAATCTAATATTCCGTACCTGGCTGTTTGTCTTCTAACTGTATAAGGACGACCTGATTTAACGGATTTTTCAAAAAGTAAAAAAATCCGCGAACTCATTTCGAATTTTTTGTAAAATTGTAAATCGTCTGCCATCCGAACTGCCCGACCTGGATTTTCTGATTTACCTGATTTTGGCCCACTTTATCGAATTTATTTTTTTTATCGATTTGGACTGTATTTTTTATTTATATTTCGCTTCCTCATTTTGGATTTTTGGTTTATACAATATTTCATAATAAAATAAGAATAACTCCAAAGCCCAAAATAATAACATAATAAAAGCTCAAAACTCCAAATATCTAAAACATTTAATAATAATAAGTTTAAATGTCCAAATACTAATAATAAGTTCAAATGTCCAAAAAAAAAGAATAATAATAAGCCTCAATTATCCAAATACCGTATCATTAATAAATTTCAACGCCTAAAATACAAGAAAAATATCGAAATAACCGACATATTATCCGTAAGACAATTCCTCGCTACATCTAAAATAAAATTCACCTATACAAAAAATTCAAATAAATATATTAGCGTTTAAATATAAAAATATAAAAGCAACTGTGAATTGGCAAACGGAGTAAGCTATTTTGGCCTCAATGCTAATCGACAACGGCGGTTATCACTTGGCCATTCCGATAACGCATGTCGAGCAACGAATCGCGAGAATTGGCAAAAAATGGCGTTTATTATTCTGACGCAAGAATCTAAGAATCGGGCCGATTTAAGTATCATTAAAAAAAATTAACTACCGAACTCGATCAAAGTATAATCCTGGCCCGCTCGCATCGAGCACCGGATCCTGCATGTCGGCCAAAAATCCATTTCAAATAACCGGTCCGGTCCGGTCGATTTTTTTATCCGAAAATCCGGCCGGACCGGACCGGATCTCACCGGATCGGATAAAAATCCGAAATTCAACTGCCCCTACTTCTAACACTTTGGCTTGAAAACTTGTGCATTAAATTTGTGCATTATTCCATAATAAAATATTTTTCAGTACATTAAATTTGTGCATTATTCCTTAACAAATTTATACCAGTAGCAATATGAGAGTAATTTTGTAGCTGTGAGCTGTTGCTAAAGAACCGGGTGGCTTCGCACTCCGCCGTTACTCCCGGCCTCAAAAAAATTTGGTCGATAACCCGTTCAAAGGTTAATCGAGCGAAACTCGAATAATTTTTTACTCTATAGCTTATCGAGTAACCCGGTACTAAGCAAAAAGATATTACTTCCTCGATAAAATTAAAAATAAAGTATTATATTATATAGAATAAAAATACTAATTTCTTATAAATTTTGGGCTTCAAATACAAAAAAATTTATTAAGATATTATAAAATAAAATACTACTTTCTTAAAAATATTATATATTGTATAAAATAAAATACCGCTTCTTAAAATACAAAAACGTCAAATTTCCTAAAGGACCCTGTAACCGGGACCCGCCGTTACTGCTCAGTAAACACCGGCTCGATACTCCGGGCTGGGGCGTTAATCGAGCGGCACTCGAGCAATTTATTTTACTCAAGTACTCAAAAAGTACCGATAATTACTCTGGCCTAAGTAGTTAAAAACTAGGCCGGATAACCCGGTACCCGCTCTTACCCGACTCGTTAATGTAACTTTTTACTATTCTTTAATAAAACATTTTTCATTTAAACAATCATTTATTTTAAAAACATACGAAATATAAAGCTTAAGAACTTACTATTTTAAACTACTTCAATGTGAACTCAAAAGACGCCAAGATACACATTGAATAAGTTGTCTATGCATCTGAATTCGGACACTCGCAAGTTGCAACTGAGCCTACCAATTTAGACTCTCCTAAAGCTTATGGGTATTAATTTGGCTTCAATATTCTAGGAAATCCAAATCTTTATTACCACATGAAAATAGTTGTGTTCGCCACATTCCATGTTATATTTTCATTTGGTTGATAATGAAAATTAATGTCCTAGGGCCTCACTTCTCAAATACTCATAAGTCAAAGTAATAATTAGAGGGGTATTGCAACATCTGGCTAATAAAGAACAAGCTTGACCTTATTTGAGACTCATATTGAGTAGGTTATAGAAAAATCAGAAGGTACCTAAATAACATTGCTTATTATTGCATCTGCCTACAGTTTCAGTTTCAGCAACATTTGTTTTGCAAAAAACGAATAAATATCATTTGTTTTCCCTTTTAGCATTAAGGTTGACCTCCATGCGTGCTATACATTGGATCTTACAATGAAACTCTCGTAATTTATGTGTCCAATTAATAGCTATAATGCTTACCCCATCTCCTCAGGGAAGATTATTGATGCAACTCCACATGCTCTTTAACAAACAGGCTACAAAAAGAGCAATAACGTTTCCATCTTACGCTTTCAGGAAATAAAAATTACAGAAAAACATGTGTGAATTGCAAAACCAGAGGGGAACATTGTTTCAAGAGAGCGCCAAACTATGAAGGTTCTGCAAAATCGTCCCCGGCATATAGAAGGGTACTCGAATCCATAAGGAGTCGATTTCAATCATATAGCATAGTCCAACTAGGGAATACTGAATAAATATGATACACAAGATTAAAGGAAACTAAATAGTTCTCTATCCATCAACAGATAAAGCTATATAATTAATGGCATTCTACAGGGAAGTGCAGAAGGATTTAGGATCAACCAGGAAAAGATATCAATTCTCTTGAGTGTAAAGCAGATAAATAAGAACCAAAATAGACCACCATGTCAGGATTGTAACAGGGCTTGAACAAAGATAAACATATATGATATGACTGGGGAACCACAAATAAAAGCCAAAACCAATCTAACCTTATCCCATTAAGTGGGATTGGCTATATAGAAAACCATATCTTCATTCAGCTCTATGTTGGGTTATCTCTTCCGGCTACAAATGCAAAAGTAGAGACTAAGTTGTTCATATATACCAACTTGATTTAGAGTATATGTTATTATTTATTTGTACCATAAATCATACTGGAAAACCAGAGACAACATATCACAAGGGCAGAAGTCAACCAGATGGTAACGTAACATTCACAGAAGGAAAATAAATCCCACTATTTACCATTGAAGAACTGGAGGGCCAACATAGAGCAACAACAATACACATCACCTCATGAAAGTGATGCCATAAACAAGTCGCACATGAAGTGCAGCTACACATTAACAAGTAACTGCTTCATCAACACGCTAGAAAGCGAAATCATATGAGAGAAATTTAAATGCATCTCATCTCACTAATGGATGAGATACATCAAACATTACTGCAAAAGGAAACATACAGTAAGATCCATTAAGAACGAATGAAAGATATATGATAATCCATTGGCACTTCTATAAATTAAAAGGAAGGCTGTATGCTGTAACAGATTCAAAGGAAAATAAAAAGGCGACTAAAGACTAATTAAGGTGCCATGAGCGAATGCTAATATGAACTTCTTGCAACAAAATAAACTAGAAGTGCAAACTGCGTACAGGACCCATCCAATAATTAGTGGATCTGATGGGAATAAAGACTAAATGAAACATCATAAACAATAAAATCGAGCATCGAGCTTCTTCAAAATATCATTTGAGATTGAAGGAAACTGATCCAAATATTCTGTACAGAAAATACTAGATTGACCAAGTAAGCTTAGAAGAGTAAAACATCTCATGTCAAGGGAACATAGATAAAAGGATTAGTACATTAACAATGCAAGAACAAGAACACCAATTATCAAAAAAATATTCTTCAAGTTGCTGTCATCCTGAGCTTCTTGAGGTGTTGCCCGAGGCCTATGAGCATCATTCCCTTGAAATAAACCAGCAGATCCACCTGGATTTAGTGGTGAGGCACCATGAGTAGCTCCACCAGAAAACCCGTTAAACTGCATGTTAAAAATAGGTGGTATTGGTGCTCCAAAACTTGCAGACATTCCGAAATTGCCAAAGGATGCAGTAGCCATTGGGAAGAATCCTCCAAGGAATCCAAACGAAAAATTAGGAGCAGTTCCCGGTCCTGCCACTGGGGTAGCTGTTTCAGGCCGTTGTCCAGCTGGTCGATTAGGGATTTCAAGTCCAGGAATTGGTTTCGATCTAGGATCAGTCGACATCTTCCCTCTGCCATATAGAGGGATCAATTTCTCCTCTTGTATTAGTGCCTTACACACAGGACATTCCTGCAATTGTGAATGAAGCCGCAACCATCGAAACAGACACGGCCAGCAATAGAGGTGACCACAAAGGGTGATTACCGGGTCTTGAGCTAGTTCAAAACATATATTGCATTCAAAATCACCAGCATCGTTGCTCCCACTTCCCGAAGAAGATGAACTCTCGGGACGCACTGTCGATGAATCCTTAGCCTCACTGGTCATTCTGTTCAAAACCAATATTAAGTAATCCTCCTCCCTTTCAGGAATTTAAATACCTAAAATCAAGCAATTTACATCATCAAAACTATAAACTTTGCCGCCTTAATTTACACACGAACCTTTTATTTGAATCAAAATTATCATATTAACAGTAAACAAGGTTGAAAATACTATCTGATGATACAATTTTTACCCAATATTATACAAAATATACAAAAATATTTTAGTTCAAAATTAAAAAAGTCAACTGTCAAAATCCAAAAATTGACAATCTTATTGAAATTGATGCAGTAAATAAAAAAATGATTAATAAACCATACATATCACAAAAATCACAAACATTACGCACAATTGTATAAATTCAATAAATCTAACTCCACATTAACCCTAATCCCAAAATGTTCAATATAACAATCACATAACCATTTGAGGGAACAATCAACGCTGTTTTGATTACGATTAAACGATTTATAGCTTAATCTACATAAACCTAAATAATAAAGATAAATTAATTTAATTTTACGGATTCACGCGAATTTAATTAATACTACAATATATTAAAAAACAAAAAAATATAGATTTACATAAGCATTAATGCTGAATTTGGGAAGAATTAAAGCTTACAGAAATTTGATGGAGACGACGAAGATGAATGAGACAATCGACGCGGTTTTTTACGCTGGTGAAGTGCTGATGTTATTAACGAGTTGACTCTAAGCCTGGAAACTTCTAGGCTCGTCTCGGTTTTTTAGGCTGTGGGGACTCGATTATTGGAATTTTTCAGTCAAACTAAAGTCCCTTTAGGATTATTGGTGTAATAATGTCGAATAAGCTGTCCTGTGATCGACTCAATAACAAGTTTGAAGGGATTAATCATAATTTGACTCCATAAGTTATCAGATGGCGTTAAGCCATTATAAAGATATGTTAGAAAAATAAATATAATCCACGAACTTCAATATACTAGTATTTGGGCTCTGGGTGCTCTCCAACATCTAAAAAGTCACACTTCTAAAAAACCTAATACTAATTTAGTTAATAGTTAGTATTTGCTACTCAAATCATCTCTAATGTTGGGAGCGAAATTTATTACTCCCTAATAGTTTGGCAATCTTGAATACTTGTCTTAAACAATTTGTTAAGAAATAGCCTTCATAAATTGAACAACACTCGCTATCTCGACAACATTTGTGTATAATGGTGAAAAACAAACGGTGGACTTCATGTTTAAGATTATGAAAGGGAGTATTTTTGGTTCATTCTGGCTTTTCATTTGGTGGATATGATGACCTACTGGTTGATGTTATATTGACTCAAGTCATGCTCTCAAC
Source organism: Lithospermum erythrorhizon (assembly GCA_019722365.1). NCBI lineage: Eukaryota > Viridiplantae > Streptophyta > Magnoliopsida > Boraginales > Boraginaceae > Lithospermum > Lithospermum erythrorhizon. Next base: position 295,592 of record JADFUC010000734.1, on the reverse strand, counting down.
TAGAGCGTGCTTATTGACGAGTTCGAGCTTGGAGAAATTTTTTGGGCTCGACTCGGTCACCAAGCGAGCCTAAGGCTCGGCTACCGCCTTGTTGTTGGAATTTCAGCAGAAGCTGCAATAATAAAACCGGCCATTGCTTCATGGTGTTTAAATTTTAAATGGATAAAGTCTTACTAAAAATAATAGAGATGAATATTAATTGTCAGAGTTGATAATTTGGATAATAACTTTCGATTATAATAAAAAAGTTAAATCATGTAAACCGTTAAATTAAACATTAATAAATTTTAATCATCATAAAATTATAACAAAAGCCAGTGATGCTTTAATATATAATAATTTAAATATAGCAAATTTCTACAGGCTAGGCTCGTAGAAGCGGCTCGCATGAGGCCTGCGACCACGATGACTCGTCATTTCCAGTCTAGGCCAGAGTCGGCAGTTGAGGCTCAATTTCGTGCTGTTTCTTCTACCAGTGAATCGCGCTTAAACAATTTGGATCAAGCTTTGCTCTCAATCAAAGCTATTCCAAGCATCAAATGCAACAACCTACCAACAAAGAATTCTAAATTTTATTTTAGGCCTAATTGTATTGATATTAGTTGTACTATACCATGTGTCTTTAAGTAGTTGTATCTCCTGTCAAAAACTCTTGTTGTTCTCTTTGTAACCCAACTACAACACTGGTACATTATGGTGTCGGGAATTTAGTTTTTTAATATGAACCCTTTGAAAAATCAGCATAAACTCCAAACTAAAAGCCATTGATAGTTTGAGAGATAACACCAGATTCGTAAAAACAAATAGATTCTTGAAAAATAGATAATTTGTTCTAAAAACGAGTTATCTTAACGGGACCTAATTAACGATTCATATCCGCCCGATCGAATCCAACCCGACTGTTTAAGTGATCTATTCACCTTAGAAATTTAAAATCCAAAATCAGGCTCAATCTAATGTGTGTGATCTTCTTCTTCCTTTTTCCCATTGAAAACTAAAGTTCCATGAACCGCAACGAACTCGTGGTATAAAAAAGACAATAGTAGGAAATTATACACGAAATCCAGCAATTAAGGTGTGCTTATAGTGTGAAACATTCTCATCCAATTGGCATGTATATGGATTTTCAATTATATAAACATGGTATCATATCTAATTATCTACATTAATATTTTATTGTTTAAATCTTTAATTGTTCAATTTCAAATACTAATCATAATGGTTTCTTACCAGATCATGGACATGGAAATTTACCAAAAAAATTAACAATTTTGAATATGTTAAAAAAAGATTAGTCAAATATGCACAGTAAAAACAAACCACCAAGTAAAGTCGCCTGCAATTTTGAATATGTGTTAAAAGTTCAACTTCAAACTTCTTACGTGTGATGTGGATTTGAATCGCATGATCTGCCAGAATCACCAAGTATTAAAATTGGTTTAAAGGAAAATCCAAATTTCGAGACAGGTTGAAGCCTTGTCCGCAGATTTAACTTACGTGTATTCCAGTCATGGGTAAACCCTAGTCGATGATTTCAACCTTTTTCCAATATTTACCACCTTTTGATCTATATTGTTGAAGTTTTGAGCTGATGTTGATAAGCCCAATTAAACAGAAGAGATTTCATGTCACATTTAACATGCTTCGTATGTGGCGTGTGTGTATGACGTAATACAATTTAATATAAAATTTATTAAAAAATGGACGTCAACTCAAATGAGTGTTTTTTAATATCATGTTTTGAGGTAATGTCTGTGCACCAATTTTAACCCAATAAAAATATCTTAACCCCCGTCCCTCTCCCCTCCTTCCCATGTCGCTCCTACACCAATCTTTCAGCTGTACCATTTAACCTCTCCAAAAAATCTAAACCCAAACCAACCCAACACTAATTTCCACCCAGTGCCCTTTATGATCAAAATCAATACTCATCAAAATTGAACCATCAATTAGGCAACAAACCAAAAAACCAACTATAACAAAATCTCACCAATGGAGCTATATGATCTTTTGGGCACTCCATAAATATAAATACAAAACAACTTATCATAGATAGGTTTGACTTGAGTTTTAAATTTCTAATCCGACAACATTTTGGGATATTTATTAATATCTGTCCCCCTTAGGTAGCCTGAACCGGAGGAGGCCTCCCCGGTCGACGATGGTTCAGCACTCCCTGATATATTACTACCTATCAGAGCACCCCTCCATCATCGCCTTCAGGTGGAGCCACACCCAATCATGGTTCAACACGTGGCCATTCCTCTTCACCTCCATCATCTCCTACATCCTCATATCCACCACCCTCCACCTCCTCCTCCACCTCATCCTCCGCAACAATAAGCCTCTGCCATTGGGCCCCATCCCGGCCCTCCACTCGCTTGCCATGTCCCTCATCTCCGCCACCATCTTCGCCGGAATCCTCCTCTCCGCCGCGGCGGAGATCAGGGACACACGGTGGCTATGGAGGAGGTCCAAACTCACCACATCGTTTCAATGGCTACTATGTTTCCCATTAGGGACACGTCCCACGGGGCGTGTTTTCTTTTGGTCGTATGTTTTTTACGTCTCACGTTTTCTGCATAGCTTTAGGACAATATTTACGATAATAAAACGTCGTAAGTTGTCTTTTTATCAGCTGTTTAATAACTCGATACTCATATTTATGTCGTTTTCGTGGCTTGAATTTTCTCAATCGTTTCAAGTTCTCGGGATACTTTTGTCGACTTCGATTTATTCGGTTGTTTATGGGTATAGATTCTGGACAGCTATTGGGTTGCCTAGAGCTTGTTTTCCATTTGTTGTGAATTGTCAAATTGTGCTATTGGGGTGCAATTTAATTTGTCATGTTGGGGTGTTGTTATTGCATTTTATGAAAGGTGGGTGTAATGGAATTGGTGCTTGGGTTTTCAACTCTGTGCTCAATGGTGCAATACTTTTTCTTTTCTTGAATTTCTACGTTAGAATGCATTTGGAGAGGAAGAAGAGCGGCGCCGGAGAATGTGGTGATGGGGTGAAAGGCAGCGGAGATGGTGGTGGTGGGAGGCTAGTCAATGATGAAAAGTCAAAGTCCAAATCAACGCCAGACGTGTTGGTCAAGGACAAGGAAATTTAATACGCAGCTGCATTTCTCATTTTAAAAGTCCAATTTCTATGATTTTATGCCCTTTGAGTTGTACTTGATATCGATAAGCTTGGGGACTATTATATATCTTCAAAGAGAATATAGAATGTTGTAAATTGGAACATGATTTTTGGAATTTTGAGTTTCTTCCACATTAAGAAAATGGAAAAACCAATTTCATAAATTTATGTTGCAAAACAAGTGTCACAGACGTTGCAGGGGAAGCATCCCACTGTCGCAGAATTTAATATGATGGTTGAATGAAATCTTCTGTCATTTTAATATGTAGTTTCTCACAAAACCTTAAACATATACTAGTATAGTTGAACAGTGACAAATCATTTTAGTACTCGAACATAACTTATGCAATTATCATAACTAGTATTTCCTCAATTCTATAATATATTCACTTTTAATTAAAACTTGTATACTTCCATGATATAAAATTGCACAAGTTTTAATTGTGAGTGATTAATTTTTAAATAATTCAAATATATAAAAGATATTTGGTGTGTGCATATAATATCAAAAGCTATTAATTCAAATCAAAATTCCGAATGACTTCAAATTTTATTCATTAACTATTATGGCATATGAAATAAGATTGCCTATACTTTTTAGATGGAAGTAGTAGTTTTGACACTTCAATTTAAATTAAAATTATAATAGCATTAAAAAAATTATATTTAACATACTTCCTAATCTATAGAATTTCCACAATTAAGCTAAGTATGTAACATACTTTAATAACGAAGGAACCCATGACATTCTTCAAATTGAATCGTGGTGGGTAGGCCTTACATTTAGCGTAATAAGCCTCATAATTATAAGCCAATATTAGAAGCCCAGCGCCGTGTGATTATTAGAAAGTGTTGGTAAGAGAATTGCGTTAAAAGTCTTGCGGTCGCGTCTTCCTCACCATGCAATAACTTTCTGGGTTCGTACGTAACATACTTCATATTATAATTATACGTCAATTATTGCCGTCATCGTCGGTGGTTAAACAATTAAACATGACGAGTAATGAAATTTTTTAATGCCGTATTATCTCAATTGAGGTACGATAATGTTGAATATGTATTATTGAGGTTGAATATTCAATCGTTTTGAATTCTCTTTAATTCCATCGAGCGAGGTTGGATAAAATGGTGGAAGATGATTTAAGTACAACGTTATGGTTGATGATAATGAAACGAAATAAATTGTGGATGTTTGACACTTTTCTTGTTTCTGAAAATATAAAAGAGATGAAGAGGGTGCATAAGTGCATTGTTTGGTGGGGGAATTCCAACCTCACATATCACGCTATTATTTGTTAGTAAGAGAACTCATATCATCTATCTTAAAAGTTATTCTAGATATTAAAATTATGAAAAATAATAAAATTGAGCGGCATGGAGTTTTCTTAAAATAAAATAAATTAAAGTAAAATTATTATTTCCTTATTCATTTCTAGGAATTTTATATCTTTTCACTTATTTTACGGTTATTTTTTCTCACCGTTTTACTCTTTTTTCAATTATATAAAATAAAAATAAATAATATTTTTGACCATATACAATTATAGAATTAAAAATACATTTCATTCAACATCCATATTTAATATATTATTTTTTAAAATTAAATTTTTATCTAAATTTTTTATTGATATATTTGACTCATTTTTTAGTTTAGTGAATAATGAAAGCTAACTTAAATAATATATATAAAAAATTGGGAAATCAAGAAAATAAAAAAGTGACAGTTGAGAGTAAATTTTAAGAAAATTATTGATAACTAATGTAAATGTTCTAATGAAACAACTTCCTGATTATATGCCTAACAAATTATTAAAAATATGCATGACTTCATTGTACAACAGAGTTGGTAACCCATTAACGTATGCTAATTGGAATGCAAAAGCTTCACCGCCAAGCTGTATGTGGACATTAAAAAATGAATGCATTTTGGTTTTTGTTTCAATGACCAATTTTCTGAAGTATTTGTGAATAATAATCACATGTTTCTCATTTTTGTCAGCGTATATCATTTATACTATTAGTATGATGATATTGCAAATTCTTCACATATGACATACTTGGTTATATATATTTTGCCAGAGCTAACAAGGTAAGGTATATTAGAATAAAAATGATAAAAACTATAGTGATCATATTAAAGAGATGACAAAGGTTCTTGTCGTTATAGGCTTATAGCTATTATTACAGTTTGATTAAGGCAATAATTTTCTAGAAGTCATCTTATGGTCCACATCAACGTGTTTTTTACGGCTATCATAACTTGAAAATCAAATCATAATGGACAAAATTATCAGCAATGAGGTTTGCATTATTGCAAATTTGTGCATCTTTTGATGGATGATGTTGAATGTGATACACGAATATATATTTTGTATATCTTTTAATTATAAATACTCATAAAGAAGGTTGCCATTTTCTTAAGATATTTCATTAGCTCTGTAGGTTGTCTACATTTAAGAGGACTCTAAAAACTGGCATCGTCAAATTAGTATTGCTTCATTTGATTTGGGCGTCTTTTTAGGTTGAGTAGTAAACATCCACCCACTCATTCAGTTTCCAACTATGACCACGACATAATATTTTTGTTACTTCTCAATAAGATGCATATGCTTTTTTGGTGTCAAAATCAGCCAACGGCTTTGACATAAGTATATCACCAATCAAGTGAAACAAATTGCCATAGTGATTTCGATTTGTGCTTCTAACTAACCTTTAGCTTCAATTGTTGACACTTCAATGTCCACTCCTAGGACAATTTGCCCACCATTACCAACTGTTTTCTTTTAGCAATTAATACACCCTCACATTCTGAAATATATAAGTAATAATATGTCCATTCTTATTTCAGTCACTTAATATTAATGTAGATCTCAATTAAAGAACAATTTGAAATGTTATATATAAGTGATTGTCAGTATATCCATTTTATTAATCAATTTGTCTTGTAACTGATCTTTGAAAAGGTTGACAATTGAACTAGAATTTTGGTTTTAATAAAAGTCAATACATGCGATGAGTACACATATGAATAGTATGGAGTATATATCTATGAATAGTAACTTAACAACTCATTGTTTGGTAATGCTCAACTCGTTTACGAACCATAGTCACATAAGTGTTCCATGCACCTTTCTTTTTTTTCTTGGCGTTATTTATCTTGGTTTAGTCATGCTGCCCATAATTCACTATTGACGTTTGACTTGTTATTTCAAACCTGTGAGGGAATGTGTGAGGATTAGTATATTTGTTAGGCAACAAAGTTCTGGGGCAATAGATTGAAATTCAACCTCGCCACTAGATTTAAGAGAAGTGCTATAAAGCAATGTTTTCCTTAATACTACAAGATAAGCACAATGATTAAAAGAAACAAAAAAGGTACAATATCAATATAATAACTCATCTTTCGTTGTGTTATAAATGATCAACAACATTCATGATCAATTATTTTAAAAAACAACCAAATCAAGTGATAGGTTTATAAGAAAAGTAATCACGAAAACAGCAAAAAAAGAGCAATTATCAATCGACATACTCTAGAATCTACATAATGATGATACAAAATTGCAGCTACTGTAGATGATTAAATTTGCAGTAACAAAATAAGTTAAAAGGATGGTTGTCAATGTGATTGTCCTTTATTCGACGCACCTCCTTTTGATGTTGCCTTGAAATTTTTCTTGTTTGGCTTCAACTTGTTCGAAGTAAATGATTTCCCTTTTTGAGTCCTACGTTTGTTATCCTCTTTCACGTTGTACATGTTTACGGCCTACATCCACAACAGAGACCATATCATTTACTTGAAAACCTGTATTTAACTATTTGAAAGAAGGGTTAGTTTCCATGAGCAAACCTTTTCAACATTGATCAACTCATGAGAATTCTTGGAGATCAACTTGTTCAGAACTTTCTCGGTTCGCTGCCTCTCTAAAGAGGCCATACCCGATCCTTCTACAACTGGTAAATACTGAATCCAGATATATGAATGCAAACTAATCAGTTGCTTTTCTTGGTGCATGCATATATGCAAACTAAAAATAGAGATTGCGAACCTTCCGATACTTCTTTTCATGCTTTGGCTGCTTTGGCTGTTGCAGTTGCGGCCATTCCTGCAACATTTTGTAGTTCATCCTTGCTTACTTTTCTAGGTGCAGCTTGAGTTCCAGTTATTGGTAAGGCTGTGGCGGCTAGTTGAATGTGGCTGCAGAATATTCAGAATACATCCACATGTAAATAATATTACCAAAAAGAACCTCATCTCTAGTTGTGCTGAGCTTTTGGAACTCTCAAAGGATTCAAGATCAGAGTTTAAGAAGAAACCTAGGGAAGGCTCCAGCTTTTGCAGCTTGTTTCAAATTATGCATGCGATTTTTCTCTTGCTTTTCAACTCTTTTCTTCTTGTCCACTTTTCTATTAGCAAAAGGATCTTCTCCTGGTTCTGACATGAGCAAACCTTTTGTATAAGGCTAAATGCAGGAAGCAGAAAGAAAAAAAAACATGATTTGAATCTTTCAGATAACTGTGACTCTGTGAGGTGGAAGTATAAATTCAATTAGCAAATTATAGGTTGATATGATCAGGACAATTTACTATTAATACAGAGTCTCATTTAGCAGGTAAAATAACAAATCACATTTTTTCTAAAGAAAAAAATACAGTCTCTTATCACACATGTGGGAGGGGGTACATCTATTGAGGTATTTACCATCATTCATCTTGGCCTCAATTATCGGAACATCATTGTCATCATTTACAAGGTCGAACCCGTGACGCCTCTTCCATTTACCAGTTTGTTCATCAAAGACAACCTTGTCGCTTTTCTTTTTCTGAATGCCTGAAAGATACATGATACCACAAGAATTGTAATGAAGAGGCAAAGAGATGAAGTTCAGTGAAGATGGTCTTTAAGTACCAACCTTTCTTTTGTGCAAATACCTCCCATTTTGTTGGAGGTGCTGGCTTTGGCAGCTGGAAGAATAGAAAGGTTAGATTTCAAATCTTATGAATGTATGCATATTATCTTCAGAGAAGTAGCAACATCCGTAATAGTAAATTAAGCCAAATTGAACTAAAAAGTAACGTACTAGTCAGTTCTAAACGTAGGCCATTTTAAATATAAGGTACAGATAGTAGCCGCATGTGATGAGAGTGTCAACATGCATGAGTTCAGACAGAAAATAGAATGAGAGTTCAAATGCATTATACATAGGATAGAACAATTTTAAAGCACCATATCATGCCTGCTATTCTCCAATGATTTGGAAAAGCTTCAGACAATTATGCATACATACATATATATTTATTTTTTGTATATATGTTTTTTGACACAATATGTAAGGCAATGATTCAAACAAGTTCACTTTCGTAACAAATTTATAAATTGAATGCAACTGGTGTCAGTGCTTCATATCATGCACGGTTCCTTTTTGTTTCTTTGTTTTTCATTTTCCTCATAGTGAGACACGTTGACTGACGAGACTAACCATGTTCACTAAGTTAAGCCATAATCCATACACAAGAAACTGAGAATTGTATAAGACGACATATCACAATCTGAATGCAATTGTCAGTTTATTTTCTACTCTTGCGACAAATGGTTCCAATATGTAAAACAACAAAAGTATTAATTGTCAAAGAACATTGAGGGCAACAAAGATTTTCATGTAATCTCAAATTCGTATCATTGCATATTGAAAATTGATTTACTGACAGTTATAAAATAAGATATAAAGCATAACATACAGGTTTCTCTCTAGGCAATTTCGTAGTTGCTGGAGGCAACTTGACAAGGGGGCCATCAGGATCTTCTATAGACGGTAAGTTGAAAAGCGAATCTGCAACAGCTTGGACTAACTTTGTTGCAAGCTGTAGGCTTTCGTTCACTAACTCCTCCCTGGAAGTTTACACGTGGATTGGATTACCACAAAACTTAATTACACTTCAAGTTTATTCTTCTGGATTCTAAATTGGAGAAAGAACTCTTGCCTCCCAACTCAAAACAGAACATAACCATCTAAAATAATCTAGTTTCATGCTACTCGCATTAAGCAGCTAATGTGTGTGCATAAGAACTTAAAAGCTCGAAAGAGTACTAAACCCCAAGTCCCCAACCAATCTAGGTGCACTAATTCGATAACCTACGAACATATAGATAACACTAACCGAAGAGAAGCACAGGATGGACATCTCATCAAATACTGAAAGAAAATCAATGCAACACAGCTGAAGTTGATTTGTAATGGTCGAGCACACAAAACTCATAATATTACCAATAATCCCTCAAAAAATACTTTCTCCATACCAAAAAGATTGTCTCGTTGGACAGCTAATGGTTAAGATCAACAAAGTTTGCAGTCTTAAATTGCACACAGCTTTCTTTGAACCAAAACTATCATATTAATAGTAAAGTACCTCCAAAATACTATCTTTATTTATATTTTTCAACAAATTTTAGTAAAAAAAAAAGGGAGTTCAAATTTTGAATAGCCAATCATCAAAATTAAAACTCGACAATCTTTTTGGGACAAAGGGATTATTAAGTAGAACTCAAGTTATCATATAAAGATGTTGTCCTAAAAATCAAATATGTCTTGCAAACATAAGAGAGCTAGACAAAAGTGTTCAACCTTTTATGAATGTGACTTAGTCACTACTCAACTTAATATATCAAATAATGAAAACCCAAAATGAAAGAAAAAAAAAGCTTGAATACTCTGATAAGTAAACAATAAAACAAAGTAGCTAAATAATTAAAAACTACTCCAAAACAAGAAGAAAAAAAAAGTAAGAACATGGAGGTTGGAAGAGAGGTAAAATGGTGTTGAGGATCGGCAGAGAGGCTCCCAAGGTCAATATCGTAATTTGGTACATCATATATCTACACTTCCAAAAATAGGGGGCAAAATAGTCAATTTCCTCCTCAAACAAACACTAATATGTTGGTTTGGGCTGAGATAAAGTCCATTAAATATATAATTATTTATTAGTGTACCACCATTCTTGGGCCTTAATGTACCTGTATTAAATTTAATTGAAGGACCAAAACGAAGTTGTATAATTAAAGTGTGGAACCGTTGCATAATTGTAAATTTTCATTGTAAATCTCTAACTCAAATTGTTATTCACAAATCCGAGCTCTTGTCTACCCTATATATAATATCAGGCAAAGTTTGATATCGTGTGTGTCATCTTTGTTGGATTATGAATATACTTAAGCATGGCCCCATAAAAATGTATAGCTAGTACTCTTTTTATGTACAAAGTAGTAGATTCACGATAACCAATAAAATTTGTTTATGAAAGCCAAATATATGAACTTTTTTATGGACAACTTGGCTTGAGTGTCAACATCAATCGTGGAAGAAGATGAGAGCTTGTTGGATGTATGGATCTGATTGAATTGAGTATTCTGATTCTCATGCACTTGTAAGATGGTGGCGAAGAGAGAGAGGTAAAAGCAAACAAACACCACAAATCGATAAATTTTGGTGATCGTCTCTTGATTTTAAGTTAATTAACTTTCATGAAATATATTTATATCAATTTCGAAAAATAATTATAATCGCATAATTGAATTGACACATATATAAATAGGGCCAAATGGCCTTTGGTCAATCGCGTTCTTTAAGAATGGTCGTAATTCGATCACACAGTTTCGGTTGGGCTTCGATCATTAAGGATTCGCATAGAAAGAGACAGTTGTTCGCTTGTGAAGGAGGCATTGGTGAAATTAGTATTGTGGGGCTAAAACAAAAGATTTATCTGGCACCGCATTTTTGCAAGAATATTTTGACTTTTCATAACCATTTTTATCAAGGTTTTCAATGACCCATCATAGCGATTAAATATCAATGGTTTTTCAACAATTACTTTTGTAATTTGTTACCAAAATTGATTTTCAACAATTCACCACATGTTCTGAAATTGATTTTCAACAATTCACCACCGCCATTCTTTTTAAAAATCGATTTTTCAGAATTCGCCACCTTCATTTTATCAAGATTCGATTTTTCCAACAATTTAGCTCCGTTGTCATCAAAAATTGATTTTCCCCAAACAACCCGTCATCGCACGATTCTTATAAAAACTCAAATTTTTTCAATAATTCATCCCACTTACCATTGTTATCAAGATTTGATTTTCCAACAACCAACATCACCATTCTTGCCAGGCCCCAATTTTTCCAATAATTCACCACCAGTATCAAAATCATGCACACAATACCAAATATTACCATCTTTCCATTCTTTCAAAGAAACAACATATGATCCTATATGCTTTAATCGTTGAAGGGGTCCCAGTTTGTCCACCTGAAGAGGTTTGGCCGTTAGGGAAGTGAGGAACAAGTTGAGTTGTAGTTTTTGTATATTGAGGAGGTGTCCGTTGAAATACTTAAATTGATAATATTCCTTTTATTAATGATATTTTGAGAATGTAATAATTGGTTTTAGAGTGGGTAGGTGATGAGGGATTGGAAGGTATGAGAGATGGAGATTTTAGTTCATGGTATAGAATAAAATCTTTGTTTGCCCCAAATAGTGCAGCAGTGACAGCTACTCACCTGAGGAATCTAAGAGCAGAATTTAAGTGGAGCTAGGGGTAGGTAAATTCACAATTTTAGCGAAAGCACGTGTGATTTGGTGCCATTCTGCTATATAATTGTCCATGGATTGCTTTAGCCTTGTGATGACAGCAATAGCATTCGACTAGTTATTAAATCAAGTTTATGGCTTGATCTAGTTGCGTATGAGTGGAATTTAGTGTCTCTTTCTCATTGCAAATGTTCCATAGGAGACTTTCTGCTAGGCGCTTAAGGCCTCTGCCAATGGGGGATGAAATAAAGTGTAAAAAGGGATCACGGTAGGGAATCGAGTGTTAATCCAATTGTGGCAGGGATCGATATTTGATCGGACAAAAAAAATTGATACACAAGAGTGGGCCCCATCTTGAAATTAAAAAAGAAAAAAATTTGGGCCGGTGGCTTCTCCATTGCGTGCAGGGCTTTCTGACATTAGGCTGGTTTTCAAATGAGTTATAGACTTTTTCTTGATCCCCAAAATGACACTACACTTAATAATTAAGCCAAAAATAAATAAATTATACTTTACTAACTTTGAACTTTCCATAAATAGGCGCAAGTTTGTCGTTTGGACTTAAAAAAAATCAAGTTTTTTTACGTATGATTCTTATTATGTAATATGCTAGAAGTTGGTGTTGAATAATATTGAGGTGTTATTTTAAAATTTATAATATTGTTTTATTGTTAAAATATTATATGGTTTTGAAATTAAAAAAAACTGTTTTGATAAATTTAATTAATTTTCATGTATGATTATTTAGTAATTATAAATTTAATAATTATATATGAAATAAATAAAGAGAAATGAAAAATATATTGGAGTATATATGTTGCCGGGTATTGTGGAAGGAAAATAATTTATAAATAACTTCTTTATTTAATTTAAGTAAAAAATGAATGTTATTTGAGGGTGTTAAGTTAAGCGAAGTAGGAGAAAATTATGGTGGCGTTAAATGCTGTGCATAGTCTATGTACTTCACTCTCACTTCCAAAGCCCTCTTCTGCAATTTTCACTTTTTGCATTGTTTCCTCGAAACAATATATATTGTGCATTTCTACATGCAAATTAAATTTTATCACTCAAACATATATATTGTGCATTTGTGTATCTAAAGATAGGATATTTATAGCTTTTATATTCATTTTAGTTGTTTTCTTTATATATGTATGTTCCTAAAGATTGGATCTTTATAGCTATTGGAGTAGAACAATTTCAAGAGTAAAGGCATTGGTAATCTATTGAAGTTGAAGAAAGTAATCAAATCTCAGCTTTTATATTCATTTTGGTTGTTTTTTTTTTGTATATGTATGTACCTAATGATTGGATCTTTATAGATATTGGAGAAGAAGAAATTCAAGCATAAAGGTGGTAGGCAATGTTAATCAATTCAACTCAAAGAATGTGATCAAAATCTCAGTTTTTATATTCATTTCAGTTGTATTTTCATATATGTATGTACCTAAAGATTGAATCTTTATTGTTATTGGAGAGGACCAATTTAGTTGTATGTATCTAAAGATTGGATCTTTATAGCAATTGGAGAAGAACAATTTCAAGAATGAAGGGGGTGGGTAATGGGTATGTGTCGAAATCGAAGAATGTGATCAAAATCTCAGCTTTTATGTTCATTTCAGTTGTTTGCTTTTACTTAGGCAAGAATTGGTCTGATGGGTATCAGCAGCTCATCTTCTTCAATTCCAGGCAAAACCCAACAATCACCTCCTCTTCCTCTGTTACCATTTCCCCTAATTTCAACAAGAAATTCGACATTTCGTCTTTAATTAATGATAACAATGACACTGTACCTGTCCAGCAAGAGAAGCAATCATCGGATGCAGCTGAGAAACCGGCTGATGATCCTCCTTCGGGGGCTCAGAAGACGGGGATGGTAGATGAGAATGGGGTGATGAGGGATGATTTTGAGGTGGGGGAGTTTGATCCTGAGGTAGTTGATAATTGGGGGGAAGGGAATGAGACTGATGTTGAGGATAGTGGGTCTGGTGGTGGGGTTAAGTTGAAGAAGTTTGGGTTGTGTCCTATGAGTATGAAGGATTATATACCATGTTTGGATAATGAGGAAGCTATTCGGAAGCTGAGTTCTACGGACAAAGGTGAGAAATTCGAAAGGCATTGTCCCGAGAAGGGGACTGGGTTGAATTGCTTGGTTCCTGCACCTAAAGGCTACAGGACACGGATTCCTTGGCCAAAAAGCCGCGATGAGGTATGTTAAGTCGATATTTTCTCTCAAATTCCATGGTTATCATTGTAACATTCAGGGACAATGTAGCATATGTTAGTGTATAGCTCCGGTATTAGTACACGTCATGCATTGATTTAGTAATTGGTAAATGCAGGTCTGGTTTAGCAACGTGCCTCATGCACGACTGGCTGAAGATAAGGGGGGTCAAAACTGGATTACCGTTGACAAGGACAAGTTCAAATTTCCAGGAGGCGGGACACAGTTTATTCATGGCGCAGACCAATACTTGGATCAGATTGAAAAGGTTGCTAGTTCTTCTCCGTTTCTTCTTATAATGTTTGGCCCTGTTAAGCATATTTTGTTTCTATCAATTAGATTACTTTCAGTATGAAGAAAAGTGATTCTTTTCTATCTTTCCTTCATCACTGGATAGCTGCTGGGGTGCATTTGGTCGTCACACTCGAGTTGCTTTGGATGTCGGATGTGGTGTCGCTAGTTTTGGAGCATATCTATTGTCCCGTAATGTGCTTAGCTATCTGTGGCAAAAGATGTTCGTGAGAACCAGATTCAATTAAGCCCTTGAGCGGGTGCTACATGGTCTCAGCTTTTGCAACTCGCCGTTTGTTATATCCTAGTCAGGCATTTGAGTTGCTTCACTGTTCAAGGTGTCGTATCAATTGGACTCGTGATGGTATGTCATCAATATTATATCTTCTTCCTACTTGTTAGGGTAAGTGAACTAGGTGTACTGATATGAGGTGATTACTGTTAAATGAACTCTAGGAGATTGTCAGTTGGTAGTTTCATATGTTTCCAACATCTCGGGCAAGAACCTGATGTAGTAAAAACTCAATTTCCACCTCTCCATTTTTCATACCTGTAGTAGGCAGTTCAACTTTTGCCTTATGGAAAATCTAAAGGTTGTCACTCAAAATCTTCTAGATGTATTTTTTTTGTTCTCAATATCCTATCTAGCCTGCTAAAACTAAGAACAGACTTGGATTACTGCAAAACTTGTAATGGTTTGGTTTGTTATAATAGCACATGTGTTGAATTATCCTGATCATTTACTTGTCAAATTCTTCCAATTTTTCTGTATTGGGAGCCCTACTGTATCATATGTGTTCTGACCCTGATTTTTTATATATATTTAAATTTAGACCGCCTTTTGCTTTTGTACCATCAACGTCTCTGTGTAGTCTAACCTCTGTTTCCATTTTGGTAATGCATCGTGATTAAGATGGAATTTTGCTGCTTGAGGTGAATAGAATACTCCGAGCAGGAGGGTATTTTGTGTGGGCGGCACAACCTGTTTATAAGCACGAGCCACTACTTGAACAGCAGTGGGAAGGTAATCCTCCACAAACTATATGAAACTACGATTAGTCAAGTTTCAAAATTTCAGGAATCGTTTTAAAACATGATATTTGCTACCCTGGATTTGGTATTTGTTCATATTGCGGATAACATGTATGCAGATTTCTCAATGGTTAATTCAAGTTGAAACTTTATAAACACTTCAGTTACAGAATGTTGCTCTCCAAAATACATCCACTTGTTGAAACATGTTGATTATACTAAACTATTATCTAATTATTCATCGTCTACATTGTCTAGAAATGATTAATCTTACCAGTAGCCTTTGCTGGAGGTTGGTGAAAAAGGAGGGTTACATTGCGATTTGGCAGAAGCCCATGAACAACAGTTGCTATTTAAGTCGTGCAGAGGGAGCAACTCCACCTCTCTGTGATTCAGATGATGATCCTGACGATGTCTGGTAATCTCTATGTTCAATGTTTCAATGTTTTCTTTATTTGTAGAATAAAGCTAAAGTTGAATTCGTTCAAAAGGTTGATGATGCTAGTCATAGCACAATTAGCCAGTAAAAACTATTGCATTTCTTTGCTTATTTCACTGGTGATATGTTGGTTTACATTTAGGTATGTAAATCTGAAAGCTTGTATAGCAAGATTGCCAGAGGATGGAATCGGTGCAAATGTTAACACATGGCCTGCTCGTCTGCAGATGCCACCTGACAGGCTCCAGAGTATACAGATTGATTCGTACACATCAAGAAAATACCTTTTTACAGCAGAGTCGAAATATTGGAATGAAATCATTCAGAGCTATGTCCGTGCTCTACATTGGAAGCAGATCCCACTTAGAAATGTTTTAGATATGCACGCTGGTTTTGGAGGGTATTATTCCTAATTTTATTGTTTCCTTTGAATCCTTCAGTATGCTAGGTGGTCAGCAGTTTTATATTTCCACGACTTTACAGATTTGCAGCTGCACTAAGTGAAAATAAACTGGACTGCTGGGTTCTCAATGTCGTCCCTATTAGTGGACCAAATACATTGCCTGTTATATATGATCGTGGACTCCTTGGAGTCATGCATGATTGGTAAGTTTCTGGACTGTTGGTTGTGCACATGTTGGCATTTATTATTGTTGTGTAATAGTGATTACATCTAGAATTTTCTCATATTTACCACAAGTGATCTTTCTCAGATGTAAGATGTTCTTTTTTTTTTGTGTGATGCAATGACGGCTATATCAACTGAATAAGAAAGTGTTTGTGGCATTGCATTCTCTTTGAATACATACTTGAAAACTGGATCTGCCCTTGAAGAGTGTTTTGGCTTAAATTTTTCAAAAGCCATCAACCCCAAATTTCCATTGCTACTTGGTACAGCTTTAATAATATGTTCATATGGAGTCCCAATTGGCTGTTCAAGTGAATTCTGTAAAGGTAATCACAAAACATGCATCGTGGGGTTAAAAAAAATCGATATAGGTAACCAATAAAATAGCTTAACCACCTGCTTAAGGATTTCATTTAAGCATGGCTAATATCATTGGGAATAAGAAGAGTGTTTGTGGCATTGCATTCTCTGTACCCAGAATATCACTTGAAGAAACTAGGATCCTGCCCTTGAAGAGTGTTTTGGCTTAAATTTTTCAAAAGCCATCAACCCCAAATTTCCATTGCTACTTGGTACAGCTTTAACCGGGCAGGTATGGAGTCCCAATTGGCTGTTTAAAGTGAATTCAAGTGAAATCACAAAACACTTATGCATCGATGGGGTTAAAAATGTGATATAGGTAACCAATAAAATAGCTTAACCACCTGCTTAAGGATTTCATTTAAGCAGCTAATTTAAAGCCGCTCATGTGGGTAGAAGTATAAATTTTAACGTGCTTGCAGTGATTGTCTCTATGTCTCATAGGATACCAAATATTTATAGTCTGTTGAATCTGTATAGCCACTTTATTAGTATGCCAAACATGCAATGCTTTATCTCTGTACAAATGAAAAAAGATTTATTTTCAAACTCCTTTCCTTGTTTTTATTCAAAGTAAAGTGAGACTTTAGAAATCATATGCTAGCCGAGACATATTTTGTGAAGTTACCGATGTCCTTTTCTTCTATGCACACTAATCTAGCAGTTACATACTTTGATACACATGTGTTGTGTTACACTTTCAGCTAAGTTGATTTTTTCAGTCGTGCATTCTCAAAGTTCAATTGGTAGAATCATTACAAGTTGTGAGGCCATTTCAGGTGTGAACCATTTGATACGTACCCAAGGACTTATGACCTATTGCATGCGGCTAACCTCTTCTCAGTCGAGCAGAAAAGGTATTGTGAACTCTCTTAGCCCTGCTGAAATTATGATCAGATCTGATAATTATGTGAAATAAATATGTGGCCGTCAACCCAGCAGATCAAAAACGTTGTGCTATAAAGAAGATATGAAAATTATAGAAATTTGATTTTAATGAAAATGTATGATTAATTACTTTGAAACAATAATTGTATGTATGTGCAATCGTTAGCGTGGAGTGAGATTGTGGGTGGAACCAGAAAGGTGTTACCCATCTAAATGTCTGAACATATTTTGTTGACCAATTCCAACATTCAAATGCTGTTCATTTATGCAAATTTCCTATAATTCTTGTATTGGGAATTTGATGCAGATGCAACATGTCAACCATCATGCTAGAAATGGATCGAATCCTCAGACCTGGTGGTCGAGTTTACATCCGCGACACCCTTGCTGTGATGGGTGAACTTCAAGAAATAGCAAAAGCGATGGGTTGGCACATAACGTTGAGAGATACATCAGAGGGACCTCAAGCAAGTTATCGGGTTTTAACATGTGATAAGCGCCTTCTTCATGCTTGATCATTAGCAAGAACCAGATTGTGCTTCATATGAAACTACAACGAGATAAGATACCAACCATCAGACAATGCCTTGGGGAGATTTGCCAATTGATAGCTTACAGTTGAAGATGAATGAGGAAACGAGTAAAAAGCCATATCGCATGGGGGAATTTCACGCACTGTGCATAAAACATTACAACATGACATACATAGAAGTTTGGAGTACCACAATGGTCTATCCTTGTACTATTATCAAGCAGTGTTCCGCTTGTTTGAATTATGATAGCATTTTGACAAACAATTTCATGTTTATTGGTTAACAAATTACCCCATTTATCATAGTTCACGATGTAGTAAACATAGGCTTTGTGTTCCATGTTTAATTGGGTCCAAAAAGAGAAATGAAATCTAGTTATTTCAATTCTGAAAATTCGGTCGAAATGAAGCTAAGTAGACTTCTGAAGTGCACATTAGAACTTATATTGCTAGAAACTTTAGACTATTAATTTTCATTTGTACATGATAATAACATTGAGTTGCTAAAGAGCAGACACCCTGATTATTAAAACAGCTTCGTAGTGTATATGTTTGGGTTATAAAAATGAGCAATAAAAATTTGTTCTGGCACTATAATGCATTACCATGCTCATTTTTTTACATCCAAGCCTACAGTTTCTGTTTTTGGCCTCCAAGTCTTCACTTTTTGGCCATTGGATGATTGGGGGACAGGATTGTTAGAAGGTCCGGCCTTATGTTCAGCAATCCTTGTTTTCTGGCTCTTCTGCTGATGCGGAGGTTGCAATGCTCGCCCGCCATTATTTGACTGAACGAATCTACTAGGAGCCCCATTACTTCGACCATTAGATGACTGCACGAATCCAGTAGAAGCCCCATTACTTCGACCATTAGATGACTGCACGAGCCTACTAGAGGTGCCATCACTCCTACCATTAGTTGACTGCACAAATCTACTAAAAGCCCTATTACTTTGATTCATAACAGGTCCCTTCCCCATAGCTTGGTGCTGTATGGGCAGATGCATTACTTGTGGTCCAGTCCCAAAACCATTGATGCCATTAAAATATTGACTTCCTGCTGGGGTTCTTGCCAAATATCTTAATGTATGTGGCGGTGCAAGAGTAGAAATGAGAGAGAATCTATTCCAAGAGCCTGAATCAAGTAACTGGTAGGATCTCTGGAATGCTTCGGATATTCGTTTTAGCTGATTATTGGATACTGTCCGTGCTGTATTAGTTGGCTGCTCAAAGGGATCCTCAATCTAATGACAAACAGTAACACCATTTTTGCACATTAAGTGCACTGCTTGCAGCAAGGATTATATAGAAAAACCACAGAGAGAAAGAGAGAGAGTACTGACAAAGAGTGCATAAGTTTTGGGTAGCCACGACATGTTGTTTTCTATTTCTTCCCACTGACTATTATATATGCTGATTCCATGAGAAGGCGCCCTCAAACTAATGTCGGAAAACTGACAGATGCAAAAAGAAGGTTGCAATAATCAGTCACAGAAGCTCCCTAACGAACTGAACAAAGTTGAAAAGTTAGCCGCTAAAGAGATGGATTTGGGAACTAAGAATTTGAAATCCTCATTCAAAATTAACAAAAAAAATAATGATATATTTGGATTTTAAATCCATCCTAAATAGTTTGAGTGAGATATTTAGTTTGGATGACAATTTCCAAATCCATAATTTTACACTAATAAGATCCAAAATCCTTTAAAAACCAAGTCCATCAAAGGGGTGCATCCTACAGTTACTAAAAGGATAATAAAATTACCTTTGCAAGAAATGATATAAACAGCTGCGGCAAAGAACTTCGATTAATTTTTCTGGACCTATTAGTTTTAAACTTGTATATCTGGACCTCACACGTCTTTTTAATATGCTCCTCCACATCTGCCCTGACACCTGAGCATAAACAATTACAATTTCAGAATTGACTTTCACACATTTGAGTGAAGAATATCTGCTTAAAAACTAAATTTTCCACTCAGTAACTACAGAGTTTTAGTTCCATGTTAATACTCATATAATACATTTAATTGACTAGATAAATTCAGACTGTTTTTTTGACCTTTTGAGAAAGAACATGCATTTAAACACAACCTAATCATATCGAATCCCAAGAATCTACCTAGTCATCCTTTTTGTTAGGAAGCTGCTAAGAGAAGATAGAGAAGCTGACATATAAGGAAGCAATATCATAATTGTAGTTGCTGATAGTTTCACCACATTATTATTCTAAACATAATTGTTAACTTATCTTTTCCAGTAGAAAAATAGAAGTCGGAAACACAAAACTGCCTCAGATATCTTTCTATAAACAATGAGGCATACACTCTGAGACTACCTCTAAGATCGTCAACCATATTTCCTGGATATATTTCTCTAATTGGAGGGAGGATAGCAGGTACACATGTCTGCAATCAACAAGAAGACATGCACTAAGGAGAAATTGTGCGAAGTAAATAAAAATAGTAATTCTCCAGTAGCAGGATACCAAACCCAGATGGATGTTGAGTAGGCTTAGAAGTAAAAGTCATTTGGTCCAAGTGTCCAACATAATACACAAATGAATTCATGTGACTGAAGGATAGACTGATAAAGGGGGGGCTATATGCATTCACTAACAAGGAATCGCCTCGAGCCGTAGAGCTAATGAAGAGATGAAAGTCACCTGAAAATGGAATATCACAAGCAAGCTGAGTGAGTAAGAATTTAGAGTTCCAGCCTTTGGATCATTTATATTATGTGCTCTGGCCCATTCTTTAACCTGCAATATAACCTTGTTTATAAGACACAAAAAAGAGATTCATATTGCAAGATTTATTAGTATTCTAACGGCTAACATACCAATAAAACCAGATCTCGGAACCGACCATCAATCTCATTAATCCAGAACAATATTTTGGATTTCATATGACCACTCAAATTGTTGATTGATATATCACATGAAATGTTGTGTCGGCTAAAGATCTTCAAAATGGGAACTTTTGCATTGGCAATGAATTTTGAAATACGAAATCCACCTGAAAGTAGTGACTATCAACCAATTAAAGAAGAATGGAAGCAAATTTTAAAGGACTAAAACAAAGTACTTCAATGTATATCAATAAAACATTGAGAATCGGTATAAAGGTTTAATTGAATATAATATCAACTATTGTTCAAATGTTATGGAGTTGAATTATCACATTATCTGTAAAAAAAATTGAGCCTCCAATCCTCAGAAGTGCATTAGATATCAATCCATCAGCGATAAGAGAGCAGATAGTAAGAGAGGGTTACATTGACTTAGATCGCACATAGTAATGGTAAGTTCTATTGCAACCATGCAGTCTAAGGAATAAGCAATGCAAATATATGCTTCATGAATGGACCCCCTATATCAATTACTCCGTATAACATTATACCTTTCTGTACCAAGGCTTTCAATATCTCTCCAAGTAAGCTCTGCTTGTACTTCCTCCCAGCCGATGATATATGGGAACGAGTTGACAACTCTATAGATATATCCAAGTCTCCCCATCTTGTGAAAAGATTGGATACAAAAGATCCAAATGGTTCAACAGTTCATTAAACAGTCAGAGAGTGTTAGATTTCAATGGGAGGTATAAGTTTCTTTCTACCGCCCTTTAAAAAGAAGTTCCACATGGAAGCAATCAAAACAACTATCATAAAATTGAAAGATGTTCACATGTGCATATCTTTGAGGTAAGCAATCCATAAAATCTTTTATTGTAGATTGATGTATGCATTCCATAAAATTGTATCCAACTTCCTGATGTATTTCAGTAGTTTGAAGCATTCTATTGGATTTGTTGAACAATTATTTAAGCAATGGAACAATAATCCATAGTATTACAAATAACAGGTGAATAATCCGTGACAATTATTCAGTAATTATTACCTCTAATGCTTTCAATTGATTCAACAACATCCTTTAGATCATTGATTACCCGAAATCTGATCGACCAATCTTCTTCTGATGGATTTACGATGAAGAGAACATCCTTCAGAATAAGATCCAAGGAATCATTCCCATTCATTTCTGGTGCCACACAAGTACACAACCCTACACTAGCAAACAGAAGGAATTATTTAAACTCTCACATGTAAAAAAATCCCTCAAGCACAAACAATGTGCAATGTGCATTCACCATATAATTAATAGCACAAAATATATACTACTACTGCCTTATATTGAAAGAAACAATATTAGAACACGATGACAGAGATTATTATACATAAGCAGATCACATGCCTGGGAGGGTATACAACACTACCGAGGAGAACAAACGCCACGATACACACAAAGGTCAAGAAAAACACTTAGATCTACTAGCAGTAATTGCCACCTAGCCAGGACGATAAATAATAACTTCAGGGCTTTGACATTACACTCCATCAAGTAATAATCGCACTCCACGTTCAATGTTAACTACAATTTCTCGACTATTTATCAATAAATAATTGTATGTAACTTTCCATAAAGCAAAATGACCGGTAAAAATGAAATCTTGGAGAGTGGTTATCAACAGTTGGAGTCCAAAATCCAAACTACTAAATTAAAGTATTGGTTTCATCGACTATCGATTCCAGAGGCATAATAACCGATACACACGATCATACTAGTGAGTGCACTCGGTGCATATATTTCAATTACAGATATAACACTGAATTTCCCATAAAGCTATATAACAGTAAAGTTAATATTAAAAATCAAGAATCAACTACATTCCTTCAATTGACCATAAAACTACCTCCGATTTAAACCATCTACAACAAAAACAAAAACCCATAAATCATTCACCCCAAATTTTGTCCCAAACAAGATATTCATAATTTTTAATTCATAAATTTTATCAAATAATCTTAACCTAATAATTCAATCACTCTTACTCATCCACTCTTACATACATAAATTAATGTACATATCATGTTACGAACATTATTTAAGTGATACAAAAAAATAAAATAAAATCAAGAAAATCAAAAGATAGTTACAAAATGTACCAACATAGATAAAAACAAGAATTGGGAAAATATTGAAATTGATACTAAAAATGCAGTTGAATTTATAAAATTGAATAATGGAAAAAGAGATTTTATAGGAATTGTATTGAGAAATTGACCTGATTATAATAAGGGTTTATTGGTTAGGAAGTTTGTCGAGTAAGTTATGTGCTATTGAAAATGATTGGTTTTTGTGTGAAGGCACACAAAAGTTGAGTTGATATGGACACACCAAATAGTGTTTGAATCTGAGCAGCCCGCCCCCCACCCCGAACAAAATAATTACTTTGTTCCTTTATCATTTTTGGATGTTTAAACAAGCGATTCCTTTGCTTGAAATTTGAATACGTCATTCATCGTTATCTGATATTATTTGCGCCTTAGAATAATGCATTTATCTTTTGTCTTTCGATTCCAGGTGAAATGTCCATTCACAAGACGATCAAGTATGTACACATTAATACATCATGGGAAATGGGGGTAATTTGCCGCAGCGCCGCGTATTAATATAAAGTTATGCGCTTTACCCCAGTATTATTTAGTTAACAGGTATTATTTAAATATTTGCACTTTTTTCATTTAATATAATATTATGTGCTTAATTGAAATATTAAAGAGCGATATTACCACTTAATATACCATAATTAATTGAAATATTAAAGAGCGACAGTACCATAATATACTATACACCAAGTTGCCTCATATATTTTCATAATTTCATCACAGTAAAAGAATACATGTTACATAGGGTTAAAAGTCTTGAAAATGCTCACCGTGGAAGCCAAACAAAAAAAAACAAGATTCAGTGCAAGCAGGTATGTTTAGTAGATGGATTATTTTGCTCAAATTTTTTGCTTTTTGCTCACATTTAAGGTAGGTAGTTTTACTAATTGATTTAAAAAGAAACGGGGGATAATTATACTCATGTGAATCTATTATTTTAATTGTAGTATCCAAAGCAAAATATTATATTTTAATTAATTATCATTAAATAATGAGTTGTGAATGAATTAACAAGTACTATTTTATATTGGAGGATGCACAAGTTAGTCAATTTTGAGTTTTGGTATGGTGGGTCATTTGATTGGGGCCCTCTATTGCCAATTAAGTGGGAGAATGATGCGAGATATTTGAAAATATTGATGTGAGCACGGTATGTATAAATAGCTTGAATGATATGTCTGTTGAAGTTGGGGAGTCTTCTGAAGCCAAATATTGGTTTATTTGCCCAAATAAAACTCTTCAAAATGGGTTAACAAATATTGTGGGAGATGGAGATATAGTAATAATGTTAAAAGCTTATGCATCCCTGGATAACGTTGTGTTGTATTCGGGGAAAATATGTACATTCCTTTTATCATTCCTTTTATTCAATTTGGCCTTTCAGGAAAATCTTGACTATGAAAAATGCATATTAGAGAGTGAATTCAATAATGATGATGTAAATCTTGATGATGAAGAACACATACTAGAGGATGAAAATGAAGTTGGTGCAGAACATGATTCAGATGCTCCAAGTTCAGTGTTAGGCGACATGGAAGGAACAAGCGATGAAGATGTTCAGAGTTCCATTAATGATACAATGACGAAGGGAGCGTCCCCAATTATAGAAAGAAAAGAAGTTGGAAAACGGAAACATAGGCTACTCGGAAAAGACCAAGTATGATGTTGAGAATGATGTTTTGGGTGCCAATAGAGGGATTGGTTGGTTTAGTGATATTG
The DNA here is from genome assembly GCA_019722365.1 of Lithospermum erythrorhizon. Lineage (NCBI taxonomy): Eukaryota > Viridiplantae > Streptophyta > Magnoliopsida > Boraginales > Boraginaceae > Lithospermum > Lithospermum erythrorhizon. The sequence goes on along the minus strand of JADFUC010000734.1, from coordinate 270,741 downwards.
AAGATGACACTTGTTTAAATAATCCTCTTGATTATCATGTAGCAGAACCAATTTTTAACCCGAATGCTAATTTGAGGACATACGATCTAGCAAAAGGGATGAAGTTCAAGGATTAGAAGCATTGTAGGGATGTCATAATAGATTATTCCAGTTCTTCGTGGTTTTAAGGTGGTTTGGAAGAACATAGAAAGAAAAAAGGTTAACAGCTACATGTAAGGGGAATTGTGGTTGGAGGATACACACTTCTCGTATTCTCGATACTAATACATTTAATCAATGATATTCGATAGAGTCATACTTGTAATCCAGACAAGGAGAATCCACTTGCAAACTACAAATTTATTGGAAGGAAGATGACATCAGAAGTTAAAGAAAATCCCAACATGAAGATTTCAGAATTCATAAAAAAAGTCAATAGTCTATTTGGACAAGAAATCTCGTATCATAAGGTGTTAAGGGCTAAAAAAGTTGCCCTAAATATTCTGCATGGAAGTTGGGATGAACAATACAGTATGCTTAGGGATTATTGTGCTACTGTAAAGGAGCATAATCGACTCACATCGATCACAATTACAGTAAATAGGTACCTTGGTAGCCCTATTTTTGATTGTCTTTATTATGCTTTAGGTGCAATGAAATGTGGATTTAAATTTTGTAGGCCCATAATTGGTGTAGATGGTTGTTTTCTCAAAAATATTTTTAAGGGTGGAGTTGTTATGTAGCATATGCTATAGGTATAGATGGGAATAACTGACCTATATCGTTAGCATATTGCAATCGAGATAATCGACTTGGTTTTGGTTAACATAAGGTAAATGATGATTTGCATTAGAATTTGCTTGATATATCCTTTATTTGAATGGCGAAGAGGGCTACTTAATGTTAGATAATGATTTTCGAAATTATAACAAGTTTTTGTGTGTGAGACAACATGCGATTTCAAGAAAATTTCCCGACTTTAAATTTAAAGGGGATTATTTTGGGTAGCCTCAAAGTACTTAGTAGAATGATTTCACTAGGATTATGAAATTATTGGCTATGAAGGATCCTAAAGTTGATAGTCAACAAAATGCATATGAATGGTTGAGTTCAATTCCCCGAAAAAATGCGTGGAGTCGCGTTTTCCAATATATACTTGAAGTGTGATGCGATGACAAATAACGATAAATGCTTGAGTCATTCAATAATTATATTTTGGAAGCTCGAGAATTGCCGATTATATCTATGTTGGAAAGCATTAGAGGAAAGTTGATGACTAGGATCCAAGTTAAGAGGGCTGGAATGCTTAGGTATGAGAAAAATTTGTCCAAATATAAAGAAAAAAGTAGCAAAGGCTGCATTATTTAGTAAAGGATGGGATTGTCAATTTGCTGGAGAAGAGAGATATGAAATTTCAAATGGGACTTACAAGCATTGTGTTAGATTGGATAAAAAAGAGAGTGTTCTTGTGGGATGTTTTAGTTAAGTGGAATTCCTTGTTGTGTTATAATGGCTGCGTTATAAAATATAGGAAAAATGAGGCTAATTATGTTCATGCATTCTATACAAAATAGACTTATCTCAAAATCTATGAACTTATGATCCATCTTGTCCCCGATAAAAATGATTATGTCGAGTGGAATTGGAGGCGGTTTTCGCCTCGATCGAAGGCCAAAGTGAAGCGGAACCTGAGTAAGGATGAAAGCTTTGGATGAAAATGAAAACCCAAGTAAGTATTCTACAATGATTGGGTTACAAAAAAGGTGCAAGAAATGTCTTCAAGCTGGATACAATATAAAAACTTGTAAAAGTGAGTATGACCAAAGTTCTACATTACTAAAAGTAAGTAGTGTTATATCGATTTGTTCATTACATGTTATTTCATTATTGAAAGCTCCTAATTTTTTTTGTGTGGTTATCTTATGTATAGAGCAATGAGAGAAAAAGAGCAAGATCACAATCACAAGCTAGTAACATGATAATTAGAGAGTCCGTCTAGCGATATATAAGGTAGATGAAGATTAAAGAGGTATTGTGAATGTGCAAAAAAAAAAATGATGGTTTTTTTATATTATGTTAAACTACTATTTTTATTTTTAAATTATTAAATTACAGAGTTGTAGTTATGTGGACATGAGCTAGCTATAAGGCATGCATTTGCAGTTATGCTATTCATGGATTAATTTACTCATTGCAGAGGTAAAAATGATAAATTTTATTTAGATATTTTAAATGAAAAGCCTTAATTTTTAATATCAAGTCTCACAAATGGAGAGTGAATTACACTTGCCAATATTTTTTATGGAGAATTGGGTGTATGGGGATAGGGTGTAACATTAAAATATTACATGGTAGGATGCTAATTAAATAATATCTGAAGTGCAGTACAACTTCTGATAATATAGGTGGATGCAAGGAATGGGCATTCAAACTTTCTTAACTGTTGAGAAATAGCAGCGTTTGAGATGGTGATGTATGCGGGGTTTTTGAGGTGCCGTGGTGTGGGACTGACGCTTTTCTCATGCGCACTCTTCATGTGAGTGGATTTCGGAGGCGGCCGAGGCTCGGAGATGTACGTTCGCTGGTGTCTCGCCTGAGGTCATGTGACCTCGTCTACGAGTGTGAAGGCGAGTTTGGTCGAGGATGGTAGTGCCCCCCAAAGGGCACTCACGTACTCTGGTAGTAACTCACAGTCTGGGATGTTAAATACCCCGTCGTTACATCCAAATGGAGTCAGGCGTGTCGAGGCGATCCGAATAATTGAGAGTAACGGATACAGACGCGATCATCGATCGTAGTCACTCCGATGATAAAATCAGTATTTATCAGAAGAGTGAATAATTCAAATAGGGTTTTAGCATTACCTTATAATAATGCAAATGGTTGGGTATTTATAGGAGAATCCCGAAAGTTACCTATCTTGAGATGGTATTGATTAATCTTATCTCGCCGACAGTTGTCTTTGCTCAAAGAGATCGCAAATCCTTTTATGCTTAAAGGCTTTAATTGGACTTCTTAAATGCTCATTGGGATCATTCTTGAAGGGCCATGGGCAGTAATCCTCCTTTGCCCGTTGTATTGCGGAGTATGGCGGGGCAAATCGATGTTACATCCGGCTTAGTGTAGCATTCCTTGATATTGCCGAAATTATTTGCGGTCCATTGTCCGAGAACTAGGATGCTGGGATCCAATACAGTGATTATGTTTTCCATATGAATTTCTCAGTAGCCTGGATATTTGTACTTAAGGTGGGCGGCCTCACCCGTTCTTTAAGAAATAGTCGGCGGCGACAACGTCACTTGTATTTAACGGCGGCTTGGCCCAGCCCACCAGATCGATGCCCCACATGATTGTGGGTGGGCAGAACTGCATTCTCGACAAAGTGTGACGACGACTTATTAGATTAAATCGCCCCGTAATGGTGGGCGATAGTAGCACATACTTATTATTTTCGGGGCTAAAGGAACACCCCATGGCAGTGATGACCCAGCATGCGTGACCTCGTGCTGCTTGTGAGGGTTTGATCAATCTTACTCTCCGATATACAGTATAACAGGGGACCGAGATAAGATTGCTTATACAGCTCCTCTTGAATGACAAGAAATTTGTAGGCTCACTTGTTGACGGCACTACGCCTTACATTTTGTCGGTAAGCGGTATTCCTGCGCGGTGTCGAGGCGTCAATCCTTGATCCTCCATTTCTTCCCGAGCAGGCTTGATAGAGATTGCTCGTGTATTGGGTTGTCCGCTTGCATGACATAGATGCCCTTGGGTATGTCTTCGAAATAGGTTGTGGCCAGACGAGACAAGTGATCGGCATGTTCATTCTGCCCTCGAGGAATATGTGCGAATACGACGTAGTCGAAGCCAGGCAACAAGGATAAAGCCTTTGTGTGATATTTGCTAAGGTTCTCGTTCTTAATGCACTTGATCATGTTTGGTCTATGATCAGCTTGAATCTCACTTAACAACTCTTGATCTCTAATGCAGGCTATCTCGACCCAGGCCATGGCTATATTATGCCTCATTATTAGTGGCTTTGAATGTCATAATCGTACTCGAACACGTAGGGCCTTTAATGAATCGCTGCTCACATAGCCTTTTGTTCTTGCTTTCGTCACATGCGAACTTCGGTGGGATTTAAAGTGGGTGTCGGTCTACGCGGGTCGAGGCAGTTTCGGGGACCCGTGCGTCACGTTCCGCCCCACAATCGGCCCGAGGGCTGAGCTTTTGCTTCCGTGGCGGGTATTGGATGTGGTCGTTCCTCAAAACTGCCCGTACGGTCAGTAACTTGACATGGACGGGTTTGACGGGACCTGCTTGGTGGCGTCCCAGTGACACACCTTTATAGGATGAGCCTCAAAATAATCTTTGAGTTTTAAAATTTGTTGGCTGGCAGGCGAGAGCAGGCTGTCGATGAGGGGGAGTACGACTCCTCGGGACCGTAGAGTATGTGACTGACATAGTAGATAGGTATTTGAGTTCGCCGGCTAAATGCAACGACCTGTTGGCTGCGGCCCTAGGATCTGGTATCCTCCGGCCTCGTTAACAACTTTGGTATTTGACTAATTTTCGGTTCGAGAATGCTGGCAGTGCCATTCCTATAGATCCCCTTTCGAGTTTCTTGAAGCATGCGTTTTCTTGAAGAAGGAGAACAGGTCCACGCCGCTTGATATGGTCTGGCTTACTTGATGCCCAACCAGGCTTCATTAGCCTTTTCACTTCCTTGTACGTGTTGGGGGTTCCGTGCATAGAGTGTGTATTTTGTATCGGGATTGGGTTCGGTCCTGCTGGCTGATCATGAATCCTTAGGAACTTTCCCGAGGTGACCCCGAAGGAACATTTTCTGGATTAATGCTGCGGCGACGATCCATAACCTCTGTAGGGACTCTCTCAGGTATTGAGGTGATCTTACTACCGGCTTTGCTCTTTACGATATTGCTCTGCATTATATACACATATTCCTTCCAATTTGCTCCTTAAATATATTTATTCTGCCGTTCTACGTAGCTCTAGCGTTTTGAGACCAAATGGCATCGCCTCGGCGGTACAACCACGTATTATTATGTGATAGGCGTGGTTTTTCTTGGTCGTCTTCATGGAGCAAAATGTGATGGTATCCTACCGAGGTGTCGGTCGAATACCTCGTGCTTTGCACTTCGATCGACTGACACGGACAAAGTAATGGGTAATAGTCCTTAAAGGCGGGCCTTGTTGAGGTTAGTAAAGAGTCGGTCTTATCCTGTTTGTTGTTGGACTTCTTGACATGACCACGTTGGATATCCACTCTGGGAATTGTAGTTCCCTGATTGCATGGGATCTGATTAGATCTGCCACCTCCTTTTGTATAGCAAGATTCTTTTCATCCGAGAAGTTTCTCTTCTTTTGCTTGATTGGCCTGAAAGACGGATCCACATGGAGGCGATGGAGAGCTATGTTCGGGTCCACCCCCGGCATATCATCAGGTCCCCATGCGAAGACTTCAGAGAATTCTCGAACCAAGGCTACCACCTCCTTTCGGTGTTGGGGCGATAACTTTGTTCTAGTGCGAGAAAGTCTTTGTATCGTCTCGCTACAGAGGAATAAACTCTGAAATCTTCGTGGGGTTACGCCCTGCTTCTCATTCTACACTTTCTCTTTGGTCGTTGTCTAAGTGACCTCTCTTGGTTGACTTAAATCCTTTGGTGGAGGCCCTCTCGATCCACTCTTTTGTCGGGGTGGCTCTTAAAGACATCCACCGTGGTATGAAGTTGGTAGCGTACCGAGGCACTTGCCCCAGTCTCACTATGACTTCCCCGATCCTAAAATTTATTGAAATTTCTGTCTTGGTGTAGTGGAGATCTGATAGCTCTGGTATTCAACGAAATGTCGCCACTATCAACTGTTGTAGGAGGAGTCCCTTGATATCGACAGCTGTGAAGGAAGCTCGATTGTAGCCGTCGTGGGGCTTACTACACAGAGAGATCGGTACCGGCTATTTAGTCGCGTGCGCCAGTGTCCCGTGAACTGCAGCAAGGGGGTGGACAGAACTTCAGTGTTTCCGTGGGAGGCACAACCGATCGTAAGGCAGGTCTGATATGTCCGCCCGAACTTCACGTATACGCTGGCATCCATTTTACTACGAAATTAGCTATAGGCGTCGCTGGGGGGAATTAAATCGAGGCAGCTTCGAAGCCCTCTTATCTATTTGTAGGAGAAGGCGTGGGTTCTTGTCGATAGTAGCCATGGGGGACAAGGAATACTGCCCGAACTCCATACATGTCTCCTCTTCGCATTGACAGTGTCACCTCATCGGCCTAATCTTTCTTGAGATGGGTATCTACCGCTTCCAGTGATCCTTGGTGACACGTCATAATTGCCCATGCCTCTGCAGTTTAGGGAGTTGCCCACCAGGCGATAATTCCAGTATAAGTGAGGACCATACGATCTCGCTTTTTTATAAATTCTTTCAGGTGGCCTCTCCCCAACCCGATCTCAATTTACGCCTTTGAGACCCACGACATTCGTCGATAACGTGTCCATGGTCTTTGTGATATCCTGACCGCCTTGAAGTCACTTGCCCGGTTAGGAAGGCTTTGATCTTCACGGAATTACCGAGAATATTCTTTACACTCTTCCCATAGTTGTTCGAGAGAGGGGGGTGTAGTTATTAAACATCGGTTCTTGGGGTTTTACGATTCGTCCCTCTACTCCTTGAGAAATCTAACTTCGTTATTTCTTGAAGGAGCTCTTTTTCCTTGGGTTTGAGGCGATCCCGAGTCCTCTTTGGGATCGGTGTGGTCCTAAATGCCTTCCTCGCATACGATCTGCCCGTCTCCTCGAAAGTATCTTGACTTCCATCGATGTATTGAATCACCACGTTTCGGCCCGACTCATTCACGAGTATTAGGTGGTTCTAAAACCGGTTTTTCCTTGAGGGTCAAAGTATACCGACACGTGAAAAAAGAGGATGCTCATGAATTAAGATGCCATTGGTAGCGGGTATATTCGTAGCGACCTCCTCGAATCTAGTTGCATAACCTACCAGCGTCTCCCTCGGCTTTGTTGCTCTCCATGAGGATTCGTTCGTCTGCATCGGCCGCGATAGATGCCCAGAACATCATGAAACAATCTGACGTCATGGCTGTCTATGGGTGGGTAGTAGCTTGTGGAGACCACTTCATGGCTTTGTCTGACATATTTGAGGAATGCCCTAAGCATGCACCTGCGTCGTCGTTGCCCCGAAAGGATAAATTTGGGAGTCGAACGATTTGAGGTGGTTGCTAGGATCTACAGGAATCCAGGCGTCTTGAACTTTGGCGTCACAACCCTCGACATCTTGGCATGTCTCAACCTCTCAGAAAATGGTAAGAGTGTGCTATGTTTCACTGGACCTCGGTGATATCTTTCAAGAGTGCCTTCAGCTCATCAACTTCTTTCTCGAAGTCAGCGTTGCTATTTCCCATGGTATCATGTTTGGTTGAGTGCAGTCACGGTCGTTTGCTGGGCTGTGGTCATTGTCTTTATGTGGTTTTGTCCGTGTATGGCTATTTCAAAGATTGACTAAATGTGGCTGCTTTTTATTGGCCCGATTAGGTTTTCCTGTAGCGGGGACGCTTTCGGGTGTTGTGGGAGTCGAGGTGGAGTATCCCGTGCACGTGGCTCGGGCGCTTTGGTGTGCGAGTCGTGGGAGTGCATCGAGGCCGCGATGTGTTCGTGAGGGTGCGTGATTCTTATTCTTAGACCCGTGATGGGTGGTGTGATGGGTTCTTGTGTTTCAGTCGGGCGTCGTCTCCGTTCACGGGGTATGCGATAACTCAGCAGTCGATGCATGTATCGGGGAATAATGGGTCGCGAGGCCAATTGATGTGCGGAGTTTTTAGGGCCACTCGTAGTGTGTAGGACTGGCCTTCTTTGTGCAAATGCCATGAGTGGGCAGGAGGAGGCGGGCTCTTGGGAGATAGCCACCGTTAAGTCCGGTGTCTCGTTCTCGAAGTGCATGGAGCCTGCACGAGGGGTAAAGGTTGGTCTGGGATATTCGTGCCCCAGGGGCACTCGTGCTTTCGATAACTCTCACAATTAGCACATTAGGTGTCTTTCCGGGTCATTAAAGAAATTCGAGGTGTCAGCGTCGGAGCGATTGAGTGGCAGTGCGCAAGCCAGCAGCAGAAATCGATATTAGTCAGCTCGATAATAAATTCGGTATTTATCAGAAGAGTGAATAATTCAAATAGGGTTTTAACATTACCTTACAATAATGTAAATGATTGAGTATTTATAGAAAAATCTCAAAAAGTCATCTACTTGAGATGTTAATGAATTATCCCCTTCACTTAATTGTCTTTATCCAAGATTACTAAAGCCCTTTTATCTCTAAAAAGGCTTTAATTGAACTTCTTAAATGCTCATTGTGATCATTCTTGAAAGGCCCACCATGGATATTAATTTATATATCAATGGTATAATTATATCAGAACAAATCCACCGTCTTATTTATTGATTTTTCTAGTAGTGAACGAGTCATTGAAGTTGGACAGAGGACACAAACACAGCATGTTTCGAACACACAGGACAAACAAGAGAATTGGAAATACATCTGGTCATCTGGATGACATGGAGCCCGAATCGTCCCACACTCCTACTCGAATCCATTCACTGTAAATCCTCCATCGATGGCCATAACCTGACCCGTAATATATGATGCAGCAGGAAGACAGAGGTAGGCGACTAAAGACGAGACCTCTTCTGGTTCTCCAATGCGCCTCAAAGGAGTTCTAGCTACAACGGCATCCAAGTTCTCTTTGTTCCCAAGTACATGCATTCGAAAGACAGAAATCAGATTTGTATTTGATAATATGAAAAAGTAGCTCAAACATAATATAACATTCAAGTACTCAACAATAATAATCCTTGGGGCTTTAGAAGATTAACAGTAATCTGTATGGAGTGGCCTTAACATGAGAGTATCTCGGGGAGGACCAGGTATGCATAACAAGATATAGGAGAAATTAAGAAGAAATGTCACCTTAACAGGTCCATGTAATCTTATATATGCACTAATTATGCGAACATCTGTAATCATGATGCAATCGATAATTCATACAAGAAACATAAATAGATGAGAAGTACATGTTCCGCAAGTGGCGTTCTGATATACCATGGTGCAACACTGTTAACTCGGATGTTATCTTTCGCCCACTCGCAAGCCAGATTCCTTGTAAGTTGATTCATGGCGCCTATCAAGGCCAATTATCCATATAACAAGAAATGTAATGTTTCACCATAATTTCACTGATGTTAAATTACAACGCAAATGTTGTTACCAAAAGAGTGTGATACCTTTAGTTGCACCGTACATGGATCCACCCATTACATGAACAAGACCAGCAACAGAGGAGATGAACACAATGGTTCCAACTCCTGATGCTTTCAGATATGGATGAGCAAGTTGACAGAAATGGTAGGCAGACTCCAGGTTAGTCGATAGGATCATCGAACATTCTTCAGCAGAGTATTCCGTTGTTGGCTTCCAAATGGCTGTCCCAACATTATTAATCTGCAAACGAAGATCATTTAGGAGAACTTCCAGGATATCAACATTTGGAACACCAAGGATATCACAACCACCTCTCAACTATGAATTAATCTACAAGAGTATAACTATTCAAGACTAAGCTTAGCTTAATGCCGTTATGTTAAATAGATGAGTGGCTCAATAAAATAATGGGCTAATGGCAGGGGCAATCACCCATATTTACAAGATGTTTCCAATCAATCAGCGTGTTTGTCGTCACAGTTGATGCTTTATCTTTGAAAATGTTCGGTCGATGGCCGTTTTTGTCGCGTAGTTACCATGCTTGTTCGGTAAGGTTAATTTTGTCTTTTCACTTACTATATTTTATAAAAAAAAAATCAAAAATAAATTATCAAAATCACCGGGTCAACGCCGGTCAACGATGACTCCGGTCATCTTCTCCGGCAAGCTTCCGGCGCCGATCATCTTCTCCGGCAATCTTCGGCCAAATTTTCGCGTTTTGCAGTAAGTGCAATTTTTTGCGGAGAAAATAGCGGAGAAGATTGATAACTGACTAGCATCTTGAAGAAAATGACAGGCCATGGTGGCGGATGACAGTGATATATTTTGATTGCACATGATATAGTAAATTGAAAGACATAAAGTAACCTTTAATGTATGTGAGTATGTTCAACAGTGTTATTTGGAACGACCTAAAAATAAGTGATCAGTGAGCTATAACATGATTGATTGGCCAGCTGTCTTTGTAGCAATGGTGTTGCATAGATAATAAAAATATTATTGTACTTATGTATCAATAATTATGCATATATCTTTGACTTTTTATCTAAATATCAATACTAATGGAGTTACTTTTAAAGGTAAAATGCATCCATGTTACTTTAAGTGTTTATCAAAAGATTAATACCATTAGAGTCTAAACACCATAAGCTTCTAAAACAAAATTTCAAATACTCGGCATTAAAAGTTTTTGAATAAGATTAATTTTAATCATAACTGGCACTTTTAGTAGTTAGATGCCACTCACCACCCGATGAATCTCTTGAAATTGCATGGGATAATAATCTTTCCACTACATTAGTTTTTTTTTTATTTAGTTTTATCCTAATTTTTTTTTTTTAAAATGTTGTCATTCTATCCTGGTATTTTCATACATTTAAATGTACTTTTTACTCTAACATCATGATTATCGACCAATAGGTGATATAACTTTAAATGATTGTCATTCTATATTTTCAATATTTTTTTTACTATTATATTATCAATCAAGCAATAAAATTGTCATTCTATATTATCAACCAACCAATGAAATTGATTTGTTTACAAAAGTTATTTATTAGGATCAGCGAGAACCAATTGTTAGAACTCGTCTTGAGAGCGGCCCGTACCATTCTGAGCCAATCACATCTTTGCCGATAACTAAGATTATAAGAGCTCGTAAAATGCGCTCAATAAGCGAGTGATAAGTAGCGAGATATGTGGCTTATGAAACGGAGATATTAAATCTGAAGTAAGCAACCTGAGAGTTTTACCACAGTTCATGACGTGAAAATGCATCAGAGCGCCTTCTGAATCAAGCTAATAACCTTGAGAAGGTATTCTGAGGACTTGAGATACATCTACCATTATATGACCATATGACACGAGATATTAATGACTCTTTTCAAACAAGCCGAAATTATGATAAAAGCTACCGTAATTACAGAATAATCTAACCTACAAGGTTGGCGTGGGTCGCTCACAAAAAAGTGTTTACATGTTTCACCTCATTCCCGGTGCTCTCTAGAGGAACATTCCTCATACACATTGAACACTTGCTAATCATAGAGAACAAAATACAATATATAGGTGTAAAAAATCAAATTTTTAGCTCTAAAGCCGCCTCCAGTCGTCATCGAGACACCGGGATGCCGATGGGCTGCAAATAGGCTCGTTGAGCTCCATACAGGCCGGGCCAAAAAGTGCATCGAGACCCCCAAGACCTCAGATGAGGTCTCGATCCCTGTATCTTCTTCAACTCCAACAATTTAAACTTTGCACTTACAAGAATATTGAGCTTGCCATTAAAGGCAACCGATACTTTGTCCATGAGGTGTTGTCTTTGGTCTCCAGAAGAAACGTCACATACTGAACCAACGACTTCAAGGCCTTTGGATGACCATTCTTGCAATCTTTCATTCAGCTCCACCTCATTTCTTGAACAAGTGTAAACTGAAGCACCCAGCTCAGCTATTTCCCCAACAATTGCATGCCTGTTAATATAATAATCCAAAATCGAGAAAATCATCATGAGGTTTTATATGACTCACAATTCTCTGTTCTACTAACAAAATATTTGCCAATTTTACTTTTAAAGATAAAATATTATATTTTTCAATAATTTTAATCATTAAAATTTTATATTTTTCATCCTTTAATGATTAAAATTATTAATATATAGTCAAATATATCTCGAAAAACATAAATAATAGTTATTTACAAATTAAATATAATAGTATATATCGATATAAATATGATTTGATAAGGGATAGAATTGTTTCATTTTTGCAATCCTTTCAAAACTTCAAGTTTTTTAAAAAAATAACCATGAGAATTAGTGAAAAGCCGAATTGAGAAGTGACAAACAAGTGAACAACCATGATTATTCATGATGTTTTAATTATTTATTATAAAAAATAATATTATGAATAAAAAAAATTTCACACTATATTTAAGGTAAAAGAATTGACAAAACGTAACAAACAACAATTTAAAAAATGAACCGGAACGAGTAGATAGATAAATAGATAGCGAGCAAAATACCCAATTCCTCGTGTGCCACCTGTGACCAGTGCTGTCATGCCTGAAAGTGACCATCTCTTTGAACTCTTTTCTCCAAACTTCTCCATCGAATCAGACCTTCACTAAACAGTAGTCAGTGTATCGGAATATTATAAGATAAGATAAGATGAGAGAAGTTGGACGAGAGTAGTGTAACATAATATCTTTTCATATAGCATAGGGAATTATTGAAATGGTCCAATGGTGAGGTTGTAGTTTGGTGCCATAAGTATATATCGGGTGTGTAAATTGTCCTAAATTTATAGTTCCGTTAAATGTTAATTGAGTTTTATTTTTTTGTTAAATTTATAATTTTACAGAATATTTTATAACTTCAGTACAAAAAGTCTATTTTGAATCAAATTTAAAATTGAGACACTATTTTGAAACTTCATGGCCTCATCTCTGAAACTCGCTTTATACCCCATTCCTTTGCTTTATCTATAAAGCCACGTCAGCGTACACCACTCACTCTCAAATCGCGACCCCCATTTACACCCGCTAGGGAACATAGATTTTGGAGGTAAATGAGTAAGGGGGTTGTGATTGAAGAAAGAAAGGGGAGGGTTGGAGTCGCGGAGGATGGAGGGAGGTGGAAAGAGCGATAGGAAGATAAGGGAGGAGGTGGTGGGGAAAAAGGAGGAGGATGATGAGGATGAGAAAGGAAGGTGAGGAAGGGGAAGGAAGAGGCCAGGGCAATGGGAAAAAAGGAGTCAAGGAGGTGGATGAGGAGGAAGGAGGAGGAGGGGGAAGGTGGGGGTTATAAGGGAAAGGTGTAATGGGGGGTCGGGGTGGGGGTAGGATAGTGGTGTTTAGTTTTAAATAAATATTTTAATTTTAAATTTAATTCAAAGTAGACTTTTTTGTATCAAAGTTATATCTGCGTCTCCCAAATTCATTTGACAGAAAAATAAAACGATTTTTTCTCCATTAATGTTGGAAATAATTGTTAATTTGGGATCGTTCTTCGATACATGCTACGAGGATCGTTTAATGATGTAAACCACAATCGAGAATTGCAATAATCACCTAATTATTGAGATCATTTTGACAATTCCCTTATTAATGGTACTCCGCATTAGCATATTTGGCAAGTTATTATCCACAACTAGCATTTTGTGGGGGCACCTATGTCGACGGATCATATTATTATTTGCACACTGCAAAACGATATTTTTTCCATGAAAAACTAATACGTTTGAGCTGATCTCCAACTCTAAAATTGCTTCGTCCATTTTTTACAATGAAAGTCCATCTTCGTTTCCAATTATTGAACGTCTAACGTACATGCCAATTGACTCCCAATAATTTTGGCTCATCACTTTATTTCCTTTTCAGCTTTGTGACACCACATATCCAATAATAATCGAGCCTGGATTAAGCGTTTAAGAAATTTCTCAAACAAGGTGCTTAACTTAATTATGATAATTAATTAAATTGTATTGGAAAACATTATTTTAATCTAATGGACGAGGTAAATAGAGGCAAGATCGTTTGTGCTCTTTTTTATGCAACTAAAAACGTTGGAATTATTAGGGGTGTATGTACACAATTCGATTTGGATGATTTTTTCATAATTTTTAAACCGATCGAACATATGCGGATTTTGAAAAGTCAAAACCAAAACAAACTTTTCATATATCTAAGTCGGACAATTTATTTTAAACGGTTTATAAGTTGATTGATTCGATTTGGGTGATATTGAATGCATTAATAATTGTGAAGTATACATTTTAAAATATACTCCTTAGTTATAAGTTTTACATTTTAATTCACTACGGAGTATTGGTTAAAGAAATAGAAAAACAAGTACAATATTGTTTAAGTTTTACATTCAACGACAATAAAATAAAATAAAAATTCAAATCGAAAGGTGAAACTAACAACACAAAGTTAGCAGTTCACAAAATGGTTATTAGGGTTAGGTTCGTTAATGTTCGTTAATCATATATGTCTTTCACTTGATCACTTTAATTGTGGTTGATTTTTTGAAATTGAGCTTTGGCCAAAATCGATTATTAATTATTCATTAGTCTAAAAAATATAAATTTATATAATTGGATTCATCTTTTAAAAATACTTTTACCTTTATTAATTTTTTAATTTTTTAATAATATAATTAAAGTAATTGAAGATTAAATATTTGTCTCGATATGTGAGAAAATCGATTAAAAATGGGTTGGAGGAGTATTCAGTTTTGTGTAAAATAGTGCAGCGTTACAAAACTATACCATTCTTAGATGGTACAATTTAAAAAATTCAAAAAAAGTCTACATAAATTAATATATGCACATAATTAGTATGTGTATTAAAATTCTTTGAACGAATTGCTACACATTACCTAAAAGATAAAATAAGCTTATATAAAAGCTAATTTGCTGTCGCCCCATAGTATGAGTTTATTTTAATCGGTATACATGGTTTGATTCTTTGATTGCCTATGCTTTGTTAGCATAAAGGCGCCTAAACTTACATTCTTTTGTCAAATGCCCCCTTTTTGTTTTTCGGCGTTAAAAAATATAATTTTCCACACGAAAACACCCAGTAAGCAATTCTTATGTTACATAGGAAACTTTGGCCTTGCATCGAATATTAATAAGATGACTTAACTTTTGGGTTTATTTTCTTGGCAGAGAACACAGCGTAATGGTTATACTTTGAGCCTCATATAAAGTCTTTGAGTTGGGAGTCCTGAAGAGGTCTTATAAAATATTCTCAGCCGAGAAAAAAAAAAACTCTTCGCCCAAAGAACTTAGCAGAAACCTAAAAGGCACCCCGCTTGAGAGAACTTCGACCAGGAAAATTCCCGTAAAATCATACTTTTGAGGAAGAGTATACAAACGATTATGGAGAAAAAGGAGAAGCGTTTATTTCCAAAAGATTATAGTTTTTAGCCACTGAACACGATTCTCTGGTGTTGTATAATTAAAGTTTAAGGCAACCCCAATTTCTTGATTTTGGGGTTATTACATGCATTTTGTTTGCCGCACTACGAGGAAAAGTCGAGCGACTTAACGCCCATAAAACTCGAGCGATGGGAGTTTAAGAAGTATATTGGGCGGCGTGTATATGTTGGAGGATGGCTTAGGAACTTAGATTATTGTGAGGGTATGAAATCATTTAATAATAGTGGTTAATGTATTGGTTGTGGGAATTAGGATGGACGGGTATTTGTTTTACGTATTATAGAAACTTGATGGCTTAACTGGATGAATAGACATTCCTTGAAGGCCTTGAAGGATGTTGATAAATTCGATGGGTTAGGGGGGTGAAAGAAATAGGGATTTATGTAAGTCGCTTGCAATTAGAAGAAAATATGCTAGAGTTAGATTACAGGTGAGAATGCTACAATAGTTTAAGGGTAATGGCTAAGCGACAGCGAAATCAATGATGTAGAGGTGTTGATGATGGAGATTCGAGAAGAGTTGTGTTGTTAGGATGGTATCCTAATGATGATCGTGTTTTAGGAAGGAAGGCTGGTTGATGTTGAAATGATGATATTGGTTTTAAATAATTACCACGTTGCGACAATTGTTGTAACAATTCATTTACTAGTTTAGTTAAATGAGATTACTAAAACTAAGTGTTCAATAATAGTAATTGTAATTACTAATTGAACTGCGATGATAATACCGGGATTATGCAGTTGCTAGATACTAAGTATAATCATTATAATAATAATAATAATAATAATAATAATAATAATAATAATAATAATAATAATAATAATAATAATAATAATAATAATAATAATAATGGTAAATTATATTATTATTATCTATTTGCTAAATATCAGGCTGAAAGGTGTGTAGCGTAGAGTGATGTTGAATTATATTTCATGTAAATTAAACTATATTTGGTAAATTGAAAATTGGGTTATAAATGATAAAAATTCTCAATCAATTTACAATAATCTTGTAAAATATTAATTGGATGAACTCGAAATAATTAACTTGTCGGTTAATTGCCAATAGTTGATTAATAACATTTGTCAATTTTCTTACTTGAGTTGGATTTAAATTAACTTGACATTTCATTAAGCTTATTCGGTTGGGTTTTAAGTTTAAATAATTAGAGCCTATATTTAAAAAGTGTTTATTAGGTGATTATTATATAATAAACCTAATCATCTAAGTGAATACCATTTTCATATAAAATTTAATAGTGAAAAGACAAGTATGAGAAACTTGAATAGTTTTCATTTTGTTTTATGCGATCCGATTATCCAGTGCCTGTAGAACAAATTTTCAAAGATTGACCCCTCTGGTGTGAATCAACTAAAGGCATTACTGTTATTGGTCTTGATTCTTTAGAAATTCAAAGGAGGCTTTAATGTTGGAGTTTATTCATTGCTTGTTGTAAGTATTACAGTATTAATATATTGTTATATATTTTTTTAGATGTGATTTTATGACAATTAAATTGATCTTGGTATACTATTTGTTTAAAGTTTTATTCAAAATATGTATATTTTTCCATCAGTTGATAGGGAGGATGTGGTTGTTGAGGGAGGATGAGAGGAGGTTTATGAGGTTGTCCTTGGCAGCAATAGCATTAATAGCGCACTTTCATTAAACGTTTTTCAACTTTCATATAGAGATCGACAAAGGGTGAAGCCCAGATTATTATGCTGGAATTGGCCGACCCGCGAAACGATCCATGGCCAACGACAAACATACTAACTGCAGATTCTTCTCGCCAAAACTTACCGGCTCCACTAGCGTATTTGCCACACCAACACCTGATCTCTGACTCTTGCGGTCCCATGAAGATGAATTGCTTAGTTATCTTGAGCTTGATATATTTCTGAATAATGAATTGTTCAATTTAGGATTTCTTTCAATTTGAGGAAGACAACTTATGATTCAGACCACTTTAATAAGCAACGTTTCCCTTTAAAAGGTACATTTACTAATTTGCCCTCAGCCCAAGAATGGTGTCTGGAGTCACGCGCGGCGTATCTGATAGTTATTGGTGTTTTGGTGTGAAAATTATACTTTTGTCTTCACGAGAAAAAATGGGTATTGAGAAAAACGAGAAGTTTAGAGGCATTTCGAGATAAACAAAGCAGGGCAAGGTAGACAATAAATAGTATGGGCGATTGAAAATAAGCTATCATGGATATTGTGAGTAGCTATAAAATTGTTATTATGATTTTTTTTAGGAAATAATTAATACTTTTTAACATGTATCAAAAGAATGAAAAAATATATCATAAAATAATGTAATTTCCATTTTATATCATTAATGAACAAAAAAATTAATGAATTGTAACCTTTTAATGAATTATATACACCGTATGAGTTATTGAGTGTTGGATTGTTATACGTATAGGACCCACAAGGCCGTTGGGCATAAATTTGACATATTGCCTTGGCCGTAATTCTTATAGTGTTTAAATTTATAAAACTTGAGAGATTTGATAGTGCTTCAAAATTGAGATTCAAATGATATAAGTGCAGTGTTAAATTTCGACTATTAAATCGTTCGATTATTTAAGCGTATCGTATACTTGATTGAATTATTATTTAAATCATTTTACCGATGCTATATTCGGACAATACGATTCGGTTCTTTTTTGAATCTTTACATCCCTAATATTATTCCCCATCTCTCAAGGCTCAAGCTGTGAAGCAGTAAAGGTTTGATGGGATTATTGAGGGTGCGGTTTTTAAGAAAGGTCAATTAGGCCAACCACACCTTCTCGTGTCTGCAAATTGCCACAATGACTCAGACTGCTGGCCTCCTACTCCAACCAACTACACTAACCCATTAATCAAAACGAAAAGAGATCGAATTATTAGAAGAACTTGGTGAAAAATAAACTTATTATGCAAAAGAACGTGATAATATTAATATGAATCATGCATATGATATTAGATAAAATATACATCATCACATATGTTTTCTATTAGTATCTGTTTTCTCACACATAAATATAGTACTACTATATTGGGCAAATGATCTCTCCAAATTATGTTCATGAGTGGACGACTAGGTCCATTTTATTCATATATAAATGGATGTATCTGAAAATACATGTATCTGAAAATACATGTATGATGAATTGATATATTTTGTCCAATAATAGCTACGGATCATAAAAAGTTATTTTTGAAACCTCATATTCTCAATACTCCTTAATTATAGGAGCATAAATTACAACTATTTAATTTTTATGAATAGTTTCTATAATAACTATCCATCAATTAACACCTTTATGATCATCAATAGCAATTAAGAAATTTTCAATTAATTACTTTGAGTTTATTCATTCCTCATTCAATTTTTTTTATGCACATGTATTTTTGTAATTTAGAAATAATATTTTTTCAACATAAGTTCATGTAAAATTAACGAAAAATTATGTGCTATGAAAGTGATGAAGGAGTGCACAAACTGAACTATGCATAAACAACTAATTCTCACAATATATAAATATATAAATTACTATTAAGAATCATGGATTTTAAGAATTTATGAATACACAAAAAATATTAGATAACTTTCTAGCTACTACTCCCTCCATTTCTTAATGTAAGACACATTTATTATTACATAATTTTTTATACAATTTTAAATTCATCTTTCATATCATATTTTTCTCAAATTCACCACACACAAAATGATCAAAATAAGATTTTATTTAGAAATTTTCATATTTGAAAAAGGTCCTTAAAATTGAGGGAGTATATTTTTTTGACTGCAAGGCAATAAAAGAAATCTAAAAACAATGGGCCCTGACATAGACGATCCTGACCCAAACCCTAGCCCCGTACTAACGAACTACCTGTGTTGAGTACTTGAGTAATAAAATAAGAGTAACCCCTCACTTACCCCCACATCATAAATTTAGGAAATCTTTCTGCTCAGAAAGAGTAAAAGTTCTGTACTATTTTTCCATAGATAAGACTCTGCTTCTATCTCATGACGCATAAGTACACCAAATATTACTCCCTCATTGATTCCAATTCTTTCACACTTCCCAATGTCTTGAATGAATGAATAAAGATGATATATGCAAACATCATTTATATTTTCTTACTCAACAAAGAAGCTAGCTAGCTAACCACTTCTTATGAGGTAGGGTATTATTATTCTTGCATAGTCCTAGTAGTTTTCTTGGATTTTCCATCTTAGTTACTACTCGTTATTGTGGATCTATAGGGTGTTATATGTATTATTGTTGTTTTGAGGTTGTCTGAAAGAAACCAACTTAGGATTTAGTGATAAGGAGCTTTATTATTGTCTATTTATGAAGTTGAAGTTGGTTAGTAGTCAACAAATTTGAAAATCTTGTTTCCATTGTAACGGAAGATATAGAGAAGCTTTTATGTTATTGTGCATTTAAGATAGTTCAAAGTAGCTCAAGAAAGTCAAAAAAGGAGTCTTTAATATATTGAGCATTTGAGCTACTATTATTTCACACTGTAATTGTTGAGCTACTTAGATTATATGTATAAGTATGGCTGATAATAATAGATGGTGGTCTGGAAATGTAGAGATGAATTCTATGATGAATTCATCATCTCTTCACTTTAGAAACAATGAAGAAGAAGATGAACAAGTTATTAGTCTTAGAAGGAGAGAGCAGGATTTTATAGCTTCAAACCCTAACCCCCCTAATCAAGAACTTGTTGATGAGGAAGCTCAGAGCCGTGAAAATGAAGCTGAACCGGAGGAGAAAAACCAAGGTGGAGGTGGGTTTTCGGAGATCTCGGAACCGGGTGGTTCATCTGGAAGTAGGAGGCCTAGAGGTAGACCACCCGGTTCGAAGAACAAACCGAAACCACCCATTGTTATAACTAAAGAGTCTCCTAATTCTCTCCGCAGCCATATTTTGGAGATAACAACTGGAAATGACATAGTTGAGTGCCTTGTTAACTATGCTCAGCGGCGCCATCGAGGTGTTGCGGTGATCAGTGGTGCTGGCATTGTGGCTAATGTGACACTGAAGCAAGCGGCTGCGCCCGGTGGGGTGATTACTCTTCATGGGAGGTTTGAAATATTGTCGTTGTCGGGTGCATTCTTGCCTCCCCCTTCGCCTCCTGGAGCGAGTGGATTGACGGTTTACCTTGCCGGAGGACAAGGGCAGGTTGTTGGCGGGGCGGTGATGGATAAACTGGTGGCATCAGGGCCAGTGATGGTGGTTACAGCTACATTTAGTAATGCTACATTTGAAAGGTTGCCTCTTGCTCTTGAAGACGATGATAATAATGAAGCACCAAAACAACAAGAAATGCAAAGTCAAGGTGGAGGAGAAGAGAAGAACCCATCAGAAGCAAGTGTTGTTGGTGCTGCTAATGTTGTTTCTTCATCATCAGCAATGGCGCCTATGTATAATCTTCCTCCTAATTTGGTACCACCGAATAATGGTCAGATGGCTCTTCCTCCTCAGGATGTTTTCTGGAATACTCCGCCGCCGCGCCCTCGGCCGCCTTACTAATGGTTGTAATCATTAGATCTATGAATAGCAATGGCTGTAATAAGGGGAAGAAAGGTGGGGAGTTTAACTCTAGTTTAGTCTACTAGTAGTTGTTTTGGGATCCACTTAGTTCATGTAAGAAATGTAAGCAAACAATATAGGCCTTGATTTAATTCGATGAGAAGCAAACAATATAGGCCTTGATTTCCCCCAATTAATATATATTTCTAGTACATATTTTATATGTTCTATTTTCATAATTAAAGTACTTCTATTGCCATAATTAGTACTTATTATTGGAATACCAATTTGCTTCCATATGATAAAAACTTCCAAGTTATATTACTTGCATAGTGTTGTGAATTCTTATGATCTCACAGAATATATATGGTGAATTGGTGATGAAGGCAAATTTCCAAGGGAGGTTTACTCATCACCAAACTCAAGCTTGAACCACTCAAGAAAAAGATGTTGGAGAGAAGATTTACCATCGTTGTGAAACCAACTCCGTGGAAATTTGTGTATGTTAGAACAATGACGGCATTTTGCTACTTAGTACCTTGGGGGGAAAATGGTCAACAGTAATAGTAGTTACTTGGAAGAGGTAAATTAATAGAGTAATATATAGCAATTGTTTGTAGTTCAACCAATGTATGTGTTGCATCACGACTTGGTCGATTCGACTCAGACGATTAACAAAGATTAACCTTTCCCCCACTAAGCATTGAAGTTTTATTACAATTTACACCTATAAAACCTTGGTTTTAAGACTTGTAGGAATTCTAACATTTTGTCTTAACTATGTTTGATATAAATGAGATATTTTATCGCCATATCTCTACCAATACATCAGCCATTAATTACATACCTTCTGCCTCCTTCCATATTGCATTAACGCCATTCCCCTAAACCGCCTTAATACTTCTATAAATATCCCCTATATTCGGCGCCGGTATACCATTTTTAAACTAATGGACAATCACAAGATTGAACTCCTCGCACCAATTCTAATTTTATTATCTGAGCGATCATGACGACTTCGATCGTGGTCTGTGCACACGGAGGCCCACAACATCATCGAATCTATCACCACCGACATCAAGCCCATCCGAAGCCTTCTACATCCTCGCCAGGCCTGAATCCATTTGATTCAAAACGGCTAAGAAGCCAAGAAGAAGCACCGTATCACGGTCAAGATTAGCAAAGAGCCGAGGACACGATCTGACCTCAACTCCAAGCCTCCATCCAAACACAAGACAGAGAATGCCCCTCGCAGATAAATGATCACCACCGACGCGAGAGTCGAAGATTTAGGGCCCCTCGATGTACCAATGGATCAAGTGGCAAGAGATTGCCGAGAAATATCGGACACTAAACCCACCAAGTTAGGACGCCATGGAAATCCACCACATCAATTACGCCAAGCCATGTGAGGATCAACCATCCCCTTCACCATCATCTGATCACGCTAATGGCCATAGAGTAACCTTTCGGGAGACATCTTCAAAGTGGACAATCGCTAAACCAAGGTCCCCTTACCACGCCTCGCCACCCGACGACGAATCCAAATATACAACTACGCCCCTCGGCGCATGAGGATATAACCCCCGAAATAGCCCCCCCGTTAGTGGAAAAACCGACGTGAGGAAAAGGAAAACCGAGCATTGTGAATGAAAGCGTCCCCTTATAAGTGAGCCCGGGTGACAATACAAAGACAAACGCCATGGCTCGACCGTGATTATGTTCCCCGGCTGGCCAGGATGCTTGGGCAAGAGACACTGAAAGTTACAAAAATGTGGACGAACCTCGTGAGCATCAAGCTAAAGACATCACCCCCGCCGAGAGGAATAATCAAACACAAGACGCTGCTTTCCATTCTCAAGCCGGTTAAGAAACGCCGCGACGCCGGTAGGTCTCGTAATGCCCAAGCTTAAAACTTTCACGATACGAGCATCCCGCAATCACCTAAAAGCTTTTGATTATCGCCTATCTTTTTGGGCCGATTACCTAAGTCTACAATGAGGGCGTTCCCCGAGTAGTCTGTCATGCCAGCTAAACGGTTCCACAATTACCATCCATTCCATCGATGAGAAACTCAGTACCGCGAAATGATACCAACGTGGTTAAGCGGTGAAAAATCAAACAAATGGACGACAAGACCGATTTTACCAATCTCAATAGTACTAAAAAGACTATTATCTCTGCTCTCTTTAGAAGGTCAAGTCGACGGAAGTGCTCCGATATGATCTTTGATTTTCTGACATACCTCCCCGGTATCACCGATATCTCGCATTTAGAGGATCAGAAAAACTCGGGTTTTTATCACCGAGTACGACCTCTAATGGCCGGAGGGTAATGCCCTTCTGCTTAAAAATGCCGGGCCAATATATTAATGTGACGGTGAATCGCTTGTTCGTGAGCAGATTGGGAGAAATATACACGACGAGTGCTCATAAAAAGTCGCGCGCGACCTACCACTTGGAAAATTTGAAGGAGACTCTCAAGTGTCAAATCGCTACTTCGAGGATAAATCCCGAGAAGCTGCTCGTTACTCGAAAGCCTCGCTTTATGATAAGGCATGAGGATCTAGCCCAATCATGATAAAGACGAGGCCATCTCGAGAATAACCCTACTTCATACAAAGCGGGGTCCAAAATTTGACTCGATGTTTGATTTAATTTCGCATTCATCTCCAAATCAAAGCGATCAAATCGGCCATTTTTTAGAAAAATCCGACGTGCCTCTAAAGAACCTTTTTACGGACGCAGAAAGGCCGTGCGCCTTGAAGAATTGAAAGACTATTCCGGGATCTCCAGTCGCTACTGCACTGGTGGAATGTAAGAGTTACAACTGCATCAGACGTGGGCAAATGAGTAGCGACTGGGAGTGAGAGGAAACATTCAAAACCTGGTCTACTACGTTAGTCGAGTCCTACATGGAAATGAGGAATCATACTCAAGTGATCGATAAGTTTGTATATGCCCTTATCATCGCAGTTTTAAAGCTCGCTACCTATTTTGAATCACATCCTATTAGGTGTCAATCGACAACCAATCAAGAGAATCATGTCCAACCCTACGCTTACTGAAAGATTTACCTGCTGGCTATCAACTGAGCGAGTTTGAAATAAGTTACCCCAGAAATAAAGATAAAATCCCGTGTCCCGGCCGATTGCTTGGTAGAGTGTACGGCTCGGATCCCAAAAGAAGTCCCGGTCATGTGAGGATACCTACCAAGAGGTCCCCGTCGGGAAGTCAGATGTGGACTGAGCTAAAGAACGCATGCGGATTCGGGGCAAAGCATCACTAATCGAGGGTCTCAAGGCGAATGTTCGAGTATGCCATTCTAAGTATCCCCTTCAAAGCCACCAATAACGAGGCAGAATATGAGGCTATGATCACGGGACTCCAAATAGCGCAAGCCCTCAATATTCGAGGCCGCTGTCCGACGCATTCGAAATTGGGCGACGAGCAAATTATGGAGATCAGGTTGTGCTTAGGCTCTTATTAAATATCATGTCGTAAGTGCAAAATGGGCCTTAACTAGGGAGTTCGAATACATCCTGTTCGAGCATATACCCAGGTCACAAAACGAGCATGCGGATCATCTTCTCTCGACGGGCTTATAAATCCTTATTTCAAGATTTGCCGGGCCAATATCGAGGTTCGAGAGCATCCCATCCATGCAGAATGCCTCAAGGCTCTATATCGAAGGCGCTTGATCGGGAGAAGTCCGATAGCCCGGCACTGACAACTGGGAATTACCAAAAGATAAACTGAGGCTCCGTAAGGTAACCAATGTTTATAAGTTTCGAATGATAATGATGAATTGTGATAAGCAATCTCTCACTGTCCACTTTTCTCTGGCTCCGAGGCTAACA
Organism: Lithospermum erythrorhizon; assembly: GCA_019722365.1. NCBI lineage: Eukaryota > Viridiplantae > Streptophyta > Magnoliopsida > Boraginales > Boraginaceae > Lithospermum > Lithospermum erythrorhizon. The sequence goes on along the minus strand of JADFUC010000734.1, from coordinate 246,123 downwards.
TTAGTCAAGTTCAGATGCTGGGACACGTTGCACTATATCGGGGGCATTCCTTGTCTTTTAAAAAATTACCAGAGTGGTATTTTTGGCCAACCCTCGAACGACGCGATTTAAGTATGTAAAAATGTGACGCAGACCGTCACCGAGATGTCACTACATTTGTCCGATACCTTTGGCTACGCGGATCGACCGTAGGACAATTCCTCGCTTCCAAGCAAATATATAAAGATGCCACAGGCCGTGGACTATTTCAAGAATGGGTCGTTTGCCGCCACCGGTAACAACTACATCCTGTGTTATCAAGAAGTTTATCTGAAGCATATCATCACTCGCTGGGTCCCTAGGTTCTCGTGGTTCCGGAGCACGGTCCATAGTTTGATCTCAAAGGTCATCAAAGTAATGCACCGATTAGGGAATCGAGCATCTGCTCGCCTCCCGTGATGCTATCATCGCACAACGGACACGTGTAATTTAACCGGACCTTGTTTAAAGGGATCAAGAAAAATCTCCTCAAATCAGGATACTAGTGGTATAAAGAGCTGGATACAGTACTCTGGTCTTATAGAACGACACCTTCTAACGCTACGCGCGGTACTCCTTTGGCCCGGTATACGACTCGAGGCCGCTATCTGCCGGTATTGCCATCATCATCGTGCAAAGGGTTACGGTTACTCACGAATGGTGATCACCTCCGGAAAATCTCGATAGGATCGACGAGCTCGTGTGGATCGTGCACTATTCGGGGAATGAAAGAACAAAAATGGGCCGATACCCCGGCTTTTACACCTCGGCTGTTAAGTGAACAAAGAATTCAGAGAAGGAGATTTGGTATTGAGAGTTTTACAGGCAAGTCAGCCCAAAAATCGTAATAAGCTCAATCCCAAGTGGGAAGGTCCTTACCGAATCAACCGAGTTGTAGGACCCGGCACTTATAAACTGGAGGAACTATCAGGAAAATCTATTGACCATACCTGGCATGGCATCTATCTCAAGAAGTATTTCCTTTAAATATCTCTTTTTGTAATCTTGTAGGTATAATCTGGAATAAATAAAAAGTTATTTCATCTCGCTCGTAATATTTACAATTTAAAGTCAAATAGTCTCAACTATTTTCCCTCGTTTCAAAGTGGTGAAGATTCTACAAACGACCTTGTCATTTTAGACAATCAAATAGTCTTAATTATTTCCTCGCTCGCACGAGGAAGATCTAACAAAATGACATCGGGTTATTGTAAAGATTAATCGAGCGGTCTTAACCATTCCCTCGATCAAACCGGTAGTGGTTATGCCGACCAAGTCATTTTCAACTTAAACTCGACGCGGTATCGTAGCCGATATCTAAATCGTATCCTTTCAATTAACCAGGCCCTTAAACGCTCTTTCCCCGAAAATCGCTATGAGTCTAAAGATCATACATTCGACAATCGCCGATTATCCGGTCAAATGGTAAACTAATCATGCTACCATTACGAGGATTTTTTCTAAAAGATCGATTAACCCCTCATAACGCAGGGCACCTAACGACGATATAGTATTATACGCTTATTAATGACGACGGGTATAATAAAATCGATGATGATAAATGTCACAGTCTCCATTACTAAACAAAGAAAATACAAAGTCACGGGCGTTCCGCACTACGACATTCCCGATCAAATTTCTAAATATTATACAGCAAGCTCTGGTCCTATACAAAAGCAGAGGAAACGCTTCTATCATAGGTCTTCATCACCATCCTCGGAGTCTGAGTCCTCGTCATTTTCCTCAGGGAGGTCTTCAAATAAATCTACAGCATAATCCTCACCCAACGCAGAGCACGTATTCTCGAAGTCACATGGCGATACGCTAGTGAAGATCCGGCAGACCTTCCTACGTAAGTCCCGGCAAGCACGGTGTCCCTTCAATAGTTCGGCATACTCTCGGCACCCGCTTTCAAATCCTCAACGCCAGTAAGAATCGAGTTCTCAAAGAACTACGGTATCGGTACGTAAGGCTTCTCTCTCAAAGAAGACAATCTTTTAAGAGATTGCGGCTCTGATAGCTCACCGGGACTTCTCCCACTCCCCTGACTCCGAGCTTCCCTCAGCCATGCTGCTCACTCGTCATGTTCTCATTATGACTAAGGAGCTCTTCGCATTTCTTCTCGGCCTTGTTCTTCCCAGATAGAGCCGAGTCCCTTTCTTGATTTATCTCGGATGTAAGCTCAATGTGAGGCCTTCGCTCAAACTCCTCTTTCTCTCTTAAAAATCCGGACCTCTCCTGTAGGAGCTCGTACTTCTCCTACTCCAACCTTCTCGAATCGCCGAGTAGTTGATCATCCCATCGGAGGCTACAAGAAGGATGCCTCAATAAATAAAGTTAAAAAGTGGCCATCGCCGATTTAAATAAAATGTTAAGGCCACGGCAAGGTAAAAGTTATAAGATATACCCTAAGTTGATAATGGGCAAATTGTTGATGCAAGACGAAGGATTTGCACTTTCATCGCTTCCAAAGACTCAGCCTTAGCATACAATTCTTGAATAAATCGCTACCGCGGTCAGTACGACGGACACCGAAGTCGCCAACCACCTCCACGTCAGAAGGAAGCTTGTACGGGGTATCTACGAAGAAGTGGATTTATCACTTTCAGATCCTCTTCGAACTACGCGTAGATCTCGAGGAGGACGGGAGTAGAAGTCGGTGAGTCGAGGCCTGCTCTCGGTAAGCGACGGATACCAAAACACATTGAACAAAGCGAGAATCGAGATTCATCACGGGTCCCCTCGAGCCTCGGGCTTCGGTGGGCTCGGACAACTCTCTCGCAAGCTTATACGACGCTGGAGGCTACTTCGCTTGTCTTTTCGGGCGGTGTAGGTTTCTGCCCGGCCTCGCGATCCAAGCATTTTTATTGTGCCCCCACCACCCGCCTATAGTTAATTTTACTAAAGGTAGTGAGCGAGTTCCGCTCAAAAGGCTAGACGCTTCTACAAACAAGTGGAAAGTTTATTAGTCATATTAGAGGAAGAATTTAAAACGCACTTTACAAAAAACAAGGATACCTCGATAACTATCGCCATTTGCATAAGCTGCCTTTTATTACGACTCCTGGTCACGTAAGGCTTTCAGGGGCATGATTGGGCGAACCCATCTACAGCCTCTAGAATTCGGACCAGGACCTCGGCTCCCGAATTCAAAGTAGTGAGTCCACGCAATTTATTGTGATGTCAGTCGAGAAGGCATTTTTACGAAAAGTATACCGGTGCCACTCATGGGCTCGCCCGGTTTCCTCGGAGTACGTAACATTTTTACTCCTGCAGGTGAAAGGCGTTAGAACTCCTCACGGACGACGCTAAAAAGTCTCACAAGAGGTTCACCTTTGGGCACCACTTACGAATAAAGATCGCACTTGAAGGCGGTAACAGAGGCCTGTGAAAGGGGCCCAAGAAAGTTCGGGGCACACCGACGGGCAAGGAGCGAGTCGACGAATCCGCGATGCTCTCACCAGAATCATAGTTTAAGAATTCCCGTAAGACGGGGCGTAGCCTTCTTCCAAGGGTTCGGCCAACGGTCTCGCCTCGGTAGGGATTCTCATCAAACCGACGGATCACGGAGTGGTCGATCCCTGATGGCCGGGGCGACCATCGCATTCCCCGCACTCGGCTGGGTTCTCGCTTGGAACCCCTCGTGGCCTGGGAATCCTTTACACCAACTCGTTGACCCCTTCGCCGCCCCTCGATGTTTTTGTCGGGTTTCGCCTTTTAGGCTTCCTCTTCGGCCCTCCCTAACGTGGGCATCTTTCTTTCGATGCAGGGGTTTTCCGTTTCTAATGTACCCTGGCTGCTCATGAGAACACCAGCCCACAAATCTCTCCGCCTCAAAGACCGTAGTGGCCACGCTGTGCTCGACTTCCACACCTGCGACATTATCCTCGTCACACCGTGAAAATACGTATTTGCTTAGGATGATTAATATACACGGGATTGGGAGGCGAAAGAACAAACCATTAAAAAGGTATTCTCCTCCAAGTAGCTCACAAGTCTACGGTACTGCACTCCGAGAGTTCTCACAACGACGCTTTCACCGCGGAGGTTGGATGTCTTTGAGTGTTCTCTGTCATTTTTTCTTCTTCAAAGAGGTTCGGAGAGTACAGAGGGAGATAAGGTTGACCTTGTTCTGAGAAATTGGGGTAATTTGCTATATCAGTTCAAAGAAAAGTTTACGTAAGATAAAAAGCTTCACGATGTATACCTTTTAAAGTGGAAGGAGAGGAGACGAATGACTTCCTTTCTTTGGAATTTCAAACCCTTAGTTTTAGCAGGGTGTTGATAATTTTAATGCCCAGGCGCCACTCTATGAGATGCAAAATATCTATTCGTGGATGTATCTGTATAATGGATCAAATTTACAATGCCTGAGGAACTCGCCCCTTGATACCGTTACTGCCATCACCGAGAGCGCTCCTGCAGGGTTTGTTCATGTATCGAGCGTTAAAACTCTAGTTCATCTACCTTCTATGTGGGGAATTTGCTCGTGGTACGCATATTCAATTCACCCACCACACGCCCCTGCTTCTCGCATCTTTCTTCACCGATATACAAGGGAGATCATCCATAAACCTCTCCTTCATCGCTTCCCAAGGACGCGCTTTGGCCGGGAGCGTACCCCTATCCGGCGTGTTGCTTGTTCTATGTCGAATCACGAGGTGTAGATTTCCTCTTCCTCTGATAGTGTTCCTCCATAGGTCGTGGCGTCATCCCTCCCGTCCTGTCAAAGCCGGATCTCTTCCGAGTCAATGGGCATTTTACTTTGCACCCAACTTCAGAAAACCGATTTTATTTTTGTTTTCTTTTAGGAGTCGAGATCGCTTCCAACTCCGAGGAATAATCGGTGGTCGCCCTCATGTATTTGCTTTGCAGACGCTTTTCTTCAACCTCTACTACGTAGCTGCTTTGTCACCTCTTGACTTAACATGCAGCGCGGCTTGATGTATACCCCAACCATGGAAACAGTTCTTGACGAACCATCCTTTCGCCTCATCATGTTTCGGGGTATTATTTAACCCATGTATTTGGTTTCTAAGTGACCTCGAAGGTAGTTGTCCCATGACTTTATCCTTACTAGATCATATCATAGCCAGCCTTTAGCCAGAGGTCATACGCCTCTTTGGACCCATAGTTTCATGCTCTATTTCGTCCTTTCCTCGAGTGTCACAAAACCTTTGGGCGGGTATCGCCACTACCTTTTCGGGTTGAGCGAAGTGTAATCAAGCCTTTAAATGCTCGAACTAGATCTTTCTACTTCTTGTAAACCGAGGTAACTGAAAGCGATTGAGTACTGGGGCTTTCTGGGCCTCCTTTGTCGATTTGTCCTTTTCAGTATTTCCGCATCTGTTGAAATTCTTCTACCGCAACCCGATTTTCATCCTGCCACCGTTTCTCCATCCTTACCAGAGTATTTTAAACATCATGGCAACAGGTACATCATTGTTGTCGTGATCCGTCTTCCTAGTAGGATGTTATATGTTACCTCGCATCTATCACACAACTGCTCAAGGTTTCCAATTCCCTATCACTGCTGCATTTCTACTTTTCGGCTGCCGCTTCCGCCTGCTAAAACTCAATGATAATGCATTATTGTGAAGTCTTAGTTGAGATGTCCAACTACTTTAATGTCCTGGCTTTTGCACGATGTTTACAAATTGATCCTCCATCTACCAAGATTCGCTTATCCGACTTTCGCTTACATAGCCCCGACACATGAGTGGCTCGTTATAAGTACCATCTTCTTATGGCGTGTCTCCATCATCAAATGATGACGAAAGTCCGGAGATCACTTCAAGCACGTGACGTCACCCTTAATGCTTCCCCGCAAAGAGTCGAGTGTCGCCAACTTCAACGCATACACGGTCCGAGTAATCACCATGCTTTCCCGTGGACGAAATTTTGTTCTCCCAAAAGTCGCGTGCACTTCACCTCAAAGGCCGGACGACAAGGGACAGATGCTGGGTTGAAGAGACTTTTGTCTTCTTCTGCTATTACCCTTTCATGGTAGCTCTATCACTGCTCCTCGAATATGAAGCACTTTTCAACGGATGTCCTAAGATCCTATGATACTTGCAAAGTTTTTTCTCCGTGCTTCTATTTGCCTCCCTCATGTCTCACTCTCGGAGTTCTATGAGCTTTGCTTTCAATAGCTCATCAAAACATTTCGGGAACGGCCAAACTCCGCGAAGTGGATAGTCCTTCTCGCATCTCTTTAAGTACGAGACGCTCTTCTTTCTCTCAAGTCGAGTCCGCCATCGACCTTCTAGTTCTAAAGTGAGAACTTTGTTGTTTTTTAAGTCACCCATGCGCTATTTTTTCCAAAATTGAGGCATCTTTTGGCTTCCTGCTCATACTTGGCCTTCTCGAGCAAGAGGCCTGGTAAACGTAGGGACGCCCCATTTGTTTCATAAAGAATGCCAGTTCCACGGCGCGAGCTCTTGTTGCTAGCTTCTCGAAGGTTTTCGGAAATATTCCTTGCATAATGTACCGCAGTCCTGGCCGCCTCAGATACACATGTCGACGGGATTTAATTTACTCGAGTCTATCTTTGCATTTCAAGTTCGTACTTCCATCGGCCGATTTAAGTCTCAGAATCGGGCTCTCATTTCTTTTATTTCAGGGCGGTTAACTCCATCATGGTAACTGTCCTCTTGTACCGGGCAAGCCGGGGTTGAGAAAACTTTGTTTTTTCGGGCCGAGCTCCAATCAGTTTGGGCGAGGCAGCCCCAAGCCGAGTATACTAGTCGAACGATTCCCCTTTCGGCAGCGAACAAAACTATTTGACCATTTCATCCCTTCGGCCCTAGCATTTCTATGCAGTCTTAACAAAGTGGACTATATGTTGTTTTGGGGTTCCCGGCCCATCGTAAGGTCGGAACTGGGGCGGCCGAGCAACCTTTAAAAGATTTTCACCGATTCACGCGGGTGCGTAGGCTTGTGCAGTGCCAGCATGGGCGTGACTCCCGATCTTCATGACCTCTTATTTCCCTCAGTATATACTCTTCAAATGGCAAGTATCGAATCATTCCATCTACCGGAATAATAGAGTTTCTTTACTTTATTCTCGTCGGTCCTCGTGATAAACCCGGTGCCTTATATGTGATGTACTGGACGCCCCATTTCCCCATTCCGCAGGTCATAGGTGCTCTTTGCTTTTAGAGCAAATGGCCGTCGTGCTTCGCTTATGCTTTTTGATCGATATCTTCATGACATCTGTTAATGAGTCATTCGATGTTGTATTTTTTCAATAAGTTTTCTACCATCCTCAGCCAGAATGCATCTACTCTTCGAAGAGGCAATACTGGGCCATCATTACCGGTGCTGTGATGTCTCAGAGCCGCGTGACGAGCGACTCGACAGATCCCTTAGTAGGTAAATTGACGATTACCACGCTTGCTCGAGTCTTCGACATTGGTCCCGTCAAGTCCCTGGGCTATTTGTCGAAGGTTCCTCGATGCACTACGTGATCGGTTGCTTCTTGTTTGACTTGTTCTCGCCTGCAGCTTCGGCAATATGTTAACTAAAGAGACTTCAAAGCAGGTTAATGCAGAGACGCCCTGGATCGTCCGTATTTGATAATTCGCCATGCGACTCCTTATCCTCGTAGCATTCTTCGATACGGGAGCAGGAGCCGGTATAGTCCTTTCGGGAAACATCTCACCGTTAGCAATGGCTGTGCGGCAAATATAGTCCCACCGGGCGCACTACGCATCAGAATGCTGTTAACAATTTTAATTATTTATTTAAAGCGGCAACAAAATAAAATCCATCAGGGAAAATTCTATGTTGTGCCGGGACGGATTTGACTTGTTAGCAAAGTGACTCGGGTAGGTCTTCGATTTGACTGGATTTGAATTTGACGGGATGTAGCTCTATGAGTCGATACGCGCCTTAGTCTCGATGACTGGTGACCGGCTCCGTACTGATACGGTCCGAGCCGATAGCCTTAGCAACATATTCCCGTGTCGCTATATGGACTCGATCTTCTGCCCATGTCGATCGACGGGACTTACCGCAATCAAGGATGCGCAGTCATGGAGTTTCACCTTTCAGGGGCGGTACTTAAGGATGTTTTTCGTGTGGGATCGCTAGCTGGATAAGCTATCGCTTTACGAGACTGGGCAGAGTCATACATTTGCCTTTGGGGCTGGGACTTGATTTCGCATGTAACTCCGAGCTCTTAAGCCGTTGCAGAAAGGATACAGTTGTCGTCAAGCAATGTACGCTTCTTTGTTTGTACTACAACGCCTTAGTGTGTCGGGTATCAGATAGCTGGGCCAGCCGAGATTTCACCTCACTTTGCTGATTAGTTTTCAAGAATGCGCCAACGGACCTGCTCATGAAGTCGTCCGAGCCCGGCCCACCAGTTTGGTTCAAATTGCCCCAGCCCACTGTGCCCACGAACGCCCCGGTCCATTAAGAAGGGATCTGGGATGGGGGCCAACGGATTGCCCTAGGCCCCGGCCTGCCGAGCCCACTCAATATTCGCGGGTATTCGGCTCTGCCGGGTTCGAGGCCCCTTTAAAGCCCCTCTATTAACGCGCAAAATCGCTTTCATAAACGGTACCAAGTTAATAAAATACTATCACTTCTTTCGCTAAACGCTGCATCGCTTCACGAACGGTACCACATTTATATAGCGTAAAAAACTACATAATACAACTCATAAACATGGCCGCGAGCCAGAAGTTAGCTCGATGACGGTACTTTATGACGCCAAATAGAAAATGGAAAGCTCGAGGACGGTAAATCTAAACACACCATGCTTACTTCACTGACGGGCGGCTCGAATTTGTGGAACTTCACAACCCAACCACGCATGACTTTGTAACTTTTGCGCTCACCCTAAAAAGGATCAACGCAATCAATAGATCGCATTCGTTGTCCGTATGTACGGTCTTAATGCTTGTGTGCTAAAAGGTACGATCTTAAACTACCTATTTAAAGTATTAATAAAATGTTATTTCATTAGAAATGCGGCTTGATCAATTTTAAGCAAATGTAATTTGTTCAATTTAAGCAAATTTTAGTTAATAAACTATTTTCCTGTTAAATTCAAATGGGGTACCGCTTAAGCAAAAAAAAAATTATAAATCTTATAAACGCTAGCATCAAGTAACACGACCTCGAATGTATCAAAGGCCCATTAATCCCTTAACAAAGTCGGGCCTAAGTCGTTAGCGGTCCTCGCCCGCCGAACATTGCTACACCAAATCCGGGTTCGGACCCTTAAGTACGGCCAAAGCCGGGTTTGTTGGGATATTTAATTACCAAGCAATGTACGCCTGTTTGTACTACAAATGCCTTAAGCAGCTGGTTGGCCAGAATGACGATCAAGATGGGCGTCGAGTATCCCAACCTGGCTGACGATACCGATCAAGCAAACAGTGGCCTTAAAGAAATGTGGTTCCCGCTGTAATCCACCATAGTGGATCTAATATTCAACAGATTTCCTATCTCCGAACTTCGATGAATCAAACCCGAGATTTTTCAAAATTTCATGCATTTATGAATAATCGTGCTTTTAGCTTATTCCTAAATATTTGAAGTTGTTCCCGAGATTCAGACGTAAATTCTCATCAAATTTTGCTTTGCATCTCGAGGGAATTACCGCGCCAGGCAAGGCATCTCCACCTTAAGCGCCTATTTTAGGTTGTCCTGAGGCGTTTTTCCAGCTCACCAAAGTCAAGCATGACAAGCGGTTTTAAAAGATTTAACTTGTAGTAATTCTTTGTGTCGCCCCTATATATTTTCTCGTGTATTTTTGTGTATTTTCCTGATGCGAATGGGATGTCAATTTTGAAAATATAGGGAGTATTTATAAAGCTTCGCTAATACTGCTTCGGGATTGACGGCTGATTGCGATGCGATCACGATCTTAACTGGCCGACTTCACGCAAGATCTAGACTGGGTCGGAGATTTATAATCATTTTCCTCCAAAGTTAAATCAAAAGTAGGCGCTTATTTTGATAAAAAAGGTTCCGGATTTCAGGTCAAATGTATTTCTTCATATCAATTCCTGATCTTTTGGGACCTTGATTTAACCACATAACTTTTGAAATAATTATTTTGAACCCCGAAATCCGTATCTTAATTTCTATGTCTTTGGCCTATTTTACTAGATAAAATTAGGATTTTAATTCCTCGAACCCTAAATTTAATGCATTTAATTCGTGCTATTTTCTCGAGAAACTTTGCTCATAATGGTGATTTTACATTAAATTTCTATTTCGGGACGAGAACCCTAACCATGTGTGATTTTTTTAGTGACTCGATTAAATTAATTTGATTAAGTCATCTTAATCATTTTAATTTATTTTTTAATAAATTTTCAGTGTCTACACTTTCATGCTACAATTTCAATCCAATTTTCTTTTAATTTTCCTTGTTATGTTCCTACTAAATTCATTGTTTCTAGATTTAATTGCTTTTGCTTATTTAAGTCTCTTCATTATTTTCTTGTATGCGTATCTCAAATATCTCAACTAATTTATCTTCTATCTTATAGACATTCTAATGAAACTTCGACCATCAACAAACGTTTAATGTATGTAACTATATATAGTATTAAAATTTGTGTCTAATAAAGAACCAGCAAATACTGCTGCTATCATTTGCAAAATGAAATGTATACTTAGCTTTCTGTATCCTATGGGTTCATCAGTCTGAACTGCTTTCACCTCATTCCAGGTTGTTCTAATATCACAATAAAGATTATGCCAATGCATTTTTTTTTACATTTAAGATATATATCATTGGTACTAAGAAATAGTTAAATGCATATTGGATCCGACTAAGTGTAATCAAATTGTGATTTGGTCCGAGTTAGTAGTAATATTGTAAATTTAGTCCATAATATTGAACACGATTTTAAATATAAACTCCAGATGGATGGAATCATTAACTATTAACATGTTCAGTAATGAGCATTATATTAATTTGTAAAACTACATATTGTTTTAAGACTTATTAAACAGAAGAAGATGAGGAAAAGAACCCATCAAAACATATAAAAATAAATACATATATCATAACTGACGATATTATTGTTTGATCTCCAAATGACGATATTGCTAACCATTATGACATGCCACAGGTTGAAAGACATTGGAGTAATTCATATTCCAATCACACATGATTTTCTCTCAAAACAGTAGGAAAAATTTACCATAGATTCGATTCATGTATGCGCTTTATAAAACATTCTCCTCGAAATAAAAAAATAACAAAAATAGTTCTAGCATTCTACAAAAACAAAATGGCAAAATGGGAAAAAAATAGCAAAAATAGGAGCTTCAATCAACGCCCACCATGGGGCGAACCCACAACCAGTTAAGAGCCTTGCGCTCTACCAACTTAGCTAGACGGGCTTATTGTGGGAAGTGAAAATGTGACTTTTAATATCATCTCATATTCAAAGTTAAAAATATTTTCTTTTGTACGCCGGGTAAAAAAACATGCTTTGGAGGAAGAGATATTATTTCACCAATCAGCCATTGCGTATCTAACATATTCATATACTTAACGATTTTCCACAAAAGCTTGACGGCTGCGATAAACTATCAAAATTAGATTAGGGCGAAGGGATTAATTGTTTAAAGAAATGAATTTGGAACATTTTCATGGTGATAGTTAATGGTTTTCTTGATTACGATTCTTTCATATAACAAATTTCAACTAACTGAAATGGTAGATGAAATGGTAGAAGAAAGATAAGTGATTGAATTGATATTCTTAATTTCATCTATAAACTATCAAAGACAGTCTTCATATAATTGATTGAGCAGTAAATAAATGAGCTTAGAACATTATGTTAAGACTTTAATAAAATGGTGCTAGTTTCCCGATTATTTTTTCTTAATCCGGATAGCAAAATTCAATTTTTAATTGAAATGGTATAATAAAATAAATGATCGAATGAGATTTTTAAAAGTGAATGATCTAAATGAATACTAAAAGATAGTACTTAATATATATATGTTTGTCATTCACCGTTACTCTACATACCTGTATAATGAGTAATAACTTTACGGAGCATTTGAGTTGACATTCAATTAGTAGAAATAATAAATTTGCATGAGAAAGTACTTTAGCTCATTGAAAGTGTGCATATATACTGTAATTTACTAGAGATGATGGAATATGCTAATGTGAAATGACAAATGAGCAGCAAGTTAGCAAACTAATCATCCTTCCTAATTTATATTAAGTCAATAAAGATATATTAGCACTTGTCGAACTAATTCCACTAGCTATTTCCAGTGCCCCTTGTATGCATACTTTTCTGACTTCCGCAACTTAGTTAATTTGTACCCCCTCCGAAGATAAACTACACGATAATGTCATGACTATAGAAATGACAAAAGATTAAAAGGAATTGTCATCAAATAACTGATGTTATACACGATTATTAAACGTAGCACATATACAATAACTTTTTCTAACCTTTGCCAATTAAAATGATATATACCAAATTTGATTACTGAAATTTGTGAAGCTCAATTCTTAAAAGAGAATTGAAGAGGATGGTGAGAAGGTAAATATCTGAAGATTCATTCATGAACTTGTCGTGGTGATGTTATACTAACATATATTCAACTATTATAGAATAACGACAAAGCCAACAATAATATTATGGGCGACCTGTTTGATCAATGATATACGGAGTAAATAATAATGACTCATTGTTCCATTGCACAGCCAGGCTCCGGCATGACGGCAGTGTGTCACATTTTTAACTATGAATGATACCTTCAAATTCTTAATTAAATTGAGATAAAATACTTGTTAAATAGAACGTAACTTAAAATAATATTACAAGGATATACGGAGTATTTAGCTAGATATCTATAATGGATGATCTTGAACCCAAATTGAAGAGAGATAAAAAATATTAAACAAATTTACATGAATTTTTTTATCATTAAGGACCAATTCAATCACTATATGATGTATAAATTAATCTATAATTATTATAAGGAATGTTCTATTTGATCTCTTATAAGTTATAAACTCTGTCACTGTATATATCAATTTAGACGTTAAAATATTCTTCTAGCTATATAGCACATAGCTGGAAGTGTGGGATGGATAATAATAATAAGTAAGAAAATTAGTTAGGGTTCAGTTGATAACATTTATTTTAAATTCGAGGTTATGACTAGGATCATTTTATACTCTTATCTGAGGTATACTAAAATAAGAGGTCGTGGGTTTCATGGATTTTGACATCGATTTATTCTACTACTACTCCATATTTGTTAAAAGGCCAACCATCCCATCTCACAGACGAGGTTGGTACATGAGCATAATTCTGACTTCTTTAATATTTGTATTAGCATCAATTGTGTGATTTTGCTATAAAAAAATAAAGTTATATGGATTAATTATTTCCTAAAAGTCATCCTTACCCTTTGTTAGAAAAACTTCAATTAAATTAAGATGGATAAGGCCGGTATTCGAACTTTAAGTACGGAGCAATAATTATTTGGCTACCCTTAATACATAAATCATAAATCTTCAAATAGGATGCAACAAATAAACAATTAAATAAATTATCAAATGTTGATTATCGAATTTAAGTTTTCTGAGCGAATATGGGACAGATCTAGGGGTATTTATGGTATTCAATGAATACCCACCACTAAAAGAAGTTTAGGTACACAGCCTTCCATCTATTTTGCCTGGGTTCGAATCTTCCCTTGGCATCCAATTTTTGCTTTCTAATGTTAGCAAGAGACATCGTAACTCCTACAGACTAGGAGTTATACAATAGGTTGTAATTGGGCATTGATTGTTTTTTAAATATATTTAGCTATGTACTTATTTTAGTAGAACTACTACTATAATTATGCATAACTTTTATACTTAACTAAGACTTGACATAAGTTTTAAATGTATTATGATAAACAATTTTAAAAAATATGTTACTATAAACCTCTTGAATGGATATATTTTCATAAGTTGTTTTTATTTTTATTTTTTAATTTAATACAAAACTTCAAACACGGATACATTTTTTTCTTTTTAGAATAGTGTAACTTATATATATTCTCATAACTTGTTTTTATTTTTATTTTTAAATTTTATTTTTCAATTTAATACTTATAATTTAATACAACAAAACTTCAAACACAAGTACATTTTTTTCTTTTAAGAATAGTGTAACTTATATATATTCTTAATATGTTTCTTTTATTTAATCTTTTTATTTATTTTGTTTTGAGATAATAAATTATAAAAATAATATTTAAAGCAATGGTATCGAGAAAAATGTAAATAAAGTTGTATTGTAAACCGGTTTAAAGAAAAAAAAATAGATTTCATTAGCAAAATTAGAAGTTGTAATATTTAAATAAATTGAATACCTGACTTTAAAATCCTGGATCCGCCCAGCGAGCGAACTAAATTAAACCTTATAAGTTATGGCAACATAAACCAAAATACGCCTTCAATCAAAGGCGTCACCCAAGATGTCAAGCATACTTTATATATAGGTGGTAATAAGATTGAAGTTTCGTCCATCACAGGGGTGGAGCCAGAACAAAATTACAGGATGAGCCAAATAAATAAATAAATAGTCATTAGACTTTTATTAACTTAATTACAACAGAAACCTATGTTACTTCTAATCACGAAAGTCATTGATAAGAGAATCAATAATAAAATCATCTACTATTTATCTTTCAATATACAAAGTTGTTAATAAGAAGATAATCATCATACATTTTGTCAAGGAGTTTAGTCTACACAATTTTCATATACGAAATGCACGCTGTGATGTCAGAATTTAAACGGAAACAGATAAGATGTGCTATAAAACCACCTTTAATATCAGTTCGATTAGCATGACGGTAGCGAGCTAGCTTTAAATTCTTCAAGGTCATTGCAGCAGCATAAAGACTGCCTCATAAATAACAGGCCCTCAAGGCTAGATATTAAATGAAGTTCCCTTTATTAAATTTATTAATAATTTTTTTAAAATGTAAAAGTAATTAATCATATAAATTTAAAATCGGCCTATTCAATAATTATTCTACCAAGCATCACAAGCTCGGTACAGAAAAGGAATGGCTGAGTTTTGTAGTGTTATTAATTTTTAATATAATGAGTATAATAATTCTTTCTGCCTCAAAATACGATTATTTGTATTTAAAAAATATTTTATTGGGCTTGACAAGGGAAAAGCTATATCTTTGATTGTAAAACTATTATATCGAATTGTAAAAAATATTTTACATGACAAGGAAAGTTTACATTCGATTGTAAAAACTATTATATCGAATCAGAAAAGCCGCATACCTAATTATAAACAATTAAATATCATGAAAATAAATTT
Organism: Lithospermum erythrorhizon; assembly: GCA_019722365.1. Classification (NCBI taxonomy): domain Eukaryota; kingdom Viridiplantae; phylum Streptophyta; class Magnoliopsida; order Boraginales; family Boraginaceae; genus Lithospermum; species Lithospermum erythrorhizon. The sequence goes on along the minus strand of JADFUC010000734.1, from coordinate 230,764 downwards.
TCTAAATAATCATCTATTTTAAAACTGATGTAATATATATATATTTTTTAAAAATTCAGGGTGGCCCTGGCCTCATTTTGGCCAATTCATCCTCCGCCACGGAGTCAAAGTTTGGTCGTGGTAGAAAACTCTAATGAAGTATGACACTAGAGTACATCAGAAACATTCTTACTTTTGGCGTGTGGAAACACTAGCAATATCGAAAATCTCTACTACGTAGTACTTTAGATTCTTTGAGAATTGACTCTTCATTCTTCGCCTACATGACTACGTCCTGTTTGTAATTCATCCTTCTAAAAACGTTGGTCAAATTTTTAAATTTTGATAATTCCTTGAAATTTCTTTGGCGTCCGGACAGGACAAGAGGCATGAATATAATTTTTATTGTTAAACTCAAATAAATTTTATTTATTGTATTATATTTTGTGAAAAAACATACCAAGAAGATTGTGTTTTAATTGTAAATGATCAAAAACATTCAATATCGATGGAGTGTCGCATAATATAAATGGTCTTCCAATAAGCCTCGTCTCTAAGTCATGTTAATCTTGGATTCTGAGAAAACATTCATAACCGATGAGATAAAATCTCGAAACGAAAGAAGCTCTTAGAATTGCCTTTGCCTCGAGAATCAGAAGATTGAGGCACATAATTTATCTTTAAAAAGTCCATATTTATCACAATTATATCAATCGGCTTGGTTTATCAAAGTTTTCATATACAAAAATTGGAAATATTAAATTAATGTCGGTATTAATTTCCACTCAAATTTCATCCCCCACAAAAGTATACAATTAGTATAAACAGATTTAAGAATCTAATTATGATGTCCACGCACGGATCCTCATGTTTCCTGCAATAATAATTTTTCTTTCCTTTCCACGATTCTAATACTCCTATTATAAAAATTAAAAGTCATATAACATGAATGATAAAATTATAGGAATGTGTCAAACAAATCAACAATATTCTCAATTACTCAAATTAGATTCCTCTATTGTTATTCAAGGTTCGAACTTCATAGAATGAACCTTATCATTCAACCATTATATGAACCTATATTTTGCTTAGTTGGTGGATGCATAGAAAAAATACTCTATGTATGTTCTTGTTCAGAAAACTGAATTAGGCTATTGTATTAATCCTAATAAATTTATCACTCTTTACGGACTAAAGAAACATTAATAGACAATTACATTCTCTAAAAAAATATCCATAACAAGTTATATTCAAACTAACATTTAGAGGTTGTTTGGCTAAACTTATTTTTTTTTTTGTCGAAATCAATTTATAATGGTTGTAACTTATAAGTTAATTTAGCTAAAATGAAGTGTTTTGCTAACAATTTCAATGTGTAATTTATAAGTTGAAATAAAAAAAAAAAAAGTAGAAGAAATCCTCGATTTTTTCCAACTTATTGCTCCAACTTATGTTTATTTAACTAGCATTATTTTAATTATCCCTTAATATTTAACTTTATACATTATTTATCCCGCATTTAATACCATAAAAGATACAATTTAAGCTATACCATTTTACTCTTTTGTGATTATTAAAACGAATGATAAATAAGTATAAAATAATATTGCTTCTTTATTAACGAAGAATATTGATTAAACCAACTTATAAAGCTCAATAAAAAAATTAAAATTTATTATTTTTTGTATTTTAACTTATAAATTGATTTCAAATTATAAATTATACTTAAGAAATGTTTGACAAACTTGATTTGGCAAAAAAAAAAGCAGCCGAGGCAGTTGATGTAACGCTACAAGCCCATCATCTCACACAGCGTGGTTGGAAGTTCTTTTCATTGCAATCCATGTGTCTATAATGTAAACCACAATAATTGTCGGTTGTTCATTGCCTCCCTCCAATCAATCATACTCTCATTTCCTTTCAATTACTCCTTATATCTCAATAATTAAACTTAACAAATTATACGAAGTAAAGTTTTAAAGAATTCATATAATTTTAATTATATCAAATCTACCCTATTAATAATGAATATTTAAAAAAAATAAAATTGAAATATTTTCATCAAATAAAATACAAAATATATAAATTAAGACTAATGATTCTAACCACACTATTTTTTTTTCACACCTCATTTTGTCTAATGGAAATTAACATATAAACAACTATTGATAAATATAATGCAACTGGATATAAAAAATGAAGTATGATTATTTACGAATGAAGTCTAAAACAGAATCTAAATTAATTGAGATAAAAAATTACAAAAATCATCGTTGTTACCAAAATTGCAACATCTTTTGAGGGAAATACTTACCCATTTAGTTGCAGTAGTGGAGATTGGTGGCAATCATTCAATCAATTTATCACAAATTCAACTCCTCAAATTATACATAGTTTCCACATGTGAAACTCACAAACCACAAGCATTTCATTTTCTCCTTCTTTCTTTCCATTTATACACCTAAAAAATGTCAAGAATCTCTCAAATCTTCATTCAATCTCACCTTTAACAATTTTCAAAGATGCCCAAAAATCCCATATTTTTCTATTTTCTTCTCTCTTTTTCAAGAACAGTTTTTTCTGATGAGTTGATTTTCAATGGTTTCAAGCATGCAAGTGACAACATAAGTCTAAATGGTGCAGCTGAAATTCAGCATAATGGTTTACTCAAACTCACAAATGATACACCTAGACTCATGGGACATGCTTTTTATTCAAAACCAATCAAGTTTAAAGACTCTCAAAGGGGTAAAGCTTTCACTTTTTCTACTGTTTTTGCTTTTGCTATTAAACCTGAGTATGAGAAGTTAGGTGGACATGGTATAGCTTTTGCAATTTCACCAACTAAAGAACTTCAAGGGGCTCTTCCTAGTCAGTATTTAGGCCTTTTGAATGCTAGTAATGTTGGTAATTTTTCAAACCATATTTTTGCTGTGGAATTTGATACTGTTCAAGATTTTGAGTTTGATGATATAAGTGATCACCATGTTGGAGTTGATTTGAATAGTTTGCATTCAAATGCTTCTGTTAATGCAAGCTATTATCTTGATGGGAATTCAACTAGGCAGGATCTTAATCTGCAGACTGGTAAAACAATTCTTGCTTGGATTGATTATGATTCAAGTGCACTTGAGTTGAATGTTTCACTTTCACTTTCTGCCAAAAAACCGAAAATTTCAATTCTTTCATATCATGTGGACCTTTCACCATTTTTGGATGAATTTGCCTATGTTGGTTTTTCTGCTTCAACTGGTTTGCTTGCTAGCTCCCACTATGTCCTTGGATGGAGCTTTAAGATGAATGGGAAAACTCAATCTTTGGATTTGACTTCATTGCCCTCTGTTCCTGGCCCGAAAAAGAGTCATTTAGCTTTAACTTTAGGTGTTTCCTTATCTGTCGTTGTGCTTGTGGTAATTGCATTAGTGTTGGGTGTTTATATTGTTAAGAAAATCAAGAATATGGATGTAATTGAGTCATGGGAGTTTGATGTTGGCCCTCACCGGTATTCTTATGGAGAGCTTAAGAAGGCGACAAGAGGGTTCAGAGACAAGGAGTTACTTGGATTTGGTGGCTTTGGCAAAGTGTACAAAGGAACTTTGCCTAACACTAAAACGCAAGTTGCTGTGAAGCGAATTAACAATGAATCGAAGCAAGGACTGCATGAATTTATATCAGAAATCGCTACTATTGGCCGCCTAAGGCATAGGAATTTGGTTCAGTTACTAGGATGGTGCCGAAAGAGAGTGGATTTGTTGCTTGTTTATGAGTTCATGCCTAATGGGAGCTTAGATAAGTATCTTTTTGATGAACCAAAGGTGATGTTAACCTGGGAGCAAAGGTTCAAGATCATTAAAGATGTAGCTACCGGGCTGTTATATCTTCATGAAGAGTGGGATCAAGCTGTGATCCATAGAGATATTAAAGCAGGTAATGTGTTATTGGATTCAGAAATGAATGGAAAACTAGGAGACTTCGGTCTAGCCAAGCTTTACGAACATGGTGCGAACCCTAGCACCACAAGAGTGGTAGGGACATTGGGATATTTGGCTCCGGAATTAACCAAGACTGGTAAGCCTACAACAAGTTCCGATGTGTTTGCCTTTGGTGCATTGATGCTTGAAGTTGTGTGTGGAAGGAGGCCTATCGAGCCAAAGGCATTGCCTGAGGAGTTAGTTTTGGTGGATTGGGTATGGGATAAGTGGAAGACTGAGGATATACTTAAGGTGGTCGATACAAGATTGAGCAGCGAGTATGATGAAGTAGAGGTTATTATGGTCATTAAATTAGGATTGATGTGTTCAAACGACGACCCAGCTAAAAGACCTAGTATGAAGCAGGTGGTGCGGTACTTGGATGGCGAGGCAGTGTTGCCTGCTGTTGTGGCTGTCCCAGTTGGCTTTGATGGCAACAATGGAGAAAACGAGCGAGCTTCTAGGAGTGAGTTTGATGACTTTGAGCATTCATATCCATCGTCGTCATACTTTGATAAGGTAAGTGCTTGGTCATTGCTTGGTGATGGCGACAGGGATGTTGATCTTGAAGCCGGTTCCATGTCTCCATTATCCACTTCTGGCAGAGAAGAAGGCGAGGAGAGGAAATATGTGTTAGATTAATAGTTGATTATAAGGGTTTTCGTACATAATATTTTTAGATTGAAGTGTTTATGTAATATTTGTGTATCTAGTACTTTAATTTTAAGAAGAATGGTGATAATAAGCTCACTTATCATCTGTCTATTAGTATAACTCAACTTTTGTGTTCAACTTTGAAGTCTTGGGATATAAAAAGACTTCAAAAACAAATACTACTCCCAACGACATGTATCGATTAGCTAGTAATTCATATGGAATGTAAGCCTAGAGAATAAATCACTTCATATGATTGAAACAAGCAAGGACAAGCCTAGAAAAAATCTTACTTTAACACACCTAACATGAACACAACATTATTCTCAATTATCCATACACATATCGGCTTCGCCAGACTGGATGAAAGGGGAAGAAAGGTCGTGTCCTTAACAAAAGGAATGGTTCCTTTCCAAATTATCAGCTCACTGCAATATCATCGCCATTTTCTTCTTCTCTATCTTTCACCCCCAAAAATATTTCATAATCATCGAATCCTGCAGAAGCTCATTTGATATCACTAACACAGTAGAGTATATAGTTTCAACAGGGATCACAAGAGAGAAAGACGTTACCTGAGCCTAGGCTTCAATGTCATCCACTGGTGGTCTTAGAAGGACAGTATTGCCCAAAGGCGCATCAACTGTCACTAAGTCTGAGTTGCTAAGATCATCTGCGCAGAATTCCTTTTCTGCAACCCAATCATGAACCACACTAGCATATTCAAGCGACAACGGATCAACCATATCATGTTCCTTGTTTTTCTGAAACCTACAAATAGTCGATCAAATAAAAATGAGTATTTTCAATTATTTTATGAACTTCAGTCCTGAACAGACCAACAATAATCGGTTTTACCTACATTTGCCTTAGCCACATGTTATATTGGACAAAAATGAGTTCGCTCAATCTTTGGCGCTCCAATCTATTTTTAGTCTCGTGCAGTTGTCCAAGATGTATGTGTCTTGGCTTATACCTAATCAAACTGCAAGTTTGACTAAGAATGCGAATGGCTAAGTGAGCCAAATTTGGGCAACATCCACCATATGTTGACCACCATTCACCTGCAGAACAAAGAAATTTGGTTATTGTAACGAAACCAAAGTATAGCCAGGACCTTTACTATTTCACAAACCAATACTAACTGCTAACAAGGGGTATCGTAAAATAGAATATGAACCGCAACAAAACACATGATAACTGCATTGAACTCTACTTGTAACCATAAATATTGTGGTCTGTTGATAACCATCAGTTAAATACGTAGAATTTGGCAGTAGCTCAATATCGTCTCCGTTTTGCCACTCATCCAAATGTTAATAGATTCCCTTTATGATGAGTTTTCATTTTACTTTTTCTCTCTTAGATAAGTACTAATTACTAATACGAAGAGATAATACTGATGAAAATAACAAAAGACATAATAAATGCAAGAACCTGTTACAAATAACATATTACTCACTTGGAAGTAGTGTGTCTCTTGCTCGTATTGCCATCTTTCTCCCAAAATCTCCAGCAGCACTATGGTAAGAATTTGTTTCTTTGACAGTCTTGTCTTGCACTTTTTGGTCAGGAACCAAATTTTCTATGCAATCATATACAAGTGAGCGAAAACGACTAGTAAAATCACCTTCAGTACTATAGAAGAACTTTGGGTTAAGGTAAAACCCTGCTGCATGAAGAGGATGCTTTTGAAGTTGCTCCCATCTGCGATCTATGATGTTCCAATACTCTATATAATCCTTTTTATTTATGAGTTCCTTCTTAATTGTTTCTTTTGCTCTGTATATTCCTGCATAAACATATCCCATCGCAGGTCTCTTCTGACCACTAACTATCCTCAAAAGGCACAAGAGCGGATCTGTCAGACGGTTAACTAAGCCACAAGAGGACCAGAAAGAAGAATCAGTTATACAATCCAGCAATTCAAGACCATCAGCTTTCTTCGAGTATGGGCTCCCCATCCATTCGTCTGAAGTCACCATGTTATGCAAATTGTTTCTGATTCTAACCATTCTATTCAATGTCAAAAAATCTGTTTCTAAATGAGTACTTCCAGGATCAACCAAATCAAGTCCAAATGTATACCGTCTCATCATACTCAAAACTGCACTATGATTGTACAAAAACCTAGATATATATTTGGCTCGCTCGAGCACTGAATCCACCCAATCAAGCTTTTGGATATCCTCAAGCATTAACTCAATACTGTGAGCAGCACAAGGCGTATAATAGATAGTAGGATGAGTTTCAACTAGCCTTTGTCCAGCAAGAACATACAGCTCATCAACACTGGTAATCACTTGCAACACATTCCCAATTCCAACTTCTTCCACCACCTCTTTGAGCAATTCATTAATGGCATCTACAGAATCTCTAAAACTGGATATATCAACAGACCTAAGGAATATCACCCCTTCAGCACTGTGAACCAAGAAGACTAACAATGTTTTGTCCTTCTCCGTAATCCACTCCTCTACTAAAACAGAACATCCATTACGTTCCCATGAATGTATGTACTGATCACTGTCATTTCTCATCTCTTGAACAGAACTCTTCAATATCCAGCTACGAAGATCATGATAAGATGGAGTAGCAACCTCTGCTCCTTGAGCAGCAATTGCATCAATCATAAGTCGAAAAGAAGCTGAGTCAACAGCACCAGGAGGTATCCCAGCATCAAAGAAAAATCTCCCAATCGCCTTGTTAACATGATCACTTACTCTTTTCAAAGCTAACCCAGCAGTATTACTTACAATCATGTCACTAGGATGAGCTGAAAAAGGAGGGGCTTTTCTAATCTTCCCTTTCTTCTTTCTACCATCCATTCTGTTATCAATTACTCCCTCGCTATGAAGAAACATATTCGAACTTTGTTCAAACGTATCATTCACAGGAAGCAAGGCAACCGCAGCATTTACACCACAACTATTACTCACTAAAGCATCACCAGTCCCATTTCCAATGCCATAACTGCAAGCATCTCCATCAAGTTTTTTCTTCTTCCTCTTCTTAGCTAAGACCCCGTTTAAACTCTCTTGCATTTGTTGTTTAACATCAGGTTGAACTCTCAAACAAGTAGCAGCATTACCCTTCTGACACGCAAGATGTTCCTTAATCCTATGAATCCCGCCACCCTTAAATACTTTCCCACAATACACACACTTAAGGTGTACCTTATCACCATTCTTGTACATTTGACAATGTTTCCATGCTGGGTCATGTTTTTGTGAAGTCACAGGTACAGGTTCAAAATTACCAGCCATAATTTATTACACCATCTACCTCAAACTCACTTCTTTTTTACATAAAAAACCAACTTAATTCATCTGCAGATAACAATAATTTGTCACATAATCCACCTCAAAATCAATTCTTGTTACATAAACCACCTTAATTTAGCTGCATATAAACATAAATAAATGCAGCTCAATAGAATATTCATAAATTCAATAAATATTGCTCCCTCGATTCCTAAAACATACTACAGTTTTGGATTTTGATAATTGACTTTTTAAATTGTTAACAATCCATTAAAATCAATTACGAATAAATGTCAGTACCTTACTAATACATTGGAAGTTGTTAATCAACCGATGTGGTACCAATCCATGGGGTTCATACTACCACGTTAACAAGATAATTTTGATTTAAATAAAAGGAGTGTGACAATTATAACCCCAAAGTTGTTTATTAACACGATAAATAATGCATGAGAATGTTGGTCGTGATTGAAATTATATATAAAAAAAGGGGGGGCTTAAATTAAGAAGCTTGTTTAATTGAATAAATGGGAAATTGAAGAGCAAAAAAGTGAAATTAAAGCAGATTCTTACATGTTGAAGAACCGAGTTGAAATTCCCGGACCGGTTAGGGCAGCGGTTTGAGGTTTTCTTAGATACTTGTCATTTTTGGGATGTACCATGTAATATTGTAATAATAACTCGGGTTTGACGAGGTTTGCGTTTTATTACAAATTCGGTTTTATCAAGTAATGAGAACCCAGTTTCGGTTTTCTATTCATAGAGACAAGCTCAACATGGCATTCTCATTGCTAAAACCACGGGTCACCACTCACCACCGATTTACATTTTCTTTTTTTTTCGAATATCATCAAACATCACTCAAAATCTCAAATTGTCAAAAATTCTCACTCGATATATTTTAACCTGAACCCTCTTCGATTACTCAACTTCACAAAGCGTCCATATTGATCGCTAGCTGTTCATTTGTTCTGAGAGGGCATTGAACATCCATTCTATTTTGCTTCTTTTTTTTTTGGAGATCAAAATGATTTTGAAGAAATGGATGATACAGTGCAAGATACAAACATCATTTTAAGTAGGTACAAAGGACAAGCATAAGTTTCAAGACCCCATGCAAATATGACAAACAAATACAGACAACATATGATTGGACAGATACAGTCATATATCTACAGTTTTCTATTGAGAGGCAACTCCTATCGGCTTCATCTTCCATGTGTATCAAGATATCTCCTGGTCTCCTAAGCTAACATAGAACAAATCGTGTTCTCATCGATTAGACCAATGGCTTCCTCTTTCAGACGATGAAGGGATCTGAGGGTGGAATCAAATTGCATATATGACCTCCCCACTGCTATCAACATCTATATCAGGATCATAATCCAGGTCGTCCAGATCGTCCATGTCATCATCCATCATGTCAAAATTATACATACCAGCCGGCGGTATGGTTGCCTCAGCGATTATCTGCATGATAGTATCTAGGCTTTGCATGGGTTGATCAGGCTCTTCAAACTGGTTGCTTAGAGTTGTGTCGTCCATCATTTCTGCAGGAAGATTCTTTAGAAACCAAAGGTGATTCCTGATCTCGATCATGTTAATCCTCTGTTGCAGGTGCATATATGTAAAATAATTGGAGTTAGACAAGATAAGCCAACTTGACAACTAACACAATTTAACATCAAAGGAAAAGGAACCTAGCAGACAGTAATCTCACTACTACAAATATATGCACTCTGGACTGGAAATAACTCTTGTTTAATACATGCTCAACCAGTGACCTAACTCCCAAAATATTCACAGAATAACTGTACAATCATACAAACCTGGGTTGGATCTGCAACAAAGATTCTTGAGATTAATTGGCGACATTCCTCAGACACATGGTCTGGAATGGTATACTGAACATTTAAAATCCTCTGCGTAAAATGGAAAAATGAGAACTGTGAGTAGAACATGACCACACGACAACTTCAATGCAAAGGAGTTGAGGTAGAGTACGCTTATTGTCTTCCGGAAGTCTTTCGGTTCATTAGGATCCTCAAATGGATAAGAACCAACCAGCATGACATACAGGGTAACCCCACATGACCACACATCTGCTATCTGAAACAATTGAGGAACAAGCATCCTATCAATGTACCACAACAAGAACAAGCTTAAGGCTTAAGGATACAAAGGTGTTTAGGTAAAGAGAATTTCATTTTTTTATAAGTCTGGTTAGTACTACTACAATCTGAGAATAAAATGACTCACCTTGCCATCATATTCTTTCCTTAGTAAGACCTCTGGAGCAATGTATGCTGGAGTCCCCACAGTTGACTTTGGTTGTGAATGCAACAAAGACGACTGAAATAGAGCAAAGATCAATTAAAAGCTTGAACACAGAAATCAACATCTAACATAACAAATATCAAGATCTGCAGTTCATAATAGCCACAAAAAAGATGTTCATGAAAACCAAAGGAATGAAAAAAAATGTAATCCATACCTTGGAATATCCAAAATCGCATATCTTCAGGCGAGGAGCAGGGCTTCCATCTAGCAATGTGTTCTCAAGCTTCAAATCTCGGTGACATACTTGCTTTAACATAACAATTTAAAAGTCTTTAAATGAAAAACTTCATTCAGCACGACCAACAAAACTGTAGAGCATATAGAAGTTTTGATTACCATTGAATGGCAGTAGCTGACTCCAGATATAAGCTGTTGAAAAAAGAAACGAGCCTGCAACAAACAATAATAAGCAGATATATCATATTTGTGAAAGAAAAGGGGAGTGTAATCACGTCGAGGTCACAAATTAGTAAACCTCATCTTCACTGAAACGTCCTTTATTAGAGATTCTATCAAACATCTCTCCGCCTGATGCATATTCCATCACAATTGCCAGATGTGTTGGAGTTAAAATGACCTAGGAAAATATAGACTCAATGTGAGACATTAGTAATCAATTCACACCAACCGGTAGCATTAAAACACAATGGTTAGAACGACTAACCTCTTTGAACCTCACAATGTTGGGATGCTTCAACGATCTGTGGTTGATAATTTCTCTCCGAACATTTTCATCTATCTGGTAAAACAAATAAACAATTGAAACCTATTACATAAACACGATTTCATAGGAACATATATTACATTTGTCCTTAACATTCATGATAAATCATAATGCACACAGAATTTGTTCACTTTCTTGATCAAACTATGATCATACACAAACAATCAATATCATATGTGTTGAGTATTGATTGAGAGTCTATCACAAACTTATTCCTCAATCAATCCTGCATTGAAATTCCTACAAAGTCCCAACTTACCATTTTTCCTTGTTCATTTCTGCAAAAACAGATACTGACAACCGCTTGATTAAAGAACCTATTTGATTAGTTTAATTTTAGATATCATATATCAATCGTATTTGCTTTCTTTCTTTAAGTAAAGTCTCGTTTCTGATGCTCGAATTAAATTTCCGGAACCATTCCTATAATATCACTTTAGCTCAAAATAGAATCAACTTTATCACCCGAACTAAAATCCAAAAATAGCAACTCCATAAAATAGGAAACATATTTATTTATAAATTAAGACAACTAAAACCTTAAAAATTGAAACAACCTTAAAAGTAAAAACTAACCTTGTCTCCTCGTTCTATGTACTTAACAGCTACAAGCTCTTTGGTTTGTTTGTCTCTCATGAGTCGGGCCACGCCGAAATTACCAGCCCCGATATCTTTAACCAGATCGTACCTGTCACTATCGTGCATGATGGGTAAGTCCAAACCCGGCCCAATATTCATCGGGGCCCGATCCATTTACCAAATTCAACTCAATTAATTCCAATTGTGAACGGAGATAATGGGGGTTTGAGAGGGTAGGTTTTTTTTGTATTTTTGGTCTTGAGATATATAATTGGAGATATTTTTCTCTCTTGAGTTGAGTTAGGGGCAAGTGGGCAACTTGGAATTGTACGGTACGGCATCGTCGGGGATGTGGAGGTCCCACTATTGATGTTTGACAAGTGGGCAAAAAGATAATAATCTCTCGCAAAACTGTCGGATCGGGATGGGATATAAAAAATATATTATTAAGATAATGAATATAGTTATCAAGATAGCGAATATAAACTTACACATTTACCCTACTCCTTAGAGAGCCCTAATTAGTCAATTAATCGAATTGTATCTTCGAGCGCTACCGGAACTTGTCTGTTTTATATGATTTTAACATTTCTCAATATCACAAGAATATCATTTTTATAGGATTTTGACATTACTTAATATCAAAATAATATCATTTTTATATGATTTTGGTATTTCTCAATACCACAAGAATATCATTTTATATGATTTTGGTATTTCTCAATACCATAAGAATACCATTTTTATATAATTTTGGTATTTCTCATACCACAACAATACTATTTTTATATGATTTTGGTATTTATCAATAAAACAAGAATACCATTTTTATAATATTTTGATATTTCTCAATAAAACAAGAATACAATTTTTATATGATTTTGGTATTTCTTAATACCACAAGAATATCATTTTTATATGATTTTGGTATTTTTCAATACCACAACAATTCCATTTGTATATTATTTTGGTATTTTTCAATAGACTAAGAATACCATTTTTATATGACTTTAGTGTCTCGATACCACAAAAATATCATTTTTATATAATTTTGGTATTTATCAATACCACAAGAATACGATTTTTATAAGGTTTTGATATTTCTCAATAAAATAATAATACAATTTTTATATGATTTTGGTATCTCTTAATACCACAAAAATACCATTTTTATATGATTTTGATATTTCTCAATAAAACAAGAATACTATTTTTATATGATTTTAGTATTTTTCAATACCACACGAATATCACTTTTATATGATTTTGATATTTCTCAATAAAACAATAATATTATTCATATATAATTCTGGTATTTTTCATTACCACAAGAATACAATTTTTATATGATTTTTGTATTTATCAATAAAATAAGAACATCATTCATATATGATTTTGGTATTTCTAATACCACAAACAAGAATATCTTTTGGTATTTTTTACTAAAACAAGATTACCATTTTTATATGATTGTGGTATTTTTCCATAAAACAAGAATACCGTTTTTATATGATTTGGTATTTTTAATACCACAAGAATATCATTTTTATATGATTTTTGTATTTTTCAATAAAAAATATACCATTTTTATATGATTTTTTTATTTCTCAATACCACAAGAATACTATTTTTATATGAGTTTGGTATTTCTCAATATAACAAGAATACGATTTTTATATATTTTTCTTATTTCTCAATACCACAAGAATACCCATTTTTATAAGATTTTGGTATTGTTAGCCTAAATATAACCTTAGACGAAGCGAAGAGGTAAAGGACAAGCATTTAAATTAAACTTCTAGCTTTTTCAAGTTTTAATCAAATTGAGCGGAAATAACAAACTATGTGAATATAAATTGATTCGATAAATCAACTACCCAAGCTCGAGAATGATTAGTCAAGTGTTAAACAACTAAAATATAATTAACCAAAATAAAGAAAACATTTGGAAAGCAAAGAGGCAAGTAAGCAGACAATACACGAGATTTTTACGGCCGGCTCCCCTAACGCCCCACCTTGACTTTCCAACTTCGGATTTTGGTAGGGATTTTAGTAACATAAGGCAGCCAAGAATTTGTTGATACCAAACAACTACATGCCTCACTATTACTAAACACCTAGAGCAGCATACTGCAGAAGTCAGTACGACGCTTTATATTAAACATTGACTACCAAGTTGTTTATTATTTAAAAACGACTCATAAACGTAATAATATATTTTAAAATAAGTTTATCTAATTTATAATGGAGTTCAATGTCAAAATATCAAATACACGCTATATTCGGGGTACCCATTTAAATCAGTAACAAAATAGTCTAAAATTAACAAATTTCTAACTCAATTTCTCTCGAGATCTAATTGAAGCTCAATATTCTCTTGTTCGATCCATAATTCTTCTATATTAATCCCACTCTCCATATACTCAATTTGATAAAATCATGATCTCAACTCTATAATAACCCTCTTCAATTACAACTAAATCGATCAAATTGAGCTTAATTATTAGCATAAATAGTCCAAAATGGAGTGGACCACGTTGCAACATCTAGATCTGCGCCACGTTGGCCGGAGCTCCAAACCCTTTCAGCCTCACGCCGCCGCCTTCCACCCCACTCAGTCCCTCCTCGCCGCCGCCGCTGGAAATCACATTATCGGTATTAATTAATTATTTTCGAATTATTTTTTGTTCGATTCGGCTTTTGGATATATGATTATTGGAAGCTTTTATAGTTAAGATTGCAATAATTCCCAAACTCGCTCCCCTTTCGAACCCTTAACCTCGAGATAGCAAGATAAATAACCGCTGTAATTCATTAAATTATCTCGAAGCGATTAATAAAGCTTAACGCTACTCTGTTTAAGTGAGTTTTATTTAGAATTTTATTGTTGGAAGTTATAGGGTGATTTGTTTGAGGATTTTCTTTATAATTTTATTATTGGAAGCTTATTGGTTATTTGTTTGTGAATTTTGTTTAGAAATTTGATGATTGGAAGATTAATGCTATTTATTGTGGATTTGGTTTAGATTTCGATGATTGGAAGCTTAAGGGTTATTTGTTTGTGAATTTTGTTTAGAATTTGATTATTGGAAGCTTATTGGTTACTTGTTTGTGAATTTTGTTTATAATTTGATTATTGGAAGCTTATTGCTACTTGTTTGAAATTTTATAATTTGATTATGGGAAGCTTAATGGTTATTTGTTTGTGAAATTTGTTGATCATTCGATGATTGGAAGCTTAATGATATTTATAGTGGATTTAGTTTAGATTTCGATGATTGGAAGCTTAAGGTTTATTTGTTTCTGAATTTAGTTGTTGGAAGCTTCGTGGTTATTTGTTTGTGAATTTTGTTTAGAATTTGATTATTGGAAGCTTAGTGGTTATTTGTTTGTGAATTTTGTTTAGAATTCGATGATTAGAAGTTATGGGCTGATTTGTTTGTGAATTTTGTTTAGAATGTGATGCTTACACTGGATGCTTCTTTGTTGTTTCATTCACCTTTTCGATATGTGATTTTTGGAAGTTGAAGGCTGATTTATTTGGGGATTTTGTTTAGAATTTGATGCTTACACTGGATGCAAGATTGCGTCGATTGATATTGGATCTCCGGTTGTGAGGATGGCTTATAGTCCAATCAATGGACATACCATTATGATATTTCTGAGGTTAGTTTGGTTGGGCTTTGTTGGAGTCATGGCGGTCACTTCTAGGCCACATTAAAAGTTCCTCAGCTTGATTTTGAATGGTCAAAATTAACAAATTTTTTAGGCTTAAAGACACATATAACTTTGATTTGAACAAAAAGTACAATGTTAATTGTAATGTATATTGAAGTACTAGTGTTTGATATATTTTTCACCAAATATTATAGAATAAATATAAAAATACGAGAGTTCAAAATTTAAAAAATCAACTATCAAAATTCAAAACTAGACAATCTTTTGAGATGAGGAAGGGGGGGAGCAATAGATTACTGTGTATGAGTTAGAGCAAATTCGGTGAATTGGATTGGGGGAAACTTAGCCTCATCTACATTGACGAGTTGCTTTTGTTGATGACTACTAATTTTTGTAATTTCTTTTAGTAATTTAAACAGTTCAATTTAGAGAATTTTATTGATAGTCTTAGTCTACATTAGGCACTAGTTAGCAACAATTATATGCATGAGTGTGATGATTGGAAGGCGAATGATAGTTGTGATGTGCTTCATGGAGTTCACTCTCTCCTCATTTTTCTAACTATTCAAGTCTGCTAGTTTAATTTAAGTGGTTGAAGCAAAACTCGAGACTGAGATCCCATAGGCACAAAGTATGATATATTTGTGTCTAGTACACTGAAGATGTAAAAATTTCCCTCAGACACGATATAGATGATGAATAGGGACATATACTCTACAATGATTACTCGGGTTCTCATTTATAGAATTTGAACTATTTTATAAGATGTTCATTTTATATGAACTTTAGCATTTTTATGCACTGATCTTATTCTTTCAAGGCTTTTCTTAGTTTGGGGCTATTGCTATAGCACTCTTTGCCCCTGGTGCTTTATTTTCTGTCTACAACTATTTGGTCCACTCAAATGGAGGAAGAGAGACTTGGTGCTGCTATTTTGGAGAAAACATCTATTTTAGCTATCAAATTTGATTGATCTTCTTTTATTATTATTATTTTTTTTGGGGGTTGGGTGCGAAATCAATGAAGACAGTGATACTACCTTCCTAGTTGTTAAGTCTTATATGTAACTGGCAAACTTTTGAAAATGTAATTTGAATCATGTGTTTTAGCTGTATATTAATTATTTGTTTGATTTTATTGTATGCAGATATATTTTTTCTTGTAATAAGACTACTGGATTCATATTAATGTTGGTAGTATATCATGTAGTAGTGCCAAAGAGAGAATACAAAGGGATACACCTTTTTATAGGTTTCTTATGATGACATGGAAATTAAGCCTCTTGATGCTGGTGCCTTTGGGTTTTATACATTGTTTGTTATAGCCTTGTGACAGTTATTTACCTTTCTTTTCTTTTGGCTTTATCCAAGCTAACGTAATAAGTCCTATCAATTCAAAATAACAATCTGAAGTAGTTCCTTCACAGGGCATACACTTTAAAATGTTTCACTCATACTGCAGCATTATTCTTCTCTATTCACTCTGAACATGTATCTAAAGGTACTAGTGTGCCTCTTCTAAGTATTAATTGAGTGGCCACGATTTAAAGATTTATACATGTGTATTACATAGAATTAGACCGGGCAATGTTGCAATCATTCAAGTTGCTTCCCTTCAACTTCCAAACATGTCAGAGCGGCCCTTTGTTATTTTGTACCTACCTTCTTTAATAGTTACTTAAATTACAATTTCCCATAATGATGGTAGATACTGCTTGTATCCTGCAATATGATTTTCAGATGGCATTTGTGCTCTTGATTTGTAGGATTGTACCATCCGCTCTTGTGATTTTGAATCTGAGCAGACATGTGTACTGCATTCACCTGAAAAGAGAACAGAACAAATTTCACAAGACACTGAAGTTCATATTGCCTTGACATCTCTTCAACCTGTTGTATTTTTCGGTTTCCATCGAAGGATGAGCGTGACAGGTTTATTTTTTAAAATCGAGGAACTATATAACCACTAAAGTTCTGATCTGGCAATTTTTCTTTAGCAGATATGATTAAAACATATCAATGTTTATAAAGTTTAACGGTCTTTGTCATAGAATTTAGTAAGGAAAAGGAGACATTGAATTCTACCATCACCTTATATCTAAGATATTATTTCAATTTTAGTTTGGTTTGTATGAATCAAATATGATGTGTTATGTACCAAAGAACGGCCTAAAACAAAAGTAGGTGTCATACCATACTAGTGCTGTTGTGCAACCAACTTGCCCTTGGCACTGTCGGCGTTTCACTGCAGTGCTCTTAGTGGAGTGTACTTGCTAGTTCTAAGACAAAAAGCTTAACGTCAAGTCTTTTCTGTGGAAGGTTACCTTACAATTTTTTGAGCTAATATCTATCTCTCTCTAGACAAAGACATTCTAGTGGTCTGTATACTAGTTGATTTAGTTACATGCAACACAATTCTGAATTGACATGTTTTGTGCTTTCACGAAGTTGTTGGCACCGTGGAAGGTGGAAAAACACCAACAAAGATAAAGACAGACCTGAAGAAACCTATTGTCAATCTTGCTTGCCATCCCCGGCTTCCCATTTTGGTAATTTTCTAAACAAATATCTTCTATCATATCGATATCTGTAGCACTTAATGCAATTGATCAGTTTTCTTTTTCATTTAATTTTAGTATGTAGCATATGCAGAGGGCCTGATCCGAGCTTACAATATCAATACCTACGCAGTTCATTATACATTACAGCGTAAGCTTGATTCATAATCTATCTGCTTCACTAATTTGACGGTTTTGCTGTATTTCTGTAAAGTGTTCCGTGTGACTTCACATAACTTTCATAATTTGGCAGTCGATAACACTATTAAGCTCGTTGGTGCGGGTGCATTTGCCTTTCATCCAACCCTGGAATGGATTTTCGTTGGAGATCGGCGTGGAACTCTACTTGCATGGGATGTATCAACCGAGAGACCAATGATGATTGGAATGTGAGCTATCATACCTCTTTTTGGCATTACCTAAGAATATTTATATGGTTGGAAGCTTTCAACACAATATAGAAGGCTATTGGTCAAGCCTTGTTCTGGTAATGAGAGTGTGATTTGTAATACAATGAAAAATTTAGGATCTAAAAGCAATTATCATTAAAATGCAGGCCCTGAAACTTATGGTCACTTTTCTCTGCTACAAAGAATGCAGAAGTGTCAATTTACTGTTCAACTTCTATCCTTTCAAAAAATTCTATTTTGATTGCTACACATAATCCTTAACTAAGTGGTTATTCATATTTGATGTGCCCTGTGGCTTGCACAAATGATTCTTGGTCAATATTAACCAGCTTGAATTGTTTAGAATATTTAATCACTGTGTCAAAAAGGATTTCATAGGATGTCTTAGGTGCGTTTGGTTGACTCCTGTCGACATATTGTACAGAAAAAATGAAGTCAACATGGTCACAAAAAGTGAACCGGGGTAATAAAGATTATTTATCTTTTGGTATCGAGCTTTGGTAGAGTATGGAGTTTCCTTCTGAAAGCCCTATAGTTAATCTTAGAATTGTTGGTTGTAATGAAATGTTCTACGAACTTTTTCTCGCTTTTCGTTTAGATCACATGTTCTCTATGTAATTTCAGTACACAGGTGGGTTCTCAACCAATTACATCAGTTTCATGGATTCCAGTTTTGCGTTTGCTTGTCACTTTGTCCAAAGATGGAAGTGCTCAAGTGTGGAAAACACGAGTGTCACTTAATCCCAATAGACCTCCAATGCAAGCTAACTTCTTTGAGCCTGCTGGTTAGTTTTCCAATTCAATTGGACACATGCATGATCAGTGGCGGAATCAGGAATTTCATATAGGAACTATATTATATAAATGGAGAAAAATATACAAAAATTTAGGATGATTTAACAACTACTTTTTGAATAATGAATGGTAAAATTCTATTTTTTAATAGTAAAAATATAATTTTCAAAATTTTAGGGGGACGATCATTCCCCTATGCCTCCCTAGTTCCTCCACCGCAGCGATCCCTAATGGTTGTAACGGTTAAGACTTTATCAGTCAAATATGTTCAGTCAATACTAGAGAGGAAATAAAGGAAACATCTGCTTTGAGCAAAGCGTGCTTGTTTTTTTAATCGAACATATTGATGAATGGTAAACCAGTGGATTTTTTATTTCTTGCTGTCTAATAGTCTTTAAATAAGTGACCGTGGTAACAGCTGAGCTTTGATTCATTGGATACTCTTGGAAATATCATTGAACTCAATCTATACTTCTTAATCACATATATTAGGAGTTTTAGAAAAAATTCCGGACAATAAGAACCTGTTTATGTACATTTCTTTTGCCCTTTGAAAGTTAATGCATTAACTGGAGCATTTTTTCGCATTCGACAGACATTGAATCTATAGACGTCCCTCGCATTATGTCTCAGCAAGGCGGAGAAACTGTGTATCCCCTACCAAGGATTAAGGCTATAGAAGTTCATACAAAACTGAATATGGCAACATTATTGTTTGCGGTAAGTATAAGGTTTAACCAGTCAAAGCTGTAGCAACCAATTCATTTAAAATTTTGGCTGCTTGACTACAGAGTATGGGTGGCAGCGAGAGTCGGAAAAATAAAGCTTCGTACACAAGGGATGGCAGAAAGCAACTCTTCGCGGTTTTGCAAAGTGCAAGAGGATCTTCAGGTATTTTTTCCAGCAATTATGTTCTTCAATTTAGCATTGTTCTTTGAGGTATGAGTAAGATGCAGAGGTCATCTTTCCCTTTTCTTTAAGATCTTACCCTCTGTTTAACAAATTGGCATTTCTGAATAATGTTAAGATTAAATAATCTTTCAATGTGAGGACTGATTATATTTCTTGTTATGTAATGTAACAATGGATTCAAAGATATCATAGTGGTTGGTTGATAAAGTCAATCTGTAAGTATACATTCATTTTGTCATCCTCAGGCCTGAACCTGGTTGCAGCTATCTAAGATGTTGACTGATAAAGTCAATCTTCTCGTTTTTTCTAAAGTTTGAAGTAGAGAGGGTGCTAACCCAAGAATTCTTGTAAATGAATAAAAAATAGTGTGATTACTCCTGGATATTGCAGTGTCACCACATTTTCCTAATAAAGAGGAGGTAAAAAATTAAAAAGCCCCATAAAGCATGGATACATCTCGTAGGCATACTAAGAGTGATATTGGAAAATCAATTGATATCATTGCAAAATCATGAAGGTCAGTAAGAGGTACTAGACCCCTCCTCCCTTTTTAGTGCTGAGTTGCTACTTTATCTTGTAAATGCAGCATCTGTATTGAAGGAAAAACTCTCGGCCCTTGGATCTTCTGGAATATTGGCAGACCATCAACTTCAAGCTCAAATTCAAGAACATCATTTGAAAGGGTGAGTACATAATTAGTATGTCATTTTTCTTGTTAGCGTATATAAATGGGAACACAAGTGATGATTATGTTGCTCATACTTGGTGCAAACATATTTAAAGCTTTGTGATGGTATGTTTTGGGTTCACCATTCACGATAAAACTTCCCATTATCTACTCGAGCTCTGCTGCTATTGCACTTGCAATTTGTTCAAAGGGACAATTAGCCCATTCTCAACTTTCAGTTTGTAGTAAATTCAGTCTTCCAAGTTCTCATTCCCAGTAAAAGATTAAGTTCCTGAACTCTACCAACTTCATGTTGAATATCTGTTCAGCCAGTACTCTTTGAAATAAATAATTTTGTTAACACATGATTGAGATTATTCAATCATAGCCATAGAGTTACATTTGTGCCAGCAGTAAATAATGACACTTATCTTCGATGACAAACTCCACTGACTAAATTAGGTTCTACGTCACTTTTATTTACTAAAAGCTTTTTGTGTGGACATTAAAAATATTTGGTGATGACTCCTGCTATACTTGGATTTAGAGGAATGTTATATACTGTTAGAAGTGTTTTATATTTACCTTTAGAGTAATCCTGAAGTCATAATACCAAACCAAACGTATATGAATACAACGTATATACGTCATGTCAATTCTGTGTATATACATCACTAAACTGACTATTTCAGGGAAATGACTTGATTTAATAGACTGTGTATTCATATACATCAAGTCATTTCAGTCTGCAACTTGATCACATGTGCCTGTCCATCCTCATTTGTTTTTGTGCATCATTTTCTTTGAGGCTTTAATCATCCTTCCTTTCAATATATACCTGTAGTTTGCATTTTATTTATTGTTTCAGAGTAACAAAATAGGGAAGATAATTATTGTTTTAAGATTATTGACCAAGGGTTTTGCCATCGTGACAGCCAAAGTCAACTTACAATATCAGACATAGCACGGAAGGCTTTCCTTTACAGTGTATGCCACTTTCTTATCTTTACTGTTCTTCCATACTCCTTCTCATACTTCTACAAATTATCTTGAACATAATGGAATCTCATACTTCCAAGACCTATTAGCTGCCTTTGTAATGGTGTGATCTAATTTCTCCCAAGTAAATAAGAATTGTGAGAGTTCCAATACCTATTAGCTGACCATTTAAGTCATATACTCTGACATTATGCCAAACAAAATGCAATTATGAGAGTTTTAATTGAACTTTGCAGTACTAGAGTTGCAGACTGAATCAATGAAAATGCAGAGATCTATTGATTCTTGGAGATTGAATATGCATTATTATTTGACTATATCATAGTTTCTTGGAGCTGTTATAGTTTTTAGATGTATGACGTTATTAGAATTACTATATATGATTTCACGGCAAATCTCAGCTACAGAGTTCTAGGACGTTAGCTACTAAATCTGTAATGTATAGAAATCTTGAATTCATTTCACACTATTTGTACTTATGTTTCCTTTGCCGTGGTACTTACAATGTGCACTATCTCATAGTTATATGATCATCTTAACAGCTAATTCCATTATATCTTCATGTACATCCTCTATCCATCATTTATACAGTTAATCAAGCTTACACTATGTGGCTATCAAAATGTGCATACTGTATAAAACTCCCTTTATTCAGAGGGGTTTTCTTCCTTGTTCGAGGGTTCAGACAAATTCTAAAGATTACTACCCCCTCCTTAGTCCTCAGTCTGTAAGGGATTGTTTTCTTTTGGGAAAGCCCGGAAAGCGTTCTCATTTGGACCAAATATTAGGTAATAAAAATGAAGTATAAGAGATGAATTCTCATAAATGTTGGTGCATAGTCAAATAGACCTAACAAATTGTGTTTGAGAGTCAAATTAAATTTTCCTTTTGTTTCTATCTAGACTGAAATTGCGTGTTTGGTTAATTTAATGATAATGTGCTCATGTAATCTTGTACTACTTAGACACCATTTTCTATAATGTGAAATGTTGGATTCCAGCATTTCATGGAAGGTCATGCCAAGAGTGCTCCAATAGCCCGGCTTCCACTCATTACTATATTGGACACTAAGCATCATTTGAGAAATATTCCCGTGTGCCAGGTATGATAGTTGAAGTTTCCAGAAACTCTAGTGAATATCCTTCAACTTCAAATAATTAATACTGTTCAATATTTTGGCAGCCATTTCATTTAGAGCTGAACTTTTTCAGCAAAGAGAACCGTGTTCTTCATTATCCCGTCCGGGCCTTCTACTTAGAAGGGCCAAACGTAATGGCTTATAATCTCTCTTCAGGTTCAGAAACTATATACAAGAAGCTTTACCCCTCGGTACCATTCTCTTCTTCTCTCAGCATACTTCACCATTCACTTAAATAAACATCAATGACAAAATTAATTTGTTTGTCGTTTCTTTGTGAATATGCAGATACCCGGAAATGTTGAGTTCCAACCGAAATACATAATCCACAGTAAAAAGCAGCACCTGTTTCTGGTTGTTTATGAGTTTAGTGGCGCCACAAATGAAGTTGTTCTTTATTGGGAGAACACAGACCCTCTGGCAGCCAAAAGTAAATTAACCACACTTAAAGGTATGGCATTGTTACCTGCTCCTAACTTTTAGTTTCCTTTTTAGTTATATAATCTTTACTTTGGTGCTTTGTGCAGGTCGTGATGCTGCCTTTATTGGCCCTAATGACCATCATTATGCCATTCTTGACGAGGACAGGACTGGACTTTCTTTATATGTTTTACCTGGGGCACCTTCACAAGAATCTACACAAAAAAAGAATGAAGAAGTTCCCTCTTGGCTTCAGGATGAGGAAAATATGGAAAACCCAACTGCAGAAAGTGCAGAAAGTGAAGTTTCTACTGTCAAGGGCCCATTGCAATTTATGTTTGAAAGTGAAGTTGACCGAATCTTCTCTACCCCACTAGGTAATGCAAGTAATTTTCATACACTTCAACCTCGTGAACCCATTAGGAAGTCCTGATACATTTCTTTTTCAGAATCAACTTTGTTGTTCGCCTCTCATGGGGACCAGATTGCATTAGTAAAGCTAATTCAAGGATACCGTCTTTCAAATGCTAATGGCCATTACATATCAACTAAAGCCGAAGGGAGAAAGACATTAAAGTTGAAAAATAACGAGACTGTTCTCCAGGTGATTCTTCAAATAAGGATCTAAGCTGCTGGAAATGTGTTTCGATTTGCACCCACTTTTCCTTACGTGCTATTTTCTTCAAATACCTTATTTAGGTCGCATTGATAATTGGTTACAATTTTGATATAAAATCAGGAGGATTAATTCTTGTCTATGTTGTGGGGGAATCTGTTTATTTGATTCCATTATAAAATTACTTTTACACCCTAAAAGAGAAGGTCAAGGTAGGACTATTGGAAATTTTGACGGAGGGACATTCATGATGGTGTTTAATATTTTCTTCCTGTAATGAATTTAGTAAGCAACAGGCCAGACTGAAACCACTTCAAGTCTAATATCAATCTGCTTTATTGTTTGGGAAGAGTTCCTAATGCTATTTAAGATTTCAGCCATGGCGGTCTAGCGAGCAGCATAGCAGATTGATACCGTCTGAAGTCAGGAAATCAACTTACTTTATGTTTGGCTGAAAGAATCTTAAGATTTAGTGAATTTCATTATGGTATTTTGCTCATGCAGTCTCTGATAATTTCATAGAGTCGTCTGGGTTATATGTATAATGTCTGAAGGCCTCGTTTTGTTTTCTAATCTTGTCTCTATATCTAATCTCAACTGCAAAACTGAAGTATTCACAAAATTCCAGGTACACTGGCAAGAAACTCTTAGAGGCTACGTAGCAGGTATATTAACTACACAAAGGGTGCTAATAGTTTCTGCAGATTTAGATGTACTTGCGAGCAGTTCATCCAAATTTGATAAAGGAATTCCTTCAATATCCTTTGTTGCAATTGATACTGCTTAATTTTGGTCTATCTTTCCCCATTCTATCCCCTTTTCCTTTGGCGGACCCTAAATACTAACTTCTCCTTGGATTCCATTTTTAAAAAGTTATGAGTTTCCGCATTGTATTTATTTATATGCTGTAAAATTTGGTTGAATTCTTTAACTGTTGAGCACTATAGATCCCTTCTCTGGGTTGGACCAGCACTTCTATTTTCTACTTCAAGTGCAGTCAGTGTGCTTGGATGGGATGGGAAAGTGAGGACTATTCTCTCCATTAGTGTGCCTAATGCAGGTCAGTGCCAAATGCCTTTTTCCTACCTCACCCTGCAAAATACAATTTTTTTTTACACCTTTCTGGTCCTGTTTGTAAATTTTGGAATCTCTTTTGATCTCCAATACACCACCATGCAGTGCTGCTAGGAGCTTTAAATGATCGCTTATTGCTTGCCAACCCAACTGATATAAATCCTAGGCAAAAGAAGGCAATAGAGATCAAGAGTTGCCTTGTTGGGCTTCTTGAACCTCTTCTTATTGGGTTTGCCACAATGCAGAAACATTTTGAACAGAAGCTTGACTTGTCAGAAGTTCTATACCAAATCACATCAAGGTTGGTCTTCCTCCAAAAAATTACTTTTTTAATAATATACTTACGTGCTCCTTCTGTCTTCTCTGGAAATCCAGAGAGATGTGATTTAAATCATCCTTAACAACATATAGGGAAGAAGAAGAATGACACGTGCGAGTTAGCAGCTAACATTGTTGACTTAATGTGAAAATTTAGGTTTGACAGTTTGCGTATAACTCCAAGATCACTTGACATTCTAGGCAGTGGTTCCCCAGTATGTGGAGATCTTGCTGTGTCATTATCCCAGTCGGGTCCACAATTTACTCAGATGATTCATAATGACTCAATTGCATATGGGATGTGGAATGTGTTTCAATTTACCAAGTTAGTTGTTATTGCTTAGATGTTGTTGCGAAATTGTTTATGCTGTCCGAGCTCTCCGGTTTTCTACCGCATTGTCTGTGTTAAAGGATGAGTTTTTGCGGTCTAGAGACTATCCACGCTGTCCTCCTACATCACATCTGTTCCACCGATTTCGCCGATTGGGATATGCTTGCATCAAGTACGTTCTGAGTTACTTTACCCTAGCCTTACAATCAACTGTTTGCTCAAGGTCATGCAAAGGATCTGCTGAGATCTATTTAGCATGTTTCTGCCAAATTGTTACATTTTGCCCAACTCTTATTTTATTTTATTTTCTTTAATACGGAGTATCAAGCATTATACTTCCATTTACTTTTGTCCTAATAATAATTGAAGATGTGCTAAGACTAGCTCTACATTGAACTGGTTTCATCTCCCATTTGTCTCACTTGTTTCAATGGGAAAATATAGAACTTGATTTCAAGCTTAATTTTACAAGTAAATAGTTGGAAAAGAAATTTTAATGCTAAATTTTTGAGATTTGAGCCCTCGAGCCAAACATTTATTCACATCATAGTTTGAACTTTCTTAAGTTACATTAGTTTCTTGCATTAATTAATGCAAGTTTATGTGTTTTTGCTACTCCCTCCATCCCTAAATGATAGCGAGATTTGACAACACGCGCACTTTAAGAAAATTCAAATTTGTTCCGTATCAATAGTTTTCACTCCATTGGTTCCTCTCACAATTTAGTCAAAATAGGAACCGAATAAGGGATTTCTAAATTGGGAAAACATCCCTATCAATTAGGTATGGATGGAGTATTATTATTCCTGCTACTACAATAGAAAGAAATTTGAATTTGATCTCATGAGTGTATATAAGATACAAGTATTAGGTACTTCCTTTTTTCTCATTTTCTCCACCTAAGAGCATCTGCATCGGAGTTCTTAAAAATTTCCTCATCTCATATGTAGAGATAGGGTTGACAAAAAGCTATAAAAATGAGAAGAAGCAGATGTCTATCTCATATTTGAGCCTTCATCAAACCACTTTTTGGGCTTGTTAACAATTACTTTAAATGTTGGAAGGAATACAATAGAGAGTATGGTTTTGTGTAGAAGTTATAAATTAATCCCTATATTTGATAAAATATTATGAAAAGTTAATTTTAGGGAAATTTTATGAGGAATTTGGTGCAAATGCTCTTAGTTAGTATGCAGGTGAATTAGATGAGGAGACAAAACATCAATAGTCATATTTCATATTGTTCTGTTGATGCTTACATTCTTTTTTTGTGGTATGTTGTTATCCTTCGGAATGGATTATTGGTGGCTGTGATGGTGGTATAAATATTACGACAAACCATATTTTTCGCTTTTAAACTTCATTATCATTGAGATCTTGGAATGAAAATCCTGCTACCGGGTGAAGTTTGAGTAATTAAAGCATTTCATTACTTTCCTATGCAATTCATTTTGCTTATTCATTTCCTGTAACATTGCAGATATGCACAATTTGACAATGCAAAGGAAACTTTTGAAGCTATAGCAGACTATGAAAGTATGCTCGACTTGTTTATTTGCCACCTTAATCCTAGTGCAATGCGTCGTCTTGCCCAGAAATTGGAAGAAGAGGGCTCTGATTCAGAGTTGAGGCGCTACTGTGAAAGGATTCTTAGAGTACGGTCTACAGGTTGGACGCAGGGCATTTTTGCAAACTTCGCAGCTGAAAGTATGGTTCCCAAAGGGCCTGAATGGGGTGGTGGGAATTGGGAGATCAAGACACCCATAAATTTGAAAAATATACCTCAGTGGGAGTTAGCTGCTGAGGTAACACCCTATATGAGGAGTGATGATGGTTCCATCCCATCCATCGTGACTGACCATATTGGCGTCTACCTCGGTATTATTAAAGGAAGAGGTAACATTGTCGAAGTCAGAGAAGATAGCTTAGTGAGAACACTCAAATCTGAAGGTTCCGATGCTAAAGCCAATGGTTCTCTCTCATCTGTTGTTGCTTCGTCATCCAACAAATTTGTAGGAGAATCTGAGGGTGAAAAGCTACAATCTCTAATGGGTCTTGAGACCCTTTCGAAGCAGACTGCAGGTTCTGGTGCTATTGATGAGCAGGCCAAAGCTGAGGAGGAATTCAAGAAATCCCTGTATGGTTCTGCTGCTGAAGGTAGCAGTAGTGATGAAGAAGGAACTTCTAAAACCAAAAAACTACAAATCAGAATCCGTGATAAGCCTGTTTCATCTGCTACAGTGGATCTAAATAAGATCAAAGAAGCTACAAAGCAGTTCAGCCTACCTATGACTAGAACTAAGTCACAATTAAGTACTTCCCCCGATCATGGCCTTGTCCTAACTCAACCTGCTGCTGCAAGTGCTATGACCTCGGGAGCTCCTGCTGTATCTACCCAAGCTGATCCCTTTGGAACTCTCTCTTTAATGCCGCCTGTATCCACATCTCAGCCCCCTCCTGCTGCACCAGGTGCTGGAGTTGCTGCAGGTCCAATTGCTGAGGACTTTTTCCAGAATACAATATCTTCTCTCCATGTTGCATCAGCATTGCCTCCTCCGGGTATAACCGTTTCGAAGTTAGCTACAAATCCTCAAGACGCTGAAGGCAATAGCCACATGCCCAATGAGGCTAACATAGCACAAGGTGATGTAGGTGTACCTGGTGTGGTGGCTCCGCCTCAGGTAACTCAACAATCTTTCCCTGTTAATCCCATTGGGCTTCCAGATGGTGGAATTCCACCCCAGTCCATGCCTTCAACACTACCCCAGAGTCAGGTTCAATTGAGTCAAGTTCCTATCTCCAGTCAGCCCATTGATCTCAGTGCTCTTGAAGGTCCTGGTTCCAGGGTTTCAAGTCAAACCCCAGCACGCCCCGATTCTCCCAAAGCTGTGCGCCCTGGGCAGGTGATGGATGTTTCTGTTATCTGTACAAACTTGTTAGTATAATATTATGTGCTTAGATATACACATCATTATTATTTGGTCTGTATATGGTTCACGTTGATCCAAGAAACATCTTATCTTTTGCCCTCAAAATAGTTATGAAGTATGGAGTATTAAAGACAGGCTGTGTAGACTTATTCATGATTTTGTGCTGCAAACCATCATTAGATTTCTAATCAAGTTGCCAAGAAATAATAATAAAGGAAGGAATTGCCATGCCCATTTGAATTTATACAGTGCTGCCTAGAGAAATGTGTTTTGCATGTGCTTAATGTGTTCTTTCCATCATTTCTGTTGACTTATTTGAAGTTACTTTTTCTCTTCAATGACCACTTTTTTTCCTGCAACAGATTCCTCGAGGGGCCGCTGCTTCTGTGTGCTTTAAGACCGGCCTTGCCCATCTTGAGCAGAATCAACTACCTGATGCATTATCTTGCTTTGATGAAGGTTTCTTAGCACTTGCCAAGGACCAGTCTCGTGATGCTGACATAAAGGCTCAAGCCACAATATGTGCTCAATACAAGATAGCTGTGACTCTACTAAGGGTAAGTTATCTTTCTGTGTGTAATATAATGACTAAGATTGTGCTAAACGAGTCTTCTTTTCACTTTGAATAGCAAATTCTTAGAACGAAGGTGAGACAAAAGTTACTATATCTAAGCCTGTCCAGTGTTGGCTAATCCTCTTCCCTTAGCCAACATGTTTGCGTTCATCAGGCTACATAGAGATTTATGAATCAGGAGAGTTTGGATTTTCCTTAGCTTGTTACCTACTCATCTCTTCGTAATATTATATTACATGTCAACTATCATAGGTTTCATGCATAGAACTGGTGTGCAAGAGAAATATAATTATTTGGTGGATCTTTATTTTGACTTGCAATCTCAGTAGGAGATTTCATATATTGTTTTGAGTTGGTATGGAGAAATATACACTCTGTCCGCCCATCTTTTATTTGGTCTAATAGATTCAAGCACTTTTTTAGAGATGTATTGACTCATTGCTTTAGAATCGTTATTAATTTGGGGTCGAGAAAGGAAACAAAATCTCATATTTAGAAAGTGGGCCCAACTAAAGCAGGGTAGAGGGAACATCCAGCAGTCTCTTTTTAGAAATTACTGTTATCCAAGTGCTGCAAAAACTCATATACATCCTTGCTGATCCTTTCAGGAAATTAGCCGGTTGCAGAGGGTACAGGGATCTAGTGCTCTAAGTGCTAAAGATGAGATGGCAAGGTTGTCACGTCATCTGGGTTCGTTGCCTCTTCTGGCCAAGCATCGGATAAATTGCATTCGCACTGCCATCAAAAGGAACATGGATGTGCAGAATTATGCCTATTCCAAGCAGATGCTTGAACTTCTTCTAACTAAAGCACCTCCAAGCAAGCAAGATGAATTGAGAAGCTTAATAGACATTTGTGTTCAGAGGGGTTTAACCAACAAGTCCATCGATCCATTAGAAGACCCATCCCAGTTCTGTGCTGCTACATTGAGCCGGCTATCGACTATTGGATATGATGTTTGTGATTTATGTGGTGCCAAGTTCTCCGCACTTTCAACCCCTGGTTGCATTATTTGTGGCATGGGAAGCATCAAAAGATCAGACGCTCTCGCAGGACCTATTGCTTCACCATTTGGCTAGGACCGTCCTTATATGTTGGAAACACTCTACTCTCCGGGTGGGCAACTCGGTTTTCATGTCCATTCTCTTCAATTGATTCTTCAGGCCCATTCATGATGTTTATATGCTGCCGAGATGTTAGTTTGAAGTTGGCCACCGTGTAGTGTTCGGTTTTTGTTCAGTGTGGAAGAGCATGATCCCCTCTTTATAGCAGTATCTTAAGTTTAATTTTCACAATCATTTTGGGGATCCTGGTTGAATTAATTTTTAGTTTCTGCTTCTGGCATTATTATATAGAGGCATTGTTGACAGGATTCTGACTTCTGAGTTTGTGTGTTATGTTCTTGATTTTTGGATGCAAAGTAAATATAAGTGTTTCATACTGGTATTATTATCATTATCATTATCATAACGGATAATACATCTTGATGTCTTGGTCTTGCAAACCCAAATAATGGCACCCCATCGTCAATATTACTCTGCACTTCATGACGTTTTTGGTTTGAGGAAACTTTGATCATTCTCAATAGCTATAAAATTTATATAATTGATTTATTTTTTCCTAATGTTTATATGGTATTATTTTCTTGAAATCTCTCATAATGTAATTAAAGTCACCCACGATCATGCTTCTCCAATCTTATTCGATAATAACAATCCTAAAATAACAAATATACCCCCAATGGCCACCACTTGTTTTGCTATGTTACACTTTAAATATCCTCTCTAGTTCGTGGATCAATTGTAACGTTCGTTAAAGTGAAATTAGAATTGTGTTATCATACTTATGGTGTCATTATTGGATATCAAATTATAACTTGATTTCACTTTCTTAGATCATATTAATAATTCGCTCTATGAAAAATTATAATTTTCTTGAAGCGAAATGATAAAAGTTTCCGTGCATCTATTTATTGTTTTAGTTTTTTTTTAAACACATGCATGTCCATGAAAATTATCCCTTTATTTGCAAGTTAATACTTATGTGGAAGTACGCACGTAGTTTAAAGAATATAATACGGAGTATTAATTATTACTAGTTGAATTAAAAGAGAACTTACAATAATTTTCCCTTCCTAGCTAAAACCAATATAAAAAGCTAGAAAAAATAAAAATAAATCAAACATTCACAACAAAAGAATACAATGCCAGGACTGTAATGATCTAGTCATGCTTAGAATGTCCAATTCCAGGACTGTCAGGCGTCTAAAGATAACGAGGTACCTGTGTCTAGATATAAAATGAGGTCCTATTAAATTTATTATTAATTTTTTAAAATGATAATAAAAAATAAATAATCATATAAATATAAAACTCTATATGAGTCGAAAAAATGTAAGTTTTTTCCTTAAAAATTGAACACTTCTAATTCATTCCCCTCCTAATAAAAAATAAAATTTAACAATATGTATTACATTTTCATATTTTAGAAGTACATTTTCATTTTATTTAAATATTTACTGAAAATATTTTATTTTTAAAACACAAATACTTTTATGAAAATAAAACTACGAAAATTATTATATTTAATAATTTATAATGATTCATTATACCAATATAAATTAAATAGCTAATACAATAATTCAATATAGTAAAATGCATTACCTCATTATTATAAACAAAAGTATCAAATAGTACTTTTATGATAAATTTTAGATGGATATTTATAAAAAATTGAAAGAGGAAATAAAAAGTTAAAAATTTAAAATCAATGATATTCAAAGTCTAAACATAAAGAAACATCATTAGCTAAAATAACATGAGCTAGACAAAAAGTAAACTAATATGCATGCAACCTTGAACACGCAACCTTGACAAACAGAACCGAATTGAACCACTGAGCTACTTCAGAGATTTGATTTACCTACATGGCTACATACATATAACTAAAATATACTAAGCCAACAAAGGCAACAATAATTCATGTGAACAGGTTGCACAGGCTAAAGAGCCGGCCCTGGACTGTGACTCAGAGTAACCTTTAACTTATTGCTCAACAAGTAACCTTAATTTAAGGCATATTCCAACAGTGTTCTAACTTATGTTGGAAGCCCTAGTGATCAAGAGACCCCTAAAGTTGAAGTTAGAAATGGAAAAATGGATCAAGTATTTGGCCTATAAATACTCTACACACTTCATTTGAATCCTCAACCCTAAAATCTAATTGTGTAGCTGATGAAGAGAGAGTTATGGTTAAATAGGCATGTCTTTGTTGACTCTATTATATTCATCTACGAATAGTGTAGAATTTGAGTTGTATTTATTTGTTGTTTCTATCTGAGAGTGTGTAATCTGTTCTCGAATTTATAGTGAAATATTTATGTGGTTACGCGATTGGATTAGTCACAGCAGCTTTGTTAGGGATACCACTGGCTTTTGTTAGGGATCTGCGTTAAATCTCTGACTGCTTTATTTTCGATGCTTTCATGAATTCGCTGTCTTTAAAATTAAAGCGTCTATTATTGCGATCACGGTTCGCCATAATAACAATCACCTAGTGATATTGCATCATTTGCATGGTAATAATTGTTCAAGCTTCTCATGCCCTTCAATTTTCGCCCTTCGGTGCCCAAAACTATGTTTGCAACAATGAGTAAAAGGAAAAACAATTTGATAATGTTGGAGTTGGCCATTTAATCTGGAATTTGATGAAGATTTGAGTTAGTGAGTATATTGTAGAGTCAGTTGTGTTGCCCAATTTATAGAGTATCAAATCATTAAAAAAAGAAAAATTAATTAAAGTAAAAGAAACATAAATGAAAGATTATATTGTGGCATGTCAGATCCCAGCTCTAAGGAAGATTCCATTGTACATACAGCTCCAGCTAGGAAAAGTTGAAGTAAAATATAGAGTAGCCGGTGGTGGTGAACAGCAAGAACTCTGACCTTTGAGAAATATGTTCGACTAAAAACAAGGTTTGCAAGATCATGGTGTCGGCATTCATTAAAATTTACAATCATAACATTCTTTCAACTTCTCTCTTCTCAGTTGTCCCTTGAGCTCAAGGGAGAAGTAAGCAAGTTTGTCCTTTATTATTATAGCGCCTTTCATATATATACCAATGAAATTATATAGGATATGTTACAAATGAAGTATACAGTAGTTGCCTATCTCATAAAACATTTCTGGACGAAAGTTGAAGTGATACATGTGCGGTCCCAAAAGGAAACTAAAAAGGGATTTGATTTAGCATTTGATTGTTATTATTTACGTGTTAGTATTTTATTTAATTATAAATGATAATTTTATAATTATTTAATCGTAAAAATATAAAATATAAGTAAATAAAATATTAGATAAAAGTGATGGGATAGGGTGTTGAATTTATTAAGCAACTGAATTTAATAGTGTAAATTTGAATGGAAATTGAATTATTATGTAGCGAAAAAGAGAGGATAATGTGGAGTATTGGAAATTAAAAAATAAAGATTATTTAATAATTTATCATTGTAGATAGTCTAATAATGGTTAACATGCTCAGTCGTAATTTGACTCCTAAGTATCATTAGTCAATAGAGGGTTGTCAAGCTCATGGCCCCATTAGGAATTATATATATTGCACATCAAGTTTGGTGACGCTAACAACTCACTAAATATGATTTTTTTTTATTAGCTGGATTTAAATTGAGAACTGTAATGCGTAGAAAAGTTTTATTATTTATAATATGTGTACACCAATATACTGAATAAGAGACTTAGTCTTGGACTTGAATATGATCAGAAGCGGGAGGCGCGGCGTATCACCGTATTCTTTCCATGCGAACGTCTTGGTTTTGAACAGTGCTTTGACATAGACTTGATTTGAATTGGTGTCTAGCTTCGGTGCCTTGGCAGTTTGATCGTGCAAAAAAGCCAGAGACGGAGTTAGTCTTGCGGTACTTAATGATCTTGGTCTTGCTTTGGTAGATATGCTTATTCTTGTCAAGATGGTACATTAGCAGTTTACTCATTGTTTAAGACAAGGCAGAGGCAATTTATCTGTTGTCACATGATTTACCTGAGGGGCCTTTATGACTTAGTGTTGTAGTGATTTGATTTATGAGATGCGAATTATTCAGTTACCGTAGGTTTTAGTGGTGATCGTGAAATTACTGGCGTTTGTCTGATAATTGACATGTCTCTCTTAATATTAGGCGCCTATTTTGGTCTTGGAGTTGAAGATTTTTGTGTCTTCACTCAGTTCCTCAATTTAGGCGCCTATTTAGGCTTATGGAGTTGAAGATTCGGTGTTTTTGGTAGTTACATGGTATTGATCTCACGAAAAGCAACAATCTTCAGAAGTTTTCTATGAAGAAATATGATTTGTTCTTATGCTAAATTCTCTCAGGAGCTTTTGTTGTATTTTCTTTGATTGTGGAAGTGTGATTTTCAAACATAAAGGAGAATTATTTATATTTTTGGGCTTCCGGTTGGTTGATCGACTTTTCGGTGGATTCACGATCTTATCGTTGATTTTGAAGCGAAGATTTGAATGGGTCGGATATTTAATAAAATAATTATATATTATAAAAAGTCAGCCGACTTTTCTTGGAGAATACTCGTGCGCCTCCAACTTTTATTACAGGATAAGTTCTGCTTATTTTTTATTGGGTCGCTTAGTTTGGTAGTTTGTCAAGAAACTTTGTTTTTTTATTCGGTTTTCTCCTTCGATTTATTATTTTATTCACGTAAATTTCGGAATCCCTATTTTAATGCCACATTATCATAATAAGAAATTATAAAATTAGGTTTTTATTTCACATTTACCCTAGTAATTAATTTTAGGTGGCTAAAATACCGGGAACCCTTAATTTTCACGTGTTCGGTTTTAATTGGAGGCTCGGATGAAACCCTAATCAACATGTAATTATGCAATTGGTCTTTATTTAATTATTTTAATTAATCCAAATAAATTGAATTTAATTAAAACAATTAGAAAAATTCATTGTCATAAGAACAAGATTATTATTTTTTAAATCATGGAGGTTAAAATAAAATTCCAAAATTACCAATAACACTAGTATATTATTTAGGGAACCAATTAAAAAGAAAAATAGGAGTATTTGTTAATACATGGTGATGCCTTGTACTAATAGCTACTGGCGTAGCGGGCGCTCAGTAGCGGTTACGTTGAAGGCGGTGGCATGCCTGAGTCGGTAAATATAAGTAGAGTTAATTATCGACTAATTTTTAAAAACTAACATCAAATTGTAATTTGATTTGGTTCAAAAGTAATGATTGAAGGTGAATTTGTCCACAAGTAGATCGAGTCGTTAAATCTCATGGTATAGTACTCAATACTCATCATGTCGAGCCCCCTTGTCCTCGGTCCAAAATGTATGTGGAGCAACCAACTTAGTGGCGGTTCTTGAATCAAAATTGAGGGGATAAAAAATATTAAATCTATTTACATGAAATTTTTCATTATTGAAAGGGGATAATTACTATATTTTGTATAAAATAACATGAATTTCAAGCTAGATTTTATTTTTTCCAAAGTTGAAAGGAGACTGTTGCCCACCTTGATCTCTTCTAAGCTCAGTTACTAAACCAATTTATGAGTGAACTACATTCTTAATTAGTTTAAATTAATAAAAGCGGTGTTGTTTTAATAAAAACAACATTTAAAAAGAAAGCTTGAAGTGAACCGCACCAATAACTATTATTAATGTCTTAATATGGTAGTAGGGTGAATTAAAATTTACTAGCTCCTTGCATTGAGTATTAATGAACTAATTAGAATACATGCAATTGTACCTGCATAATTGTCCCTCTACATCATCAACCATAATCTAAAATTTAATATCATCAACAGCATTGGGACCTTCATTTGAAAACATTCAATGGATGGTAAGAATGGTGCTTATACGGGTAAAGAAGACAATTACTATTTTAATTACAAAATAATAAAAACTAAATTCCCAACCTAGTTGATTCAGCGCCGCACCTCCCGGAATACCTAATTTCTCTCACAAAATCCCCTAATTTCGCTCAGAAAATCACACGAATCCCACAAAAATTAGATTCTCACAAATCCCCTAATTTCGAAATACCATAATTACTCAAAACCAGTTTCTCCCAAATGTCCTAATTTCGCCACCCCCAAATAAGTTGCCACAAATCCCACAAAAAAGCGAAAAACGCACAAGATTTGTAACGCGAATTTGATTAGCATTTGAGGTTGAAAATATTGCACAAAAAATGGTGAAGACAACAGAAAGCAAAGGTTTTTTTCCGTCCATGTTTCCACATTTTTAGTATTTTATTTGTTGCATAGCCATGTTTTTTCTTTGTGAATGTTAATTGAAGTGGCTATAAAGTTTGTAGTATGTGTTTAAGACATTGATGAGATTTGTTTTGTCGACAAATTCATGGGTTTTTTAAGCGAGACTGTTTTTTATTATTTTGTGTTGATTGTTAAAATTTTAGGTGAACGAAAGGTGTTTGATACTTTGCTTCTATGAATCTGTTTGATAAATTGAGCTAACTTTTAACATTGAACGAAATATGGATTATTACGTGTTTGGAATATTGTGGGTTGCTTTAGGATTAATGTCTATTGAATATTATGTTATGTAAGATGGTGGGATTTCAATACAGACAAAGGATACACTGAAAGTCGCGTTGGTTAGTTTAGTTCTTGATAAAATATTAAATTTGGATATGCGAAGCAAATACATTTTTATGTTATTTGGTATTTATTGTTGGTTGTTCTTGGGTTATTGTTTTTTAAATATGTTGTGTCGATGTGCAGATCAGTAAAATATTTATTTTCTAGGTGTGGTTTTTAAAGAAGGTCTAGGATCCCACAAAACATGCAATGGTTGGATTTCAGTGAATAAACTAACATGTTATTAAATGTTCCACAGACGAGAAGTTGAGAAAAAAGATAGCCGACATCCCTGGATCATCTTTCAGTATATGCTTGACACAAGAAGAGGTGGATGAGATGGCTGAAGATCAAATACCAGAAAATAAGGACGGGAAGGGGAAGTATTCATTATGATTTGTGCGAATCTCATTTACCGTTATTCCTTTGTAGAGTTTACATGTCTGTTTCAACATAATGTTGTGGTATCCATTTCATTCTATAAAATACATGTAAACCTTATTGGTGAGTATCCATTTTTATCGGAAAGCAGATCTCGATTATATTATGATATGTATTATTGTGAGTGTGGATCCTATTCTTCTTGGTCAATTTGTTACTATTGTGCGCTATTGTTGCATGCTCGCGTATATATTATTGCATGCCACATATGTTTTATCGTAATTTGTAATCGCGCGTTGCTCACGCCGTGGTTTCTCTTGTAAAAAAAAATACCACCAACAAGTATGCTCTGGTATTACAGTCCATACCTAAATTTTATTGTTTTAATTGAACAATCATAAGCATATTCATCTTTGTTAGACAAAATTACAATAATCATAATAAATTCACCATTAGTACGAAATATATGATTAAAAAATATAACTATTACTACCTCTTCGCGAATTTGAAGTAGAAGTTTCTCTATGTATATTTGAATTCGAGTTTTCTGAATCCATGATGATGAATAACTAAAAGAAAAATATATTGAATGTTTTAAAAATTAGTTATGAATCATCTAAACATAAAACTATAATCTAAAAGGAAAGAAAATAAAATCATGAAAAAGGTAAAAAACCGAAATGGAGAAAAATAAGGCAAGAAATTCGGAAAAAATTAATGATCATGCTACAATTATGGGGCGCGGATAATAACTCAACATAGAAATATTTAATGACATTACATGAAACATCCATGATACCATACATTATTAATTAGGATTACCACATAAAATTAATACCATGGCATACTCTACAGTGGTTTTACAGACAGACCACAGAAATAAACTAACCACATCTAATAGAATTTGAACAATCATAAGCATCTTCATCTTTGTTAGAAAAAATTATAATAAACATAACAAATTCACCATTAGTACGCCATATAAGATTAAAAAGTATTAAAAAATATAACCATTAATACATTCTTGCGAATTTGAAGAAGATGTTTCTCCATGTATATTTGAATTTGACTTTTCTGGATCCATGATGATGAATAATTAGAAGAAAGTGATATTGAATGTTTCAAAAATTAAGTATGATTCATCTAAACATAAAACTATAATCTAAAAAAAAAAAATAAAATCATGAAAAAAAGGTAAAAAATCGAAATGGAGAAAAAAGAGGCAAGAAATCCGGAAAAATAATAACCAGACAAT
This sequence comes from Lithospermum erythrorhizon, assembly GCA_019722365.1. NCBI lineage: Eukaryota > Viridiplantae > Streptophyta > Magnoliopsida > Boraginales > Boraginaceae > Lithospermum > Lithospermum erythrorhizon. The sequence continues at coordinate 192,551 of JADFUC010000734.1, read as the reverse complement.
AATTATGGGGCGTGTGTAATTAAGTTGTAAGTAGGCTAATTTTTTTTTCCAAAATTCGAAAATCAACAATTCTTCAAAATAGCAACTAGAATTTTGGTATTGATCAAAACTTATTGATCATGACCAAGATTTAAGTAAGCAAATTATAAGCATCTGAAGAAAAAAGAACTCCATGAATTCATAATAATATTGTACCATTAACATTTTGCATAGCATGTAAATAACTCTATTTCATTGAACATTTAGTACAATCATATTATTACTCCAATATCCGGAAGAAAAGAATGAAAACTATTGTTCCGATCTCAAGTCACATTTCTAGCTAGAGTATGCATGCATGGGGAGGCAATCACCCTAATTATGAACAGAGTGGCCAATGCCGGGGCTGTGTCCGGGTGTCGTGGGCCTGAAATCATCGACATAATCTGATGATGGTGGTGGAGGCAGTGTCTGCTGAGACCGAGATTCAGTAGGCGGTGTCATTTGCGATGAAATTCCTACCACATTGGTATGTTCTGCTTTTCCAGAACTATCAACATTGTTGATCAAAGTCTTACTCTGACTTTGAACAAAAATTGGGAATGTATGCCCTTTTTTCACTTTCATATGTCTTCCCTCAGCTAACTGAATGCTTTGAGAAATAATTATGATTAGGAAAATGGGTATGTAGATCATTTTGGTAAAGGCCATTGAAATGCAAGTTGGTAAGTAGCTAACAATATATTTTTGTTTGGGGAAGAGGAAAAGATGGAAAATGCAACTTAAATGGCAATGTAGCTACGGATGCTTAGCCATATATTCTCCCCCCTCAGTATATATAGAAGCGAGAAGCGAACCACTTGTGGTTATTTATTTTACTTGGCAAATTAATTTTTTTTATGTGTTTATTTTGATTGTTTTTCAAAAATTTAATTAACAATCACAAGGTAATTGTAAACTTGATTGATTATAATTCTAAACGAGAAGATATGCCATTTCTCTTTTGCCTAGTACGTTGTCTTAATGTTTATTTCGTTTTTTCCTTTCACAGTTTCACCATGCATCTTCCAAATTTTGAAAAATTACATTGGAGATATGTAGTAATCTAGTGCTCATTGCAAGTAGAACACATATGTAATAAACTAAATCAACAATGAAATTATATAGAATATAAATATAATAATTAATTATTCCAAAAAGATTATATGTTAGATTTTTAAAATTTAAACTCAAATATTTTGATTGATGTTATGTCGTATGGTATTGGGTAATTAAGGGTAAACATAATTTATGAGAGGTCGGTTGTTTAACTATATATTTACACTACTGGCCCTAGTCTCACAAGTCAGTAGTCACAAACAACAATCTCTCTGCGTCAGTTTCGATTGACACTTGCACCAAATCATGACAAATGCATATATTTGTATATAATTCTACATGATCATCATGAATTTCATCCTGAAATAAAGATATGATTTCACATGAATCAAAATCTTGCGTGCAAATTTGAACAGAGTGGTCTCCTAGTATGAGTTAAAAGTACCACAATGCCCAGTAGTTATAGAGCTTAGTGGAGTTACTTGGACGCCATTCTAGCCTATGGCAAACATGAGAGGCCCTTAGAATATTTAGCCACCGGCCACTGCTGACATAGGATATATTGTATATGAGTAAATCTCTCAGCAAGTGAGGTACACTATGGAAAACAACTGATATTGCTGCCTGAGAGTTGGCTACTAGAGCTCCAATGGATTTATCCTATACAAACACTAATAGGCACACTAAAACACGATGTACAAATATGTAAAATTTAGGATACAAAAGGAGGTACGAGAGGGATAAAATCTAAAACCTTAAATTTTCGATGTCCTTAAAAGAAACAAGAACATGTTTGACAATTAAATTTACGATGTCCTTACTATGCTTCATTTCACAATTAAATTAGTACTTTCCATTTTAGAAGATAATTATTGGTGTAATATGCTCAATTAAAATGTGTTAACTACATTACTCTGTATTAGACAATGGACAAGGTAATAAGGACCTAAAAAAAGCCAAGCATGCATTTTTGTTCGTGTCTACTCTTTCTTTTGTTCGATCCTCAACATGCTGGGACACATGGGAGCTTTAAGAGGTCGAATGAAACAAGTTATTTTAGTAATCAAACATTTCATAATAAGCAATCATCCCCAAATATATAATTTTACTAAATCCTTCTAGATAAATCTAGTTTGTTTCATTAAATAATTACGGAGTACTATATAGTTTGAAGAAAAATAGATGGAAACATTATTTCTTTTTCAAAATTTACAAGAATTATTTTTCGGAATTTATTATATGGTCAACACTCGACGCAGATAATCAGATTAGCTTCTTTTTTTATACTTAATTTCTCCGCTTATAAAAGTGTGAGTTGTGTTTCTTCCATTTCACACTACTAATTACTATATTACTCTTATTATAATATTTGCTATGGATGAAAAATTCTATAAAAATTCAACTCTCTTATAATATGTGCAACAGTTTTACCAATTTCATACGTATGCTAATTATCATATGTTCATTATCAACATCTTGGTCCAATTATATAAAAATAGTCAACATATTTACCAACAGATAAAAGTATTTGATATAATATTGTCTTTGGTTTTTTAAATTTTATCATAACAATAAGTAAATCATGTATTATGAAACGGAGGGAGTATGTGATATTTCGTATTACATTTCAACAATTGAAATAAAAAAGTGTCAAGTTACATATCTAATACTCCCTCCATTCCCAATAGATTGTGAAAGTTTTAATTTGGATTTTTCACAGATTAAATGTTAAATTCAAATATTTTTATTTCTGTTGTATAATATTTGATAAAAGTTATCAAATAATAATATTTTCAATGTACTTTAATATTGACATTAAATTTTATTCAAATCAATATTATGTTTAGCGATGAAGGCGTAAAAGTTTGCAATTTCGAACACTTAAATCAAGCATGACAATCATTTAATTTTTTATTTCAGAAATTTAATAGATTTGGATATTTAATTTAAAAAATTTATTTATTTTTATTATAACATATATATAACATGTTAATTTTATGCTTAAATAAAATATTTTTTATCTATAAGCGTAGATGCAATAAGTAATTAGAGTTGAATTCAACATATGAAAGGAAATTTTAAAAAATCAATCTTCACTATTTAATATTGATTAGTAATTAGTAAACTAAATAAGAGTATATTGTCATAATAATACTTATATTAGTTTTCACTTTATATGAAATATAATTCATCGATATTATGGTCTAAAAAATACATACATGAATATGTATATTATAGGTATATAATCTACTTTATTGATGAACATTCGATGTACAAATCGGTATCCTCGTCTTCTATTTGAATTACTTCTTGTGATCTTTTATATTAAATTTGTTATTTATGTCAAAATTCTAAAAGTTTCCATATCAAGTAATAATGTCAGATATATACTATTGAGGTTTAACTTTTATTAAAAAAATATTACCACAGATATAGTTTTTTAAAAGTTGTATGTCATCTTTATTCCATTGATTTTCAATATAACTAAATGCAGGAGTATTTCACATTCGAACAAGGACATCTATTATTAGTAGCCTCTTTCAGGCATTTGCGTGGTTAAAGTGAAAATTTCATAAAGGTCTTGATATTATTTTGATTTATGCAAATATTATTGAGTCAATATCAATTAAAATATATTAAAAGGAATAAATAAAATAAAATTGAATAGTAGAACTATGAATAATTTATCTTCTTAATTAATTGAAGTGATGTTTCTAACAATAAATAAAACAACATAAGGTGTATTTTTAATTAAAAGAAAAGTGATATAATCTAACAATAAATAAAATTACATAATGTGCATTCTTTATTAAGCCTTGAAAATAGAAGAGTAATATGATAGCAAATTTTTAAATCTATTATTAAAATTATATTGTTAAAAAATTATAAGAGAACATATAACTATGAATAAAATGAATTATAATATAAATCAAACGTATAATTTTAAATTTTTGTAAATAGTTAATTACTTTATTTATTATCTCGGTTTAAATGTTTGAAACATAAATATTTACGTGCAGCTTGTAGCATCACATTCACGTCATTTCTTAGTATTCTGATAATTGACACTCTCCCTCGAATCTTGACCTCAGGATAAGGTGATAAGCACAACCGAGATTATCTCATTAGATTGGCTTGTTACTTGCGTGGAAAGAAGGTACGCAGCCTTCATTTTGATTGCTCACTCCAGTCACCTTTAGGCATGCACACAATCTGATCAAATATCACCTAGTCCACGACATGGTAATTGGCTGGATGACATTATTATGAAGAGAAATGATCACAACATTTGACTGGCATGAAAGGAAAAAAAAACTGAGGCTCCTCCATCCGCATTCTCTTGTGATTTCAAATTGTAATACTGTATTATGGGATTTCATGATTTTCTATCGTTTTTCATGTCGTTTAAAGTGATTTATGTAGTTGTGGTATCACCCGATGGTTATCTTTTTCTGATTAATTAACAATTTGTAATTTATGGAGAGGTTTCGAATATAAAAAGGATATAAACATAAATTATCAGTTGTTGATTTTGGAAGGCATAAAAAGGTGAAAGTATGAAGTTTTTCTACCTCTAAATGGTATTGGATGCTCAACATACATATGATTTCGATATACAAATCCCAACTACATGTAAGCCTATTAACGACCATGATACAAATGGTTACTACTCTGTATTTACCTAAAAACGTTGCAGGAATTTTGATGTTTCAAACAATTTCGATAGAACCAACTGAGCTATTTGACACCGATCTTGTAGACCCAACTTTCGTTAAGGAATAGGTCTCCGCTTTGGAACCTTCCTTCTCCGTTGAATAGACGATCAATCCCTTCACTATCTGCCGGTATTTCCTTCTGAAAGTAGGTAGCATCGAAATGCTTCGCATCATCCCGATCATCCTGCAAAAACCATATCATTTCCATAAGGACATAGGAGTAGTACATTATCGTCTCCAGCACGAGGTTGCATAGAATAGAAGCAGAGATTGCTAAGCTCGAATCAATTAGTATAAAACTTAAATTTGTAGAAGATAGACTGGTTGACAAGGATCATTATGTTTTCAGATTCCATTTGTTACCTTCTACTCAACCCCTCAATTTGAGCAGCTCTGACAGAATCCTGGGGAGGCGAGCAACCATTTTCCCATGCCTTCATGCGTTGAGGATTGCTTCCAAAGACGACAACTTTCTCCAGGTACCTTATTTCACCTTCTTCTAATTGCATGGTCTTGATTTGCTCTTTGAGGACCATAATAGGATGGAAAAACCACTCTGCCATTCTGTCTTGAGGTCTATTTAGGTATGTGACCTCAATATCATCAAGAAGTAAACCTTCCGATCCAGATTTGATAGAGTAAAGAAGGAAGTGTATAAATGAATAACAAAGGACGCCTACATCAACTATGGCTAAATCGGTGCTGTTCTTCCCCTTCAACCAATCCTGAAGATCAGTTAGAGTTAAAACATTGGCATCCAATAGTTCCTGGCCTTTCATATCGCACGACTTCATCATGTGCCCCCAAACCTGTTGCAGTGCAAACAACTCTTATTAGAGAAAGAACACGGGAGATCAATTATTGAAATAAAACCCGAAAGTTGGATGAGAGAGTAAATATCAGTAGTGACGCGGCTGTTGCCTCATCTTTACCATCTATCTCAATAATAAGCTTATCTACAAAGCGATAATGGAAAGATGGAACACCTGCACCATTTTCACTTCATGGATTACTTCCCTGACTGATCTCGATGTTGTAAGGGTTGGCATGATCATCCCGGGAGCTTCAGCAAGAACAGCGCTGAATCTGATAGAAGGATTAAGAATAGTGGACAACTCTGGTGCATCAGTTGGTCTTTTCTTGCGGTATCTTGGCCTGACATTACATAGATTATTAATCCCACAGTTTTCAAGGCTAATTGGCAAGAAAGTGCAGAGGCAAATGTTATTGCAGCAAATTCTATTAGTTATTACCATCAAGGGCTATTAGAAGTAGAGAAAACATTAGCAACTGCTTACTTTGGGAGGATGGATCCCTCTCGCAGATAAAGCCAATCGTTTGAATACTCATCAAATGCAGCAACCATGGCAACAACAAATGCAACTCCTCTTCGGAAGGATCTCTCCTGCAATGCCACTCTATTTAATATGAGATCAGATTGTACAAGATCAAAGTAGGAAAATTTTGATGATCATCACAGTAATATAAACCTGATAGACAATAACCGATGCATATAGTCCTATGAAGAAGCTTGAGAAAATGGCCATTACAACACTCCCAATAACAACCAGTGGCCAAAAGATGATGGTCAGTCCAGCAATGGGGATACAAGCTGTTTCAAGGAATGGTCCTTCACGGCTAATCATATCATGTATCAATCTTTGCCACCCTTTAAACAACATAAAAGGGCTCTTCACAATAGCAATAGCAGTGTAAAGTGGAATTTCCACAATCAATCCCATCAGGCCAACAACAATACAAGCTGGCACATGAAGTAAGCTACAAAAATAGTAATTTTAAACGTAACTCAGCATACTTAATTCTCTGACAAAAAAGCATCGCCACTGAACATTGTACTTACTCAGTCACACAAAATATACAGACCATTCTAGTACTCACCTCTATCCTTCCCTCTCCTCCCCAAAAAAACAAAACTTTGCATTCTAACGTAGATGCTAAGAAGGAGATAACAAGTTTAACTTGAAATACACTGCAGTAACAAGAACATTAAGAAAGTGAGAAACAAGTTCAATATAACTATTACCTAAGCGTTTGGTGGCCTTCAGAAGCAGGGGAATTCCTCAACTCCTTCAACAAACGACGGTAAGAGTACAGACAAACGTCCATGAAATCTCGAACAACGGTGCAGCTACCCTTGATAGTTGTCCATGTTCCATCCTAAAAAATAATTTTTGCCCAGAGAAAGAGAAAACATAAGAATAATCATATGGAAGAAAGGTCCCATAAAAAAAAGTCAAAATCTCACTTGATGGTAATCAACTAAGCATATACATATATTTACCCCAATGCAGTGGTAGAATCTATGGGATACATCATCATATCTGAAAGCCTCAAAAGTTGAAATCCAAGGAGTGAAGAAACCATAGCCTAATCCTACAAGAACACTACCAGCTATGCTAAGTCCCAACCAAATGCTAAATAACACAGGCAAGCCAATTAATATAGCTACTTTAAGAAGTGGATCAAGCCTATGTGTCCTGCAAAAAGTGAAATTTAATCATAAAGATTGATCAACACAAGAAAATCAACTCAAAACTACATAATGATCTCAAGAATATCTTATATTTCGAAAGTCAACTAACTAAATCCAAAAAAAAAAACCATACTTGAAAAGGGCATTAATGGTCCAAACAACATGAGCAGGGAAGAGCCCCAAAATCACCCCAACATTTCCCACAATCAATATTAGAGCAGCTACTGGACCAAATATGATACCTGCATCATGAAATTTCAAATTCATATCATAAAAATGAATATTTTTTCAACTCTATGATACAAAAAAAGGTAAAGAAACAAACTTTTGATAGCTCCCAAAAAAAGGGCACAACAGAATGCAACAACTACAGAGATGGTCTTAAACCAATCTTTGACATTGATGCTCATTGTTGAATCTTGATTATATATTATTTGGTTCAAATTGTTATACAAAAGGGTGCTATAGCAAGAAGCCTTGCTAGAGAATTAAACAGAAGCAAGCCAAAAAATGGACAAAAAACATGGGACGTAGAAATATTCAAACATTGACAATTGTTAATATATAATGTCTTAATCTACCTTCCAGAAGCAACACATCTGACAGAGCCTTAGTTTTCAACTCTAACGTAAGAACTCAAATTTGTTGACATGTATTTATTTGGTCGATTGTTGGTTATGTACGTGAATTATATGTTATCCGTTGACCTTACTGTATATTCTTGTTTATTTTTCATATTCACGTATCATGCACATTTACATATCACAACGAAGCACTTGGATCACATAATATAGATGTATATTAGCAGGGGAGCCATAACTTAACTTTAAAGTGGGCAAAATAAACACAAATATTGTATTGTATTAATTTTAAAGAGGTTATATAAAATTTATGATGGGTGAGCCAAATAAGTAAAAACTACCATAATTTCTTTTCTTAAATTTAAAGGGAGAAAATATAATTTTTGAAAAATCGGTGGGGCCAAGGTTGGCCCCTTAAAGAGCTCCACCCCTATATATTAGTCTTGGTCGTTGTATAATTTATCTGACTATCATGATTTGTGGTTATTACATCAATTCAAAATCTAAGTGAAAAATAAGATATTCGGTCCCTTGATACGAATGATGTTCTATTAGTGATAGCGAATGGTGCATGATTTGGATTCTCCAGACAAAAAAAATAAAGGCAAGTTGGTAGTTTATAACCTGGAACTTGTAATAAAGACATAGAGTCATAGAGACATAAGTTTAATGGAAGAATACATGGTTCCGTACACTTGACTACATGCTTTATTATTGTGAATTTGTTATTTACGATCCAAAGATATAGGTACATCGAAACTTCATGCGTCCGAATGAATCGGTTGTGAAAAATACATACACTCATACAGCTGACTTGTCATTGTCAAGTATTTAAAGGAGTCTAAATCAAGTTAAATGTCCGATAAAGTTTGATTTGGTGTAATTCAAACCAGGTCAAAAAACTAATTTTAAACTCGATGCATATTAATAATATGTATGAATACATGACAAATATTAAAAAGAGCTCTAATGTCAAGCCGAGTACTCACTATTTTTCGTTAAAACTTAAAAGGGATTGAAGCGAATACATATAAGACCGAGACAACCTTATGTCTTGGTTCGGCATCAAGTCAAGTCTGAACTAAACTACATGTTGAATCGAGTCTAGTGAAACCTATTCGATCCGACGGACTCGCCTTAGCTTTTTTTTTTATCAAAGGCGAAATTTCCTTACTGGCTGCAGTCAAAGACGTTAAATATTACATAAAACCATGAACCCCACCACTATCAAATTAATAGTCGAGACTCCGAAATAAGGGAGTTCTCCAAATACAAGTCTGGGGCATTTAAGCATTCCAATTTGCAAGTGCATCCGGTTGATTTCCTTCTCAAAGACGCGACGCATCCCTCAATTCGTGACATTACTCAATAACCATCTGCAATCATCAATAAGAACATTGTGGTTATTATCAGGATTTTTGGTGCCCTGTATAAGTGATATTGCTACTTGGGAACATTAAGCTATTATCAATGATATCTCAAATTCGCGACATTATCCACCTGACTAGTTTCATTATAAACACAAACTCAAACACCAATTTCGTATGCATTTTGATTTTTACACTCCATCAAGTGATAACTACACGTCTACACTCCACTTTTGATGTTACATTAAATTTTCATAAAGTAAATTTAAGGATAAAAATTAAAATTAAAATGTGATTATCAATATTTAAAGTGTAAAAGTCAAAACCTGTTTATGCCCCTGTTTTTTTTTTTTTTTGCCTGATGCCCTTTTCCCCGAGAACATTTTTCTCATCTCCACACGATATTCCTCACCTGGTAAAAGCAAAAACCAAAACAAACCACATCAACAAAAAAACGCAAAGAATCTTGCAAAAAACAAGGAAAATGAAGCCCAAAACACTGGTAGTTAAACTCCAAGCACCACCAGCAACCACCACTCAGGAACCCCAACAGGCAGTTAAGAAAGAAGCTGTTGAGGTGCAAGTAGAAAATACATATGAATGGCCCACTCCTGATAATGAAACTAATTCCCTCAAAACACCTGTCATTGATCCTACCCCTTCATCTGAGTCTTTGGTATTCTTTTTCTACTCTTGTTATATTCGAACAAGTGGCACCTTGGTTGATTAAGACATTTCGGGTTTATTAATAGTCCACGAGCTTTATTCATTTATAAATGATTGGTTTTAGTATGGACCCGTGAATTCTTTAACATGATATATATTTTTATAGATTCTTGGGTTTGTTTTATGTGAATTGGTGATGGATCTGGTGTCTTATTCTTACCAGGGCAAGAGGAAAAGGAAGCCGAAGGAGATACGTGATGAGATTTCGACGTTTATTTTCTGTAGAAGGAAGAAGAAGCCTGTTTCCAAGTCCAAACAGGTATAACTAACATTTTTTCGTGTTTGGTTGATATGTTGTGTGATGAAGTTCATTTTGATCAGGTTTTCTTGAAATTTAGCTCCTGTTAAGTTGAACTTCAGAAACCTAGACCTCCCTTATCATTCGAGTACAGTAAATGTCGATAATCTGTCAAAGGTGTTGTCTCAGGGAAAATTGAAATAACTTAAGTGAGGATCTTGAAATGGTTGATTTAAGCAGGTTGAAGCATTGTTACAAGTAGTGTAGAATTTGGCCTGATAAAATAGTAAGATCGAAAATTCAGTGGCTGCTTAAATGGAGCTAGGCTCTTCAGTTATGCAGTTTGGGTCGTTTTGGTATCATGTATAGAAATAGAATGCTGCCTCTTGAGCTGAAGTTTGCATTGTTGTTTCAATTTGTTGAAGTGTGACATCCTTGTTCTAAATAGACAGACTCAGTTACACCTTCAGATTATTACTACTTATATTTTGAACATCTATGCATTTAGCTTTAAGTTACTACTTACTAGATATGCACATTGAACTGAATTAAATAATGAACAAGTAGTCTTTTTTTGGGGTGGGGGTGTCCTTAAGTTCTGGTAAGTTATAAGATTCTCTTCCTTTGTTATAATCTTAAAAGCAGTCGTGTCAATAGAGACATTGAAAACTAACTAGAGTAAGTTGCTTGAGAGTAGCATTCTCCCTATGTAATAGACATTGACATGAAATATCCTGGCAGGTGGTACATAATAGTGGTGCAAAATCACTGAGGTCAGTTGAATTGAGCAAGTTTTTTGTGATTTATGAATTCGTTCATTCTCAAAGGTATCTGACGAAATAATTATGTGCATGTCATGAAGTCTTAAGCAAGAAGATGGAGCTGCTGAGGCATCAAACAGTCAGACTCCATTAAAGTCACCGACTTTAATACGAGCTGAGGAAGTCCAATCTAGTCTAGGAAATGAATACCCTACCTTTCTGAAGTCATTGGTCAGATCACATGTTGCTAGTTGTTTCTGGATGGTAAGCTTTGATAATGAGGTGGTAAGCTTTGATAAACAAGGTTATTAATAAGCTTGGTAGGCAAATATTAAAATGGAAATGCTCCATCTCTTTCAGGGTCTTCCTGTCCCATTCTGCAAGCAACATCTGCCTAGAAAGGACATTCAGGTCGTTCTCGAAAATGAAAGTGGAGAACAATATGAGATCAAGTACATTTCTGAGAAGACTGGACTTAGTGCAGGTTGGAGAAAGTTTGTTGCTGCACACAAGTTGCTTGAAGGAGATGTCTTGATCTTCCAGTTGGTTGCTCCTATTAAATTTAAGGTAACAGATAATGATGTTCCCGATATCGCATTGTTAAACTAATAAAACGTTCAGTTGTAGTTAAAGCAGACAGCTAGATTATATGTTCCTATTCTTTGCTGCAAGTTGTTGAAGAAGAAAGTTATCATTCTTCATTCTCGCACAATCTATTGTTTTTACTTCATAACTTTTACAAAAGCTCTAAGCTGTACATCCTCCATGCACTAAGATGCAAAGATTGCTTTTTTAATCGGTACTTCCATGCATGAATTTGTAGTTGAGAGTACAGGATCCATTATTCTAGATTAGAAGTAGGAATGTAGGATGGATCCATTCAAATTGAGAATACAGGATCCATTATTCTAGCTTCTATGCCAATCTTTTCAGACAGAAATATGCGACATTAAAAACCACTGACAGCAAATTTCCCTTTTCTTTATTAGATTCTAGACGAAGTTTATGGAGAATTCCGATCCATTAAAATTGATGTACCATAATTGTAAGCCATTTCAATATCTATTACCGGAGTATAGAATTGGAGCAGGCCTATGCCTACCCCACTCCTGAGGCCCCCACCATTTTATCTTTATACAATTAATGTAAAAGTAGGGTTTAACACACTTACAAGCATTTGCATAAACTGGACATTAAGCTATCATTTTCTTTCTATAGATCGACTACTTATTGGTGCACTAATAGGTATATGTGATAAGGGCAAATGATATGAATGAGGTTGACGGGGCTCTGAGCCTGCTGAATCTCGACTCCCTTAGTAAGCAGCTGGATGCAGGTTAGTGTAATTTAGCAATTTCCTTTGCATCTTAGATTGCTTAAAGAATCTGCTGCCATAACATTATTTGTACTTTCATGTATAGAGGGAATTGTAGCTCTTATTGAGAAGAAGAAGCGTCCAAAATCTCTTCCTCTAACTCTGGTCCAAAAAAGGAAGAAAAAGGGAGGTGTATCCGGATCAGCCATTGAAGCGGTTGGGAAGCTGGAGGAACAGTCTGGTAATGACAGTGATGAAGTTGCTTCGGAGGTTTTGGAGGGTATCAAGTTCCATCAAGCTGTTACTCGTTTTAGAGATATGAAGAGCTTTGAAGATTTCCATATCTTGGTGAATGGGGTCTGCATAGACTCTGAGTTGCCTGAACATATTCGTCGAAAGTACTATGAGCTTTGCTGCAGTAAGCATGCTTTTCTTCATGACCGTCTTCTTCCTGGTCTCTACTGTAAGTTGGCATCTGGAATGATTTTTGAACTTGTGAACACTGCTGATGCTATTAGAGGTTGCAAGGTCACGACCCCAAAGAAGGAATTTGACAATTGGGACAAGTCTTTAAGGTCTTTTGAACTTTTAGGCATGAATGTGGGATTTCTACGATCTCGTCTGCGACACCTAGTAAGTCTTGCATTTGATTCAGAAGGTGCTGCAGAAACCAAGAGGTATTGGGAGGTCAAAACTGAGCGTGCTCACTGTGAAAATGAGATAAGGAGTATTGAAGAAAAGCTAGAGGGGCTGAAAGAAACCGTTGAAAGGTATGATGCTGATATCGAGTTTATGAGACCACAGGCCGAAAGCTATGAACTCATGTTCCAAGAAGAAGTCAATGCTCCTTTTTAATTTTCTCCGAAATTGTTTTCAGACGAGTAGACAAACCCATATATAGAAGGAAGCAGAAGTGGAAAAGTGAGATACTCTTAATTATGTTCTTTATGTTTTGGTACCATGTTCCCATAGCATCATATGCTAGTAAAAAGTTTTATAGTTGCTTCTCTTCTTAGACATCCATCAAGGTTATTAATGTTTGCAGAATATATACAGTACTAATTCCTTGTAGTTTGAAGTTATTTTTAGGAGTGTTAACAAGCCAAGCAATTCAATAAGTGCTTGTGTATCAGTGTATGTCAACTAAGTTACATTATTGAGCAAGCAAGTGAGCTTGTTCAATTTGTTAAGGAGTTTTTTGGGGTACCATGATGGAATTAATACCATGTTACTCACCTTTATAATTTAACAAACTGTACAAAGTTTAGAGCAATATGTATTTAAGATTGGGAAAGTAGTAAATATTTGTCAAAGCCAGCAGAATAATACATACAGCAACACTAGTAGCAACAACATCCTCTTTGAAGGCATTCTTCTTTTGTATCCATTTGGCAGCGAAGGGAAGGTATCAGGAAGAGGCATCTGACAATTGTCGCCGTTGAAATATATTCTTCTGGGAAATGCCCATCCATTGCTCAAAGTAAAGGATTCCAAGTCCTTGCTAAGGAGTATCTCTGATGTTACTGAACCAACCTGCACGTCTTGAGCTTGCAATAGCTCGTCATTGTAGTAGTCTAGTCCCCAAAAGAGAGCAACATCATCTGCTCATAAGTATATATATCTTGTTTGAATATCAATGTTAAATATAATCAAATATATCGATCGAGCACATGGCGAGAGTAACTTTTATGAAATATCATGTACAAATTTCTTTGTATACCAGTGATGCCAGTGGAAGGAAGCCTTGTACTGTTAAAACTATAAGAAATAGCAGGCTTGCTGAATCCTGGGTGTTGAACCAACATATTCCAGTTTGAGTAATTCTTTACATAATTGTGGTTGGAAATTGTCAGTTTGACTCTCCATTGATCTCTGTAATTGTGTTTGATATGCCAGTGAATCTGAAGAGGGCACATATGATCTGTGCACTGCACTATATCAGGATCATCAACTAGGCTTGCTGTAGATGAACCTTCTCTGTACCACAAGAAATTATTCACAGAAAAAGAAAAACATTTCTATCATAACTCATCATTAATCACTAACATATATAAAAGTGTGAATAAAAATTTTGTTTATTCCGTTTTTTTCATTTTTACATTATTAATTATTAAATTGTCCTTCTCTCTAAAAATCTAAAATTTATTTAAAAATATTATATTTTTAATTAATAATTTCACCTTTTAATTGTTAACTCACGTAGCTTCTAATAATTAACTACTACTGAAAGATAAATAATAATATTGTAGACCTATTGTTATTATTATAATTAGTGCTAACTAAATAATCATACGCTTAGTGTAATCATTATTAATAATAATATTATTTTTTATTATATGTAACTATTATTGTTCTTATTATTATAATATGTATTAGGTAAATAATCATATATACTGCATAAAATTTATTAATGAGTATTTAATTTCCTATAAATACTTAATTTTATATATTGAGATCCCACAAAAATTAAATTATATTTTTTAAATCATACCAATTTAACCGACATAAAACAAATAATTCAACGATATCAATGCATCCATTCGCTTAATATATTTAATGTATGACATCAAATCATATTTAATATTTCAGATTTCTATACGAACATCTCAATTTCAGATAACATATATATCTTTCTCTTCCAATCCTCGATGCATTATCACATCTGCAGATATTTGGCATAATTTGGTACCGAATGTGATTAATATATAAATATATCTTTTATATGCTTTTGTATAATTATTGTTATTATTATTAGTATTATTATTATTAATTATTCATTTGAATCATAATAATTGTTAACTACTAATAATTTTAGTTTCACTTAATAAATAATGGTAGTCATATACGAGTATTTGGATTCACGATAAATTATTTCCACATGCTCCATGTACAAAATTGATGCACGCTGAATATCCCAAATTGTTTGACATAAGCATGTCATAACAAATTTTCTTCATTCTCCTCCAACTTTACGTGTGAGAACAAAATCACAAAGAAAACATATCAAATTTAATACCAAATCATTTTCTTAATATTATCATTATATATACCGTTAGTCAATTTAAGTAATCGGAGAGGTCTTAAACACGCATTTAGACACGGTCATATAAAAAATTATTTTCTTTCTTACTGGCGAAAATGGGATTTGCATATTTAAATCAAATCTTTCATCTGGGAAACTAATTAATTCATTTGTCAAATATAATTATATTTTGATTGATTATTATTCAATAATGTAATTTTGATGTTAATATTATAATAATGTTTTACTAAAAATATTATTACGCATCTGATCGACATACCTGAATATTATTTAAGTTTATAAAAAACTTATTAGTTTTGTTGAATATGTATTAATAATAATATATTAATAATTTAAGTAATATTACCAATAAAATTATACTTGAAATAGAATGTACTAAAACAAAATATTATTCACAAAAAGTAACCAGGTGTGCTATAAAATTGATACTCATGATCTTTTAAAAAAATATTTAATCATCGTATTTTATCGTAATTTTCATCTTATATTTAAAAAGTTATTCGTGATCAAAATATCCATTCAAAAATTAAAAATATTAATTAAAAAAATTCAAAAGGAAATGGTAAGTTATTACACAATTTGTGAATGATTAATTAAACATAAAAAGCAGACAAATATTTCAAAATCGATAATGTTTTATCATAATTGATACAAGTGACACCTTTTATCCATGTTGTATCAGAAGTGACAAATCAATCACAAACCTAATGCATGATTTTGTAGTGGCATCAGCTACTCGACATCCACAGCTGCACGAAGGACATGATGTGATAGTTTCACTGTAAAACGTGGAGAGCGAAACGCAACATATTGGTGTTTTGTTAGCCAAAATACTGGAGAATGTACAAGTGGATTTCCATGTTCCTGAAATGGAGAAACATATTGAAGTTGAAGAAAACATATGTTTACTATTAAAGAAGAAACAAGGATGTACTATGTTTTTTGGGTGGCATCAGATGAACTCACTGAAGACTTGTTCTTCTCTTCGACCTCCAACAACAGAAGAAAGTGTTGGATCGGTGTCCTCAAGAGGACTGCAAGTGTAACCGGGTCCTGGAGCCATTAAAGTAAGATTCCGAGGCTTGTTCAACACAGAGTTCCCCTGCAAGTTGCCAACAATGATCTCAAAAGACGAGGATGACCCGAGAGGATTGATGGCAAAGGCAGCCAGTACGGAATTTGGCGTCTGATCAGTTATTACAGGAGCTTTCTTGCAGCAATGAGGTATCTGAGACTTAAACGCTGAACAATTTCCCTGTTGAGTAGCTATGGCACCTGACATCGACCATATCACCTCATCGTCGACCCATGACCATCCCAATCTCCAACCAGGTTTAGCCACATGCCGATACTGATGATAGTTTTGGATGGTTACCTTCGCCTGGGAACAAATTAAACAATCAGACTTATCATACGCTTAATGGATTTTGCTCACTCCAATCCTTTGATTCTATGTTCCTACTTGGCTATAGATTCACACCAGTTATCATTTTAATGACTCCTACTCAATCAGCAAATTGCATATGCCATAATTATTACTATATGTAACAAAAAACATATAGAGAGCAGAGAGATTGCTGCAATAGTTATGTTTTACAGGCGAAGTAGAGAAACATATTACCACGTAGCCATCATCTGTCCATTTGAGAATATCAAAGGTCACAACTATATTTCCATTAGGATCTAAAGGATCATAGCACTCTGCATAAATTAAAACAAACATGGCAATCTTAGAAGAGCAACAAATACAAGTACAATTCTAACTGTCATTGAAGCTTAAATGATACGGTAAAGGAAAAGTTGGATGCCTGAATAACCCCACGTTGCAACTAATACTACCAACGTAAGTGCTACACAGCATACTTCAGAAGTGATCGACTTCATATCCGGTCCAGTGAATGGAGAAAAAAAATAACTGGAAGTGAGGGGCTTCTATGGACTTATTAATATCTCATGTACAGTCTGACTTGCCTTAATAAAAAATTCTATCAAAAACCAAGAATGAGATATCCAACTGAGGATTAGATAAAACCAGACCGAATCTTTGGAAACATCAAAAAAAATATGAACAAGACAAAGTTGAAAATTCTTGTCAATTCAAAGCCTATTTGTCTTTTGCATAGATGGGATCCTATGAGGGCGGCGAGCAAACAAGGGACACTCAAGGCGGCGCACCTACAAGGAATGAGTTAGAGAGTCGTTAAATTGATATTGGAATATTCAATGTAGATTGGCATTTTCCAAAAGTATACTAGGTACCACGTTGTTGTTTAATTCCAATAATGTCTCATCTTTGCCTAAGTTCTTCAGTTATAGAGTTGCTAAGTTTTTCAGTTATAGTGTTGTTAACTCCAGATATGGTGAGTAATTTTTTCAAGCAAAGATGTATGGCGGGGTTCGATACTTAAGAAAATGATTTTTTTATCTGGTCATTAGTACTTTATAACATGCTTTCAGGATGGAATAAATGGTGGCAATCATTTTTTGGGGAGTGAAGAGCTTATTGTTTCCAATTTTGATATGACTTATTTTCCATCTTGTGTTAACGTGCCATACTCTTTTTATTTTGAAGTCGTCATTCGTCATTGATATCGAGTTCATTGTTCGTTAGGAGAACTTGGATATTTTGGGTATTTTATATAGACTTATGGTTTTTTGTGAGCTTTGGGAAAAAAAAGAGGAACCCTTCATCAGGCATATATTGAAATATTCTCTAATATAGATAAACCCAGTTCGTACTGATTGCCTAAACTAGAAAGCGGTATGTAATTTGTTATTTTTTTTTAAACTTAATTACCTAGTTTCTCTCAATTGTACCATTTCTTTCTTTCTGGAGTTCAACAAGTGAAGTAACCATGTTATCATAATTATTAGGTCATAGGTTCTCATATTCAAAGAATCGAAGCTAGATATATAGTGCATGTAAATTATGTGTGACTAAGCTAACCATTTGCATTATTTGATCCTACTACAGTTCATGGCTTGCAAGTAGAACTTGGGGAGTTGAAAGGAAGGCTAACAAAGGTGATTAGAATCATGATGCTCCTATGCAAGAGAATTGCCAGAGAGAGACTGAACTGGAGTCATCTATCAAGCATAGCCGGAGTCATTAGGACCTGTAAACTGTGGAAAGTGTAAATTTTTTTTTTTACATAGTCAAATGTACCCTCTACATTAACGCGGTTATTCAGTCATGTTAAAATCTTCTATCAAATTTTGAAAATGTGCTAAAATTACATAATTACTAATAAGATTCAAGTGTCATTTTGTTTCTAAAAAGCTTACTGTGACGGGCTATTTAACCATCGGGACGCTTCCATCGTAAGATTTGTCACTTTCACTTATTCAAAAATCAATCAAAAAATCAAAACGGTTTTACTCCAAAATTAATTTTTTTACCTAAAATCAAATAATCGATTTTTTTTTCAAAATTTGTCAAAATTTTTTTGGTGGTGTAAGCACTTACTAGGTCCGCTATGCTATCGCTTCATTTTCCCCAAATTCTACCATTGATGTGGAATCTAGTCGTAGATTGGGTTTGAAGAATATCGACAAAGAGCAAGGGTTGAAGAGGGAAAGTGCTCGCTGTAGCTCTTTTTAAAACATCTAGTTGTAGTTGTAAGTTCTCAGTCATATAGGATACATGTATAGGAAGCATTGCTTTACGGATAGTACTATATTATCTCCTCTCGATCACTCATACTGTAGATCACTTGTTGCACAACTCAAAAGTTTGTTACATTGGCAGACACAAATACATGAGGATGTGCTCTTTGAATGTGTATATGTGTTCTATAACATTTTGTCTGCTATTGTTTTGCTAATTATATGAAAGAGGTGATACTGCAAGGAACTCATTATCATGATATGATTCACCAAGAGTAGTGTGGATGTAAAAACTTATCTCATGTGGCTCTTAAATTACTCAAACTTTATTTCCCTGCTACATTTATCATATCATGTGATTTAGGAGTTGTTATAGTTTAACTAATTAGTCAATTGCCAAAAGAAATTTTCAAAAACTCACCACATCAATAGACAATGTGGTACACAACAATTCCAGAGGCCTGAGTTCCAAATACACTTATAAATCCACATATCGAATTTAGTTTGATAGGAAAACAAAACAAAACTGAAAACAAATCTAAAGCTAATATGAATGTCTTCAGTAATATATGATGCAAGCTCTACAAGATACCTGATCTTTAGTCCAAAACTTGTATTAGTATGATCTTTTAACACCTTTTAAAATCGCATCACCAATTAATTCAAGATAAGATTATTTCGAACTTTGAACCTTCTAATTATTTTAGTCGATTCATATATAATACGGAGTAATAATGATTAACCTAATCGAACTCAAACGAGTGAAGTTTGAAATAGTTCAACACGTGTACATGACTGTTAATAATTTTTGAGTGTCTACTAAAGTCAAACATATTGACGTCTTACGCATGGACAGTTGAATATCTAATTTGACCACATGTGAGTATGTGACATGTGCGGACTCATGGAGTAAACGGAAAAAATAAACAAAATTAATTGTGACACTTGAGAATGTATTTTATTGTGATCAATGCTAAAATTAAATGTTTGGTGAATTGGTGTGGAACTTTATTATTTTTAATTGTGTATGCATTTTACTCCGTATTTGTGATCTGACTAGCTAACTGCACAGTTAACGTGTAATCATTTTATTTACTCCTAATTAAAAGCAATCAAAGAGAGATTTAATAACTTTTCCTTTTTAAGCGATTAGGTAGCTTCGATCCGCAGCATCTATTTCCTACCTGTCCCATTATTATTTGTCCCATTTTTTTCATAATCATCTTAGTGGTTCGTATTTAAAACATTGATTATAATTAATATGATCTTTAATGAAAAAATAGTTTCATAAGACTAAATTATTTTTAATACCATTGTAACTACAGTGAAAATTTATTAAATTTTAATTAAAAATGATTAAAATGACTTAATCAAATTAATTAAAATCGAGCCACTAAAAAACGATACGCATAAGCGCTCAATCGAGCCCTAACTGTGGAAAACCCTCTTTGGGAAATAGTCTCAAATTAAATGTTCATTAAATTCTGTGATTCGGCGCTAAAATCTCTTATTTTATTAGAATGAAAAATCTACTATAGAGCTAAATTGAAGTTTAAAAGTTTTAGCTCAAACGAAGCATCTCAAATCAAGTGCTCCAAAATATCCGGATCACTATATGTAAATACATTTGATCTAAATTTCAGAACCTTCTCCTCAAAATAGGCGCCCTTTTTGGATTTCTTGGAAGAAAATTGCTTACTAAATCTCCAACGGTCCAGATCTTGCCTCAAAATTCAACGGTTTAGATCATGATCCACTTGAAATCAAACCAACTAATCATAAGTAAGCATTCAAAGCCCGAAAGCCTATAAATACTCAATTATTTTCGAAAATGTACAACATTGACATTGAGAAAATACACATAAAACATCTGAGAAAATACAGAACAACCGAAATTCTGCTAATTTTTTAAACTACCAAGAAACACCAACTATTCAAAAGTGGTCTTAAATAGGCGCCTAAAATAGAAGATTATTGTACAAACGCACTAATTTTTCAAATGAGAAGAAAATCTGATGTGAATCTGACACGTATCTCTCAAGAACGCTTCAAATATTCAGGAGAAAGCTAAAAGCACTGACACTATAAATCTGTATGAACATCCGAAAATTCTCGATTTAATTCATCAAGTTCCTTATATAGAAATACACCTAATATTCAATCTCTTATAGTTGGACATGTACGAAACACGCCGCTAAGACGACTGCCTACTCCATCAAGATCATCAATGTTCAGACATCCCACTCCATACCAATCATCACTACAACAACAGTTCGCTAAGCGTCAGTTATAGTATAAGTTCGCGCGGCTAAATCCACTCAAGTCTCTACAACAACAAGTCAAGCAAGACCGTCAGAAGATGTAAAGTTGTTGTCGCACATTGCTTCAACAAATTGCTTGCTATCACTCCACACAGCCAAAATAGCTCCAAGTTCTATCCAAATCAAGACGAGTTGCCTCTCAAGCTACAAAGTCCTATCAGCACAAAAGAGCACAACTACTCACCAAGAATAGCATATCTACTCAACCACTGGGAAACCTCCTTAAGTCCCACCAAAAAGCGCTGGCACCTCTCTGCACAATCCCAATTCAAGACCCATTAATCAGAAGACACTTCAGAAGAAGTCCATCGCTCTTAACATAGACCGGAGATCAAGTCCGCTAAAACCCAAGATCGCCGAGTACAACCAACACCTGAATACGCCGCAAAAAAGCCCCTCGGCTCGATCATATGTCTGCACTAGCCTCGAGTCCATCAAGACCCGTGATTACATCCAAATGCACAAAGCTTCTATTCAAATCCAACTCAAATCAAGTGAAGTCAAGCTCAAGTCAAGCCGAGCTCATACCAAGCTCCTATTAAGACCAAGCTTAAGTCAAACATCTCACAAATCGTCACCATACGCTTAGGGGTTCATAGTTTGGACCGTCGATCCTCTTCGATTTAATAAAACATGTACACTGATGAATTTTCCTCTACAGTGGGTTTTATTTTGTACCCCTTTAAATAAATAATAAAAAATTAATTCATTTCAATAACTAAGACCGTTGTAATTAAAAATTAGGATTAGTCACGAAACTAATTAAGTTAAGGTACATAGTTACTACCAAACCCTAGCCACTAACAACAACTCACTACCACCAATTACACCATGCTATCAACATTGACATCCCCTTATCCACAACACATCCTATTTCCCCCACCCTCACCCCTAATCCAAAATCATTACATGCCCCCACCCCAATCAAAACATTTTCCCCTCATCCTTACCTTAACCCCTCTATTTTTTCTACAAATTCCAAGACCTTAGTCTCCTAAAACCCCATTCCTCTAACTTCACGACTTTTACCAAAGTAGTGGACGGTTTCATTCAAAAGGAAAGTCTAGATTTTTTGACGTGGAAGCAAGGCATATGAGGTAAAGAGGGGCCAAATGTGTGGTAGAGAAATATCATTTGTATGTATTTATTAACTAAGTGGTAGTTGCTGGATCATGTAGTCCAATACACTTTGTTTAATGGCGATTTAAACATTTATTTACTATCTAAATATGTACGCTTAAGTTAGCCAAGTATTTTCCCATAGGCATGTTGTAAAGATGTTTGTCGTGGATTTGCAGCCGATATTCATATCAAACAAGCACAAAGATCAAGGCATTGAAAATAATGAAGAAATGCTACGAAATTTTCAAGTGGAGAAATTTAATGCCAGTAAAAGACGAAGATGGTGATATAGCAGTTAATCAACCATACAAAGCCGCTCAAAGTCAGTTAACGTAAGATAAAAAGGAAGATCGTTTCATCTATCAAGGTCATGAAAGGATCGTTAAGTTGTTTCAACGGGCAATCAAGATCTGAAGAGACGACTCTTGACGCAATCCAAAGATAGGGTAAAAGTTATGCCTCAATATTACTCTCACTTTCCTTCCGATCTCGACAAGTTTTATTCGAAGAGTTTTTTTCAAATTATTTCACAAAAGGAACTTAACCGTTTCAATATTTTTAAGAATGTTTATCAAAACAAAATATTTTGAAAATCTTAATGTTTATAAAAGTGTTGTTTTATATCATATTGTCAAAGAGTTTCAAAAGAGCTTTTCAACGCCTTTTTAATCATCAAAATCAGAGTTTTAACGAAGCGGGAAATCGCGATCCTAGGGTCCAATCGAGACCCTTTCTTTGGCGAGGTCTCGTGCATTTTGAAAGTCTAACCGTACGGGACTCCCCTCGCCCATCCCCCCCCTCACGGGATTCAATAGCCATTTTTTTACCGGTTGAACTCCATTTTCATCACTATAAAATCCCCAACTCTTCCATCTTCTTCCAACTCTTCCCTAACTAAACCTAAACACATGATACTTATTATTTATCATTTAAATACCAAATAACTCAAACACATGATCTTTAATCTTGATTATCAAAGAGAATGAGTTTGGTTTCAGGCTTATACTTTGAAAATGAGAAACAAAGAGCATTCAAGGTGTTTGATTTAAATGTCAAATGGGAATTCAAGAGCTGGAAAGTTGTTATCTACTAAATAAGGAGTTCAACAACCAACGTAATATCCACTCAATGTAAGGAGTCAGAATTGTGCTAAATTGTAATCCTATCAGAGCTCATCGCAGCATTAAATCGGGATAAAACAACCGTTTCTACATTATAAATGATATCCCATTAGTTGGGGATTGCTCTTCATACCAGCTGGCGGTCCGAGGCGCTGCGAGGCTTACCTGCCTGGGGAATCGAGTAGATTGTCGTGAGCGCTGGTGCTAGCTGCCTCAAGTAATGCATAAGTGATGCCGAGGTGCAGGAGCCGCATCTCCGCCGACGTGTCAAATCGCAGGCGCTGGGCTCCTCGGGTTCTAGCGCACTCAAGAGTCAAATTGGGTCATGGGCTGAGTTCGTAAGTGAGGAGTTAAGAGTTGAAATCCTAGGGGCGATTCATTGGGTTTTAGTGGTGTACTAACGCTGGAGTTGTGAGCTGGGCAGCTTATAATGGCTGTACTTTCACCATTTAAAGAAGCGTCATCTAGCGGATTCTAGAAAAGCCTGCGCAGAGCTCGGTCGGAGATATAGATTGTAACCTCGTGAAAATACCGCGGTCGAAGCTCAGATCTTCCTTCCTCTCTACTCCTTACTTTAAGCTTCATTATATTATATATATATGAATTGTTGGGGGATTCGATTATACGCTATTATACGCCATTGAATATGTCGGCATATAATTGAATTATTGTGTCAGACTGGGATATGTCAAGGTTTAATCGAAGCAAAATAATATCCTATGTTGATCTTAATTCAATATTCATTAGGATAGATTGATTTGATCAATTTAACTTAATCATATATTCGCATTCCGATCGAATCATAATTAAACTTCGTCACAAGAACGCCTTAAAACTCACGTAATATATCTATGTATTGAATTGTGATATGTTAAATAGATTGCTAGGATTGATCAATATCCATCAACGGACTTAATCATATTATGCATGAATAAGCTTAATGTTAATATTGATCAATATGAATTTTGGATGTTTATTGCACATAATGATTGCTAGATCATTTTATTATTTTATCTTTTATGTAGCATTCATTTGGGGGTGTTAATATTCCTTTAGCATATTCCTCATTTGTTTTACAAATTGCTAAAGTCCTATTTCTGGTGAAACTTGTACTAAAGTTCAGATATGGGGTGCTTATCAATCTGACTTCTAGTCCTTATTCATCCCCTTCTATGATCGCATAAAGCACAAGAAATAAGATGTTAATTAGTATGCGAAGTCAAAGGGTGGTGGTTTGGTCTAAGGAAAAAAGAGTTACTTAAGTGGTATTTTGTATTTTCAAAGGAATCGGGGGTACTAAAGGAAAGATAATTTTAACCGCATCAAAAAGATAATAATTGAAAGTGGAATTAAAAAAGCAAATGATAAATTATGACAAGACGTTAAGCCTAATTAATATGATCTTTAATGAAAAAATAGTTTCATAAAACTAAATTGTTGTTAATATCATTATTGTAACTAGACATTTGTAATAAAAAAAAAAAGAATTAGTCACGAAACTAATTAACTTAAGTTACATAGTTGCTCTATATTGTTGCAAAAAATTCATGTAGTCGATAATAATTTTGTGACAAAGTATCCTTTACAATTTCACACCACAAAAAATCTAATTACATTTCAAGCACCTATATTTTATTTTAATTAACCGTAAAAGTTGAAAAAAAGTTCGTAATCATTTACTAAGTTAAAATTATATGAAATGTAATTTTCTTTTTGTCAAAACTTTGACTGGATGTAAAAAATTTTACGACTATATATAACACCACTCATAACTTAGTGACAAAATTGAGGAATTATGGCACCATTTGAGGAGTGAAATATTTAATGTTTTTTTTTTAACGGAGGACTCGAAGTCGCTATTGAAAACTGAAGGGTGAAAATATGTCATGAAAGAGGGGAATTTTTGTACTACTCCCGCATGATCTTGTTTCTACTGGTCTCCTCTAAGTGACATGGAAACTAACTGTTTTGGCTACAAAGCTACATGGAAAATAAATAGCATGTGCTAATTGTAGATAACATGTTGACAAACTGTTTGCTGGGACTACTTGATCAATTTTTGGACATATTTGGTAATGCATTTCTTGATCTTCTGTCAATTTTTTTTAAGATGAAGTAAAATGTAAAGCGACTAAGAACTTCTTTATCTTAAATCGACATTGTAGAATGGAGTTCGTGGCCTTATGCTTGATATGTATGATTTCAATAATGACATTTGGTTGTGCCATTCATTCGGAGCGAATTGTTACAACGTCACCGCATTTGTAAGTGTGACACTTTTACTTCATAACAGTGTGTTAGTGATTCTCTTGACGATGTTATTGTAATGGTCTCTACTTTGTCCCTCCCAGCAACCTGCCATTAATGTGCTGAGGGAAATTAGAGCCCTTGGAGGAAACCAAGTGAAATCGTAACTATCTTTGTTGAGGACTATGTTACATCTTCCCGGGGATTGTCGAAAGTCTTTAGTGCTGCTGGCCTCAGTAAGTAAATCACAATCCATGTTATTAGTTTGTTTTACCGTATTAAATACCTAGTATTACAAGATCAATATAGTAACCAAATAATTGGAGGAAACAAAGAAGAGAATCGAATATATTATATATGAGAAATTGTTTGTCCTTTAATTTATATCAATCTCTTTGCTATGGTTTTCTAATTAAACAATTATGGTTTTCTAATTAAACAATTAAAAAGAGAACAAAAGTAACAAAAAAAATAGAGAATCGAATATATGAGAAATTTAAACACGAAAAAAAGCAAGCATTATTTGACACTTAAAAATTCTAAACTAAGTTGGTGCATCTATCCCAAGTCATTCAATCAAGAGCACATGGCTCAGCCTCCAGCTTACATAATATTTATTCTACTTTCTTCCTATCAGAAGACATTTACTCTAATCAGATGGCTAATAATTTTTGTGATTCTCGTAATTATAATATTACTTAATCATTATTATTGCACTGCATTTCATCGCCAATTTAAATATATATATATATATTATATATATATATAATATATATATATATATATTCTAAACGAGGCGCTGTCCAAAGGCGGCCTCGATGACTAATGCGGTAATACCTAATGCATGCAATAATTTTTTTTTTCCAAAGTGTACTTTCTATTCTAGAAGCTCCACAATCAAAATCAGACCATACTATTTATGACATAAGATAATTCAAAAAACAATTATGTCCTTTCACATAATTAAATATTCATATTTTATTTCATCACATAGTCAAATACCCTAATAACTTTTATACTTCACAATAAAAGCGACATTGGCTGCGATATTTCATCTACTTTTCCTTCATATCACTAACATATATCCTAATCTATATATATTCTTTCTCTCTCCTTTTAAATTTTATAAATAATTTATTAAACGCCAATTTTAAACCAAACTAAAAATATATAATTCCCTTGGATACTCCAGTCAATATAATAATAATAAGCTAATTAAAAGAATAAAACAAAGGTCATCAAAGGGACCCACATATCTGTGTTTTGCAGTGAATATATGGAACAATTCAAATAATCCTTGAAAAATGTGAGTTTAACCAAGAGTATACACATGGCTCAAACAATACTTGTTTTGGGGGTGAAATGACTGGCTTTAACGGGCTCTAAATCTAAACTCTGAAAAATAACAAATCTACACAACATTCTTCTGTTTCTCTCTCTCGAAATGCATCTCTCCCTCTAAGATCTGTTAGCTTAACTTTTCAGTTGTAGTACTGTACTTACTTATTCCATCTAAATCTTGCAATGCAGGTGTCTACTACTCTAACAATCAAGCTTCTCTGCATCATAACTACCTTATGTCTACTCGGATTTTCGTCTGCTCTGAAGGTATCTACTTCTGTTAATTACGTTTATCAATTGTTTCCAATATTTTATTTTAGACAACTTTAGTTAGATAGAACAGATGAATCGATATCAGGCGAATAAGAAAAAATATAAAAACATACATTGAGCTTTTAAAATAATTTTTTTAAAACGAATAATAAGTAATTAAATAATTGTTTAAAAAATTTAGGGGCGAGTCGACCCTACACATATATACTCGAGGATCTGTGTGACTAGCTAGTAGCTAGTCATTAATTCTGTTGTTCTTTATTTTTCTGATAAATGACAGGTTGGCGAAACATGTTCCAATGACTGCGACGCCGGGCTCCGGTGCGCCACGTGTCCGGCAAGCGGAAACACCCGACCCAGATGTACCCGGATTCAACCACTAAACCCAACTTCAAAGGTTATAACACTCATTAAGATTTAAATCAATGTATGTGTTATAATAAGTGATTGGTTTTATTTTTATTAATGGTGGCAGATGATGAAAGGTTTGCCATTTAATAAGTACACATGGCTGACCACCCACAATTCATTTGCATTGTCCGGCTCAAAATCGTCAACAGGGTCCAATATTCTCGCCCCAACTAATCAAGAAGACACCATCACCAATCAACTTGCTGCAAGATCATTTACATTCCAACTTCGAACCTTCGACTCATAATAATCATTAATCGACTTCAACTTTTCACATAAATCGAACTAGTGAAGTTTCAAATAGTTCACCCCGTTTGAAATAATTTCGGAGGGTCTATCTAGTAAGGTACTCTTAGACCATCTCCGTAGGAAGTGAAAATTAACACCTTCTCTACTTGCACATCAAATTTTTTCTTTTTTCTTTTATCCAATATCCAAACGCCACTGCTAACACACACCAGCTTCTGTGATTGATATACTTTTTTCACACTCTTTCATCACACTTTATTTATTTATTATGATTCCTTAAAATAAAAATATCAGCGGAAAAAAATTAATTTTGAATAATTATTTGACTAAAAACCATTTTAAAAAAAATAGTAGAATAACTTTTGAAGAATCTGATTCTAAGTAAGATAATACGCTTTACGCTTAATAATCTGTGGAAAAATTATAAAGTAAATTAGCACGGGAGATAAAGCAATACATATTTAAATAATCCCTATTAACGACCACCATTAAATACAGTGTACTGACAAAATAAACTCATACTATAGATAAGAAATTAAATTTAATTAATATTGATCTTTAATGAAAAAATAGTTTCATAAAACTAAATTATTGTTAATATCATTATTGTAACTAGACGGTTGTAATAAAAAAATAGAATTAGTCACGAAACTAATTAACTTAAGTACATAGTTGCTCTATATTGTTGCAAAAAAAATCTACATATAGTCGATAACAATTTTGTGACAAAGTATCCTTTACAATTTCACACCACAAAAAATCTAATTACATTTGAAGCACCTATATTTTATTTTAATTAACTGTAGAAATTGAAAAAAAGTTCGTAATCATTTACTAAGTTAAAATTATATGAAATCTAATTTTCTTTTTGTCAAAACTTTAATTTATAGAGATTTTTACGATTACATATAACACCACACATAACTTAGTGACAAAATTGAGGAATTATGGCACCATTTGAGGAGTGAAATATTTAGTTTTTTTTTTTTTTAACGGGGGATTCGAAGGCGCTATTGAAAACTGAAGGGTGAAAATATGTCATGAAGGAGGGGAATTGTTGTACTACTCCCACATGATCTTGTTTCTACTGGTCTCGTTTAAGTCACATGGAAACTACAACTGTTTTACATAAAACTATTAAGATGGAAAATAAATAGCATATGCTAATTGTAGATAACATGTTGACAAACTGTTTGCTAAATTACTTGATCAATTTTGACATATTTGGTAATGTATTTCCTTGATCTTCTGTCAATTGTTTTTGGCAGATGAAGTAAAACAAAGAGACTAAGAACTTCTTTTATCTTTAACCTACATTAGAATGGAGTTCGTGGCCTTATGCTTGATATGTATGACTTCAATAATGACATTTGGTTGTGCCATTCATTCGGAGGGAATTGTTACAACGTCACTGCATTTGTAAGTGTGACACTTTTACTTCATAACAGTGTGTTAGTGATTCTCTTGACAATGTTGTTGGTAATGGTCTCTAATTTTTTGTCCTCCCAGCAACCTGCTATTAATGTGCTGAGGGAAATTAGAGTATTCTTGGAGGGAAATCCAAGTGAAATCGTAACTATCTTTGTTGAGGACTATGTTACATCTTCCCGGGGATTGTCGAAAGTCTTTAGTGCTGCTGGCCTCAGTAAGTATTTGTTTCCAGTTTCCAGAATGCCCAAAAATGGAGGTGATTGGCCTACAGTTGATGATATGGTTCAGAAGAATCAGCGTCTAGTGGTTTTTACATCAAAATCGTCCAAGGAAGCGTCTGAAGGGATTGCTTATGAGTGGCGATACGTGGTGGAAAACCAATGTTAGTCTAATTACTGCAATTTTCGTTTAACACCTCTGCTGATTTTATCAAGTTAGTTGTTCAAGAATGCTATTACTGCTATAAGCTTGTAAAATTGTCCTAGAACCATGCAAGCCAAGATTCGGTACATAGAACTTAATAATGTCTATTGAAACTGATTAAGATTCCAAAATGTCTAATTTTGATGAAATACAAAGTCTCATTGTGATACAGATGGAAATGGAGGGATGAAAGCCGGCTCTTGCCCAAGTCGGTCAGAATCAAGCCCCATGAATTCCAAAACAGCATCTCTTCTTCTTCAGAATTATTTCCAAACCAATCCTAATATAACAGGGTCTTGTTTAGATAACTCTTCGCCATTAACTAGTATGATGAGAACTTGTTATGAAGCAGCTGGAAAACGGTGGCCTAATTTCATAGCAGTTGACTTTTACCAGGTTAATTGCTTAATAGACATTATTTATGAACTGCAAAGTCACTTAAATTTGCTTGATGTTACATATTAACATTTTCTATCTTGTTCCAGAGGAATGACGGCGGGGGAGCTCCAGAAGCAGTAGATGAAGCAAACGGTCAATTGACTTGTGGCTGTGACAACATTGCTTATTGCAAGGTTTGAAGCTTTCTTGTGCGACACAAACTATTAGATTTTGACTTGCTTAATACGGAATGAGCTAATAATTTCCGACTTGCTTAACTTTGCATGATCAGGTAAATGCTACCTTTGGTTCTTGTGATGTCCCTAAGCTTGCTCCACCTCCACCATCACAGTTGCCACCCGGAGGAGATTCACCATCATTAGTTGGAGCAACCTCCACAAATACAAGCAATATCTCTCTGATAAGAAACTCCCTCCAACTTCATTTATTCGTGTGGGCAACTCTATTTGTATCTAGTTTTGTCTCATTGTAGATAATGCTTCCACTACTCTAAGTGTATCTCCTATTCTTTTC
Organism: Lithospermum erythrorhizon; assembly: GCA_019722365.1. Lineage (NCBI taxonomy): Eukaryota > Viridiplantae > Streptophyta > Magnoliopsida > Boraginales > Boraginaceae > Lithospermum > Lithospermum erythrorhizon. The sequence goes on along the minus strand of JADFUC010000734.1, from coordinate 161,776 downwards.
TGTGGAGTAGCAATTATGACAAAGTGTTTTTTGACAGTTGTAAATGCTTTTTATACAGTTACTAATGGTGAGTGGGTCATTATTGGAAATGTATGTTTCCTTTTTATAGTTTACTGTTCTTGCAAATCTCAACAAATCGAACCTTCTTACTACCTGTTGTCAAGTTTTGCAAACATTTTCTTATTGTTTGCTGAATGTGAATTCTCGCAATCCTCCATCTGATATAGCCTTCTGAAACTTTGAACATTACAGGTTTAAGTTGATTGAGTGATTATTCTATCTCGAAAAATAACATAAGGCAATGTTACTTAAACAGGTTTAGATGCAGGAGGCAAACTTTGGAGCAAATTTTTTATTTATTTTTTTAAAGTTCAAAATTGAGGAAATTTGTTCAAGAAGCATTTGCTGCATTCCGCATCTGCTGCAAGAAATTCAAATCTATATAGGGTTCTGGTGTTGCTCGGCCTTTGGACAGTTCTGAGCAGATGCCATTGCCAGTAGGACAAAAATTTAGGAGAACCATTTATATGAACATTGAATCCTCCTGGAGATATTATGAGTATGTCGCCATCATTTTGTAGCAACCAGCATTCTTGTGGAACTCACTGGTACCCCTATTGGCCTTTGATCCTAAAAGATAAGCCAATAATAAGCAAGCATTTAGGACATGGAAGTGTTTACTTACAACAGTTTACATGATAGATAAAGAGCTATCTATCCTTAGCAGATGTCTGAGGCTATGAGTTCTCTTTATCATAAATCAACTGCTAAGAATTTTAGTGTAGTTTTGTGACATGAAATGGTCTGAATGAAAGTGCAACTTTGTTTACAAGTTATGAGCTACTTATACATACATCTCTGATGAATGGGGACTGCTCAGCTTCAAGCATATGAACTACATGCCCAACCTTTGGCCTTTGTTTTGTATCTGCATTCACACACCTTAACGCTACCAGAAGAATTCGCTTCAACGCTCTCAAAGAAGGCTTCTCAAGTAGCTTGGGATCTAAAACCCCCTCTAGGTCTCTATCTGCCACCATTTTCTTCAGCCATTCCACCAGGTTCACCTAACAGGCTAACACTAATCAGATTCATCCCATTTATTATGTGAAGCTTCATAAGTTGCCTTATTCATGTCATAGAAAGAAAGATTGTTTGTAGTATGTCAAAACTAAAATACATCAAATTCAGACCTCTCCAGGATGTCTGTTATAATCCACTGGATTCCTCCCAGAAATAATCTCCATAATAAGAACTCCAAAACTGTATACATCGCTTCCTTCATTCACCATGCCCGAGTTTGCATATTCAGGGGCTACATAGCTGCAAAATCAGACTCAAGAATAAGCATTCATTTACAATGATGATACTCTATTATGAAGAGAATATGAGGACAACATTGAATTGTTCCTGAATTTTTACTTTGTGTGAGAGATTGAAAAGGATAAGGGACCCAAGAGAGACAAACCCGAATGTTCCCATTACTCTAGTTCTGGCATGGCTACTCCCAGGACTGATTAGTTTCGCGAGTCCAAAATCTGAAACTTTTGGATTCCACTGCTTATCGAGTAAAATGTTACTCGATTTAATATCTCGATGTATAACTTTTGGCTCCAGATCTTCATGCAAATAGCTTAACCTGTGTTAAACATTCATATTTCAGCCATGGCAAAAAAGTGGTAGAAATTAAAGAGATTCAATTAGCATGTAGACATTGTTTCACACTAACCCCTTTGCTGTTCCAAGTATTATATGCATCCTAATTTGCCAAGTAAGAGGATTGGAAGCTCCTCTTTGACCATGGAGCCACTGCTCCAAATTTCCATTGTTAACATACTCATAAACAAGCATCCTGGATTCAAGAAATACCATAACTGAGTATATCAAAAACTAAAGCTTCCATTTCCCTATTGTCAGGGACTATTCTGCAATTCTAAGTTGAATAAAACATGATATATACCTGTGTTCTCCTTCTGCACAGTAGCCTACTAGCCTGACCAAATTCTTGTGACGAACGCGCCCAATTGCTTCAACCTCAACCCTGAATTCCTTCTCAGCTTGCCCCCTATTTAATTCATCAAATTATACATTTTCTTGTAAATCTCAGGTGTTCCAAAATCTAATGGTACAATAATATTGAAACAACACAAAATAGTGAAATAACATGCCAATATGAATGACCTGTTGTTGAGCAAATTCTTGACAGCAACCTGAGAATTGCCTTGTAGCAAACCATAGTACACTCTGCCATAACCACCTTCACCAATCACATTTTCGACCGCGAATCCATTGGTTGAGACCTCAAGCTCTCTCAGTGAATACCAATGGCCCCAACCCAAATGTGACACTCCTTGAATCACCATAGCGTTCCCATGTGAATCAAAACCATCAAATTTTCCTGGGTAGACAACTCTTTGACTTTTTCCAATCTCAATCTTAATTCTTGCAAAATCAGCTGAGACCTCGTCTTCAGTCTTCATAATAAACGTTTGTTTCTCAATTCCATATATCAGCTGCTCTGAAGATGAATCTGGAGATGGATTTGGTTGCATTTTCCCACTATACACATTATTATGATCAATGACTATTTCTTGAATTTCCCTGGAAGCCTTTGGTATCTCCTGATTCCTAGAAGAAGCCTTTGGATTTCTACTTTCATTTGTTCTTCTAAAAATGATCCAAACAGACAAAAGAAACAAAGAAACAACAATAACTGCACCAACAGACAAACAAAAAACAACCCACAAACGTAAACCAAATATTGAAGTATGTTTTGCAAGCTGCTCATTCATGGAGTCAGACATTATTATTATTATGGAACAGTATCTTGATTTAGAACATGCAAATAATGCATATGGAATAATGATATACAAAAGAATGGAATATAGATAGGAAACAAGAGAAAGAGATTGAGAGAGACAAATATAGAAGATTGGAGTCAAAAGAGTGAAGAGTGAAGCTGTAGCTGGATTGATGGGACGTTGGAATCGGACAAAAACCCCACAAGCTAATTAGTCCCCACTGGTTATATGCATACAAAAAAATCAGCATATGCATGGCTTCTTGTTAAGGTCCTTTCAACACATCAACCAGATTCCCAAACTTCTAGTTTGTCCGACTTGTAACAGTAAACTAAGTAATTTGTACCAAAATCTACTACTCCAAAATGTTAAATGTGCACCATCTAATTTTTTTTATAATCAAATTAAATTGCGCTAAACCATCCTAAAATATGAAATATTGAACCTACATGGCACCCCTGCAATTTAAAAGTTACACCAAAACCTTTTAAGATATTCAACATTATGAACAAAGTCCCCCCTTATGGCCTTGTAACCTTCAGAATAGATATTGAACCCAAATACCCCATGATACAATGCCTTGGAAAGTTACATAGGAGGTTCATGCAACATTTTCAAAAAATTTAAAGTGGTTCGATGAAATTTCGATTTATACAGTGAAGTTTGTTACATATTTTAATTTTTATAAGAGTGTATATCAAATAGCTCGATAAATATAAATGCATGTAGACTTTTGCTTTCTTCTCTTTAGGTGTAGGTCATTATTAGGTGGGGTGGAAATATACATCGCATCAATTCTAAATAATCAATAAAATATCATCTAAAGTTTTGCACTTCAATACTCCATTACTCCAAGACTCCAACTTACCAATATATAGACAAGAATCTCACCAAGAAAACAAAAAATGCAATACAATAATTTTTTTCTATTGCACCACATAATAAGTTTTGGGAACATTTAATTTATAAAGTGGTTAGTGATCAGAATCTTTTTCTTTCTTTCTTATGCTTTTTCTTTCTTTAGCTCTCCTTTTGGTTTGTTTGCATGTACTATCTTTTTTTTTCAGACTTCACCCCTTCCTCTCAGTCATACCCCTTTAGGTTGCCTGAGCACATAAACTTCTAAATTGCCGACAGTTGAAAAGTTATCAAATCTTTAATTATTCTTCAAATGATAAGTTTTATGAAGTGAACATACAAATACATCCCAGCCAATGTAAATGATGGATATATATTGTAAATACACATGCAACAAAGTATAGTGTCGGCTTAACCATAAGTCAAAATAATTAGCCCAAGAATATTGATTGGAGAACGACTTATGACTATCCGACAACACCCATCTATATACCTAACACGTTACAATTTTCAACTTTTACTTCAATACTTTGCTTCTATTAATCGAAAATGTATTTATATTATTCTCAAACGAGATTTAATTTTGTAAAAACGTGAAATCACAATCCGTTATCATTTTCTAAATGTAAATGGTTTGTATATGTTGGACAAAGATTCTTAGATGAGATTATAGGCAGCTGTGAGAAAAACGAGATGTAAAATAAGAGTTTTCATATTCACGCCTCTATGGAATGGCATATATGAAGTGAAGTAAAAACGGAGGTTAAAACATACATTGTGCAATCTTCATAAGAACACTGTAATTAAAGGTAACACACGAACCCCTCCTTCACCATTGCTAATAGTTCGAGAAAGCTATGTGTATTCTGTAATGGTCAGAATATAGACCAGTCTAATTACAAAATTCAATAGTACACAAATAAATATTCCTGAAACTTCCTTACGTGCAAGATGATAAATTAAAAATGCCTAGGAAATTGGCAAAAAATGATATCAGAGACGACGAAGCATAGAATCGAAAAGAGACTACATGCAACAAAAATGATAGGAAAACGCTAAAAAGGAAGATAATGTACATCTATGCTCGGGTTAATATGAGTATGAAAGGAAACAAATGGAGGAATGAGTTGCAGCTCCATTCTCTAAAGAGGCTCCTTTGCAGAATATTATTGCAGTTCCCCAACTGGTGCTTCGTTAAGCCAAAGAAAGTGAATGAAGTCGTACAACTTTGCACTTACACTTACCTGCTCAAAGGAAACATAGCGATGAGATCAGGAAATTGGATTAACAATAATATCATCAAGTTGACAAGCGGTTTCTAAGTCCAACAAGACCTATGCAACATAAAAATTAAAATAATACCTTGTAAGGTGTAGGATTCAACCTTCTCATGTGATCAGGTCTCATCTGTTCCAGTTGACTGATACATCGTTTCCTGATCTCTTTCAGGGGAGGCAGCTCCTCTCTCTCGTTATCTTCAGAAGGCACAACGTTTAATTAGGTAAGATAAATTTCATAATCTTTCAGAATTGGATCATAAGATCCACGATACAGTTAATAGTATTGTACCACCCATAGAGCTAGGGACAAGGGTATTTAGCGGTAGAAGAGTTATATAGATGGTTCAATTTCATCACAACTTCCAATACAGGAAGTACAAGAGAGTAGAGAAGATAATTATAGGTTCATTTTCTAATGGAGAATTGAAGATAGTTGAGTTATTGGGCCATCTAACAAATTTCAAGAGCATAACCACTTTGTGTGAGTGAAATAACAAGAGGTCCATTGGAACTCAATTTTGATGGGGAAATTTGCTCATGCTAAAATCATGGGCAGGATGCTTGTTTAGACAGCTCGAGAGCATTGAATTTGAGAAGGGCAGATGGCACGTGCAAAAATTATACAGATTTAGTAATCATGTGAAGATAAAATCCAAGAGAGACTAGCCTGCACTCCCACGCCAATAGCACTTCAAGAGCTCTTCAACTCGTTGAGGCACCACATATGCTCTCTTAGACTCAGTAAATGGATGACGACACAAAATTCTTTCACCTGCCTGCGGACACATGAGAAATTGATGGGGGAAAAGTAATTATTATTCCTAGAAACTGAGAGAGATATAATGATCACAGAGGAGTGGAAGCTCAAAAAAAGGTAATTGAAGTAAAAGTAGTTAATCATTGGAGCATAACCGATTTACAAAAAAGTGAAGAACAAAACTTAAATAGTTCAACAGAATATAGTTTTCCAGAAATTTTTAGTAATAGGACTTTTCAAATGTTGTAACTTGTAAGGAACATAAATATAAAATTACTATGCCATTATGAAGTCTATAGCAGAGAATACACCTTTGGAGGTGGCTCATTTTCTCCAGTGATGATGTCCACAAGAGGGTAATCTTCTTTTCCGTATAATCTGTAGCAGCGCTTTTTACATGGAATAGACACCTAGAAAACATTCATCGTCCACTTAACTTCTGCACAAACTACTACGATAAGAATTTCAATTTGAGCATGAAATCAAACCTTTGTAACATCTTCTGAGAGCTTAATCCTTGGTTGATTATTTATCTCGACAAGCTTGAAAACAATGCCTAGAGCTGGTTGTGCATAACACGTCACCAAATGAGTACCAATTCCAAATGAATCAACCTCGTGACCCTATTCAAGATAACACTCATAAACATACTCATTTCCATAAACTTGAAACAAGCAAGTAAGTTTCCAAATGTTGACCAAATTTCACAAGCATGCATTCTGATCAAAATAAACTTCATTGGGCAAGATGCTTAAGCAGTTCCGTTGCGATGCATGCGAACGTGAGAGGACCATTTTACAGGTAGTTCATAGTTCAAAAGGTCTACCATGCCAACAAATTAATAAGTAGCTAGAAATAAGTACACTCCCTAGACTAAATAAGAACATAGAAGGTGTTCAATGTGCTAACTAGAAACATGAAAGGAGTCGTAGACAAGCTCTTGCAGATTGCACAGATCATTTCATAATTGGTATAAAGTATAAACATAACCAATGAAAATGCATCATAATCTTGCAAATAAAGAAGTTTGAAGGCGAATAATTCTCAGTTTACAGAATGAAATTTGTTATAAGAATGTTTGAAAATACAGATCAACCACTACGATATTAAATCTAGTTAAAATATGAAAAATTCAAGACTGGCAAATTAACTCATAAGTACATGCTTACCATCAACCAGTGGAAGTTACTAATGCAGATTTAGAATTCAATAAAGTAGATCACTGAGTTTACCTGCTTTTTCAATGCATCTAAAGTTTCTTCATTAAGATCATTACTAGCTGTGATTGACATCTTTCCAAATTCAGCAATACAGAATTCCTTCTCAATAACATTAAAGAATTTTCTAGCTTCACAAGACTGGTATGCAAGATCACCAGAGTCCAATCTAATCCCCATAGCTTTGTATCTGCAACAGCAACAACAATAGACAGAGATTCAAACAAAATAAGCTAACACTACTACGACCTATCACTGGAAGAGGACAAACACAGCTACATAGTACTCTTGTTTAAAGTTAACCACAGCATCTAACACAAATGGGCAACCAGAGAAAAATTAACTAGTAAGGAACATTTTATGTGAAACTAGGCCTTCAACTTGAATAAATCAACCCTGTTAAATGAAAGTTATATTCTGAGATTAATGTGTAGGGTAACAAATTTTCTTTAATTTATAGATACATGATATTCCATATGATGTGCTTTCAAATATCCAAGTTTATCAAAGACGTGCATGCTGCTGAGTAAAGAACTTCTGATCATACCCCAAATCATTTAAAGCTAAAGCCACTGCACAAAAATTAGGCAAGCCGCTTCTAATCACCTGAAACATAAACATAAATTCTATATAAAATGCTTACTCAAGTTATTGGACATTGGGATATACTTTTTAATTTCAGCAACACAAAAGCCTGAGGAAACCTAGAGAAACATAATGCAGGCTCAAACCTAGAAAAACATTATGCTCGAGTTTTGAGTACACTAAGCAATGCTGAAATAACAAAAGAGCCAGGTAAAGGATTTCGCATACTTACATCATATGTATCGACTAAGGCCAAGAAGCTGTTGGGAAATGCAAGAGCATATGATGCAAATGCTGCTAATTCACTTTGATTAGTCTCTCCAAATAGTTCTCCAAGTTCTCTCAACCTCTGTCATAATTGAAACATAAGCCCTGTTAGTGGGAGAAAAAATATAACCAATCACTCAACATGTATGTTCTTCTGTCTTCGTTCCACTATTCTTATATCGTTTTTCTGATCTTAAGCAGGACAACTGAAGAAAATCAGACAGAATTAAGATCTTAATATGAACATCAGACAAAAGTTTACAATTTGTTTGTTGTACCAACATTAAAACTTCGAAAGCAGAGCAGTCAGTTAAATGATAAGACAGTCGACTTGATATTAAGTAAACAGCAATCTGAAAAGCATAGTGAAAGAGAAAACAGTAGGCTTAATGAATTTTTGAGGGTGTGAGACATTTGTAGGCTTCATATAATAATCAGCCATGCCATCCATGTTCCATCACTTCCATCCACATAGTGAATAAGATTTCTAATTTCCTTGAGCAGCTCTCAAATTGTAAATCTGATGGATTCATCATTGTTACAATGTCTCTGGAGGAGAGGAGTTCTTCTCCAATATTTTTTTTCCTTCTCCAGTGTGACTTTGTAATTTATGGTTAATTTTGGTGTATAAGTTAAGTTGAGTCTGTGAAGAAATAAGAGTAAAAAGAAACGCTCTGAGCAAGGTGTGAGATAATAGACTAAAATCAGGAGTCACCAGCATTGGAATCAAGTTAAGAATCATGAGATTTTATCTTAAAGAGACCCGAAATTTAAGAACACACTTCAAAACCTTCCTTGTGTGACAGACATCTCAAGATCTGAACATGAAACCAAAAGTCATGCATAGTAACAAGTACTACTCAAGAATTTAAGAGTTTGGAACTCATGCATCTTAGGATCATATAAAGATCTCATAATGGCAATAAAAAGTATAAATACGTTTCACCGAACCTTTAATTTTTGTAGCCATGTCTGAACCTGATTCACAAAATCCTTGCATAAAGTTGAGCCATCGAGACTATTAAGCGACTTCTCTGAAATCTCATCAGGGCTCTGCAAGAATATAAGTAAACTGAAACAAGAAGGAAACATCGAACCAATAAAAGTTTCCATTTGCATAACTTATAACTTGGTCCTAAGTTAGGCATGAAACATATCCTCAAATGATATATAGAGAAAACAGCACAGTAAAAAAAGGCAAAGCATAATTTGTTTTAACGTCCATCTGGTTTTCACGTCAATCATAGATGTAGGAAGATAATTGTGTGATGTCATAATATATTGATTATAAAGGTTATGCTTTCCAAATACCCACAGGTTGATGGACTTGAAACTTGATAACGAGATCTATAATTGGGTTATTTTTAAAATACAGATTATGACAAGTGATGTGATGCAACCTGTTGTTAACACTATTAATCTCGTTGTAGCTTTAGATTTCAAGTTGATAACAGAGAAATCTAAGAATTGATGGAGTTCATGATCCAACGATTCCAGCAGTAAAAGGCAGTGTAATATTCACGCTAGAAAAGCAAGAAAAGTCCTTTCTATCTTATTAGAAGTAATTATCTAATTGGAAACCATTACATCCTTGTTTCAATAGTATGATTAAGGCAATTGTATAGCAAATCTATCATAAACACTTGCAAAACGAAAGGGAAAATAGTTGGGCTGGGGGTTGGGGAGAGAGAACTGAACCGTGAAGGAGCTAACAAAGGCATGTGAATGTGTTCCACGGAGGGGAATCCCAAACAATCTCCCGGCTGCCACATTGCTGTCAAGACAAAAGTAGCTTAGTAGAGTAACCTCCCAATATTCTATAATATGATTGGCAATACAGAAACACAAAGTAAACAGGGAGGATGGCCTTTCATTAAAGATTTCAGTAGAATGATCACATCTACTGAAAACTAAAGACTGAATTCATAGTCAAACCCAGTAAAACTCAAGGATGATGTAGTATTGGATGTTTTCACTTACATACACAAAAAGATCAGAAAATATATAAAGACTAGGAGGTTTATCTCATTGAGTATTACAAAAAATACCTGCAGAGAAGCAAAGCTCCCTGCTTCCCAGAATTTACTAAAATCAAACTAGTGTAATGTTCAAATTTTATATTTGTTCTAGCAGGCTGAATAACAACAGCACTTGCTAGAATTTCAGAGCTTCTGAACTGAATAAAATAATAATCGGAAACATAAGAATATAGGAGTACCTTGTTGCATCAAATCCTCCCATATAACAGTACTTTGATGCTCCAATACCACCATCGGGGCCCTATATATGAGACAAGGAATTCCTGACTACCAGCAAATATAATTGGTTCATTGTCATAAAGAAAGGAATTTGAAAAGAACCTGTGCCCTCCGAAGACCAAATTCAAGTAGAAGTTTGGACTTCCCAGCCACAAAACGATGCCTTGCAGCATTAGTAGCGACCAAGGACGCATAGTTTATAAGATTGACAAAGGGAGTTTCTAGCAGTTGGACCACCTTGAACAAAAAAAATTATTAAGCAGAATAGTCATGAGATATTTATAGAGTTTTAACTAATATAAACAAATAAGATATCTCATAGTACGGCTTCGAAATATATGTTCCAGATGCTGACTTCTAAGAAGGGAGAACTTTAAGGAATAAAAAAAGGTGAACCAAAAACAAATCTAGTGCTACTCACGGCGACAGGTCCCTCAACCCTCATCAAGGGAACTTTTGGGAAAATGACAGATCCTTCAGGAATCGCATATATTTCAACGTCAGAACAATCAATCCCTTTTAGATAATCAAAAAATGCATCCTGCAAATTTATGAATGACCAACAGTCAATACATCATCAAGCAGAGCTAGACAGTACAAGAATCAAGGAGAGAACAATGCTGAATCGAAGTATATTAAAGATAGATAGTCGACAAGAGCATTAAATATCACCTTCAATTATCTCTCTTATTATAAATCTACTTATACTCCACCATCTTTAAAATTGCATTTTTAGTTTTCTTAATGGTAAACGGGACTCGGGAGTGCACATAAGTGGACCTTATAGAGGCAAAAATATAAATAATAGCCTTCTTAATGCCCAAAAGAAGCAACATTCTTAAATAGACAGGTTTGCAGCATATATATTCTACTCAATCTCCAAGGTATAAATGTTCGGGTACAAAACTTTTCATAACTTTAGTAACTCAAAGTAAGTAGCAAGTGAGGTTACCTCACATGACGAAGGCAGAGATTCTCGGATAAAAGATATATCATCATCTTGAAGTGTAAAATTAGCAATTAACCTTATGCATTCTTCTAAACCGGCAAAGATTGTATATTCACCACCAAATGGATTTTTTCTGTAATACAAATCGAACCTGAAAGATGGGTGATCGGGAATAAGGTAAGTTGCAGCCTGGATAGTTAAAAACAAGCAAACGAAAAAAATAAAATAACATGTCGATTAACAGTCATGATAAATAAATAAATAAATAAATACAATTTCAAAGTGGTTTGTCTTAGCCAACTCATTAAATTGAGGCTGGCTAATGAAATCCTACATGCTCTGCTAGTTGATATCAATTTACTGTTTCCAAATGTGCTCCAGTGACCTCCATTCAACATTACATTATTTACATACACTATACTCTATAAGTGTATGTAAAGTTTAATCGACGTCACTGAAGCACATTAAAATCTGATGTGTATAGACAAGGGTCGAATCGATTGTTGATGTGTTAATGTGCATAAGTTACACACAGTAACTCGTCAAGCGATCAAGTTATACATGTACACAATAACTAATCAATCAATCGACTCGATTACTCTCATCTATATTTATGAGATTTTAATCTCCTACAAATTCCATAATCAATTATAATCAATCACATGCACATTACTCGATCCAAATAGAAGCAACGTCAATCATCATCATCGTCATCTATTTAAACAACTCGAGTCGATAAATAAAATACTCCCTCCCAGACCTTCCATAAGCATTCTCCACTTTAATTTTCTACAGTCAAAATTAACAAATTCCATAACCATAATCCATACACATAACATTGATTCAAATCAAAATTATCAAGTCAATACTAAACACATTAAAAATACTACCATTCACTATATACATTCACCAAATATTAGAAAACATATACAAAAACATTCAATCAACCATCTAATAGATATGTAGATTCAAATCAAAATAATCACGGCAATACTAAGACACATTAAAAATACTAATACAATTAAATATATACACGTATATTCACCAAATATTATGAAACATATATAAAAATATTTAACAATCATTTAATACATACATCCATTCAAATCGAACCATTTAATATATTTCCCACCAAACCAATAAACTAAGTGATATGAATACAACGTTTCCAATTGATACGAAAGTATCATAAAAATATAGAAAAAATATATAATAAATGTAAAAAAGTGGAGAATAATTATGGGACATACACAGCTCGTTCATTATGTTTGGAAGCTTTCCAATAAGCATAAGCCATGGTGAACTGATAGAGATCCGTGAGGAGAGGTGTGACCATCGGGTTGGTCGGGCCATGGATCGGGCCTCGTCCCATTTTATGTTTGTTTTTTTGTTGTCTGTATTTATTTAGGTTATGGAGTTTGATGAATATACGAGGTTGTCTTGAGGACAAAACGGTTGGTTGTTGAGATATCGTTATAAACCAAACTCTGTAAGCTTGTCACTTGCCACTTGCCACTTTGTACTTCCTCCAATTATATTTATTTATTATTTTACATTTTCATTTTTGTCAAGGAATCTGTAAGCCATGATGAAAGTTGGACCATAATCAACCTTTTTCCTTTTTAAAAACTTGGGTGTACAACTTAATTTGGAAATAAACTTTAGGTAATCATTAAAAATTCATTTTTTTTATGACGATTATGATTATGGAGAATTTCAGCTTTTTCGTTTTTATAAAAGAAAAATGTATTAAAAAATGTGAAATCTTGACACTAACGACCAATCGAACTTAATCAAAATAATAAATTCAGGATATGTAAACTATGTTCGACCATTGCAATAAAAAGATTTATAAAATATTTGAAAGCAAGACATTATATTTTAAAAGAGACACTTTAGTCAAAATGAATGGAAGAAAAATTGGGTAAAATCTTGAGACCTAACCAATTTGCAAAAATGGTCAATGTGCATTTAATGCTTCTTCTCGCCATTTACACTATAAACAGATGCGATAAATCATCAAGCAAGATGGACTTGATCCAACTTTCAAGAGTGTTAAGAAGAATAGAAATATAGAGGGTTTTTGACCTTTTGATATTTAGAGAAATACTTTCTTTGATAGCCTTAAGGGTTTTTTAATCCTTTACTATACTGACCATTGAAATAAAATGGAGTCTTTTGGAAACAAGGGAGTATATCAAATACTATTACTGCATTGTCAAAAATATATAGCGAGTAATTTGTTTATAGTTAGAGGCAAACAATAAGTGTAGATATGCACATTACTTTATATACACATTAAGAAATAGAGTAGTGATTTATGTGTTCAAGAAACGTAACAAGATAAAAACAAAAGTAATATACCACACGGACATCATTGAGCGACATTGATCGACTAGAACATCATTGAGCGACACTGATCGACTAAGGGTTCGGTTGGGGGTGGGGGGATCCGAAGTACTTGCTTCAAGAAAAGAGTAAAGAAGATAGAATTAAGAGCGCAAGTTCATAGAAGTGCAGGAACTAATCTCTTGTCAGACAAGAGGGGGGTATAATTTCGCCTGCTGCTTAACTCTCTTCTTGTACTCCACAGGATCCTGCATCAATGTAAATGGATCAGGAAGAAAAAAACAAACCAACCCCAAACTCGGCACCCAATAGACGAAATTTCTCATATTTTTAGTCCATGTTCATCATTCCTTCTCTTAAGAGAGTACAAACAAGTAACAACTATGACTGATACCATCAATCACAAAAGATGTTATATTTTATCTTCAAATCATTAACATGTTCATTATTTATAGACAACTGATCGAGAACAGAGAAGCATTGTAAAGTTGTAGTGGTGGTTAAACGCACCTGAATGAAGAGTTGATATCCATCTGTTTGAGCAGGATCAGCAGGATTTGGCTGGTCTAGCAGGTCCTGAACACCAACAAGAATTTGCTTCACAGTGATGGCAGGTCTCCATCCCTTCAAAGTCACATAAACAAACATAATTAACTATAGGCCTAACAGTATATGATCAGAAAAGTATCAAACGGCAGTGATTAGAATAGCGAAATCTGGAAAAATGACTTACACTATCTTCATTTAGGATTGATAGGCACACTGTCCCGGACGGGTAGATATTTGGATGAAAGAAACCTGAAGGAAATTTACATTTGGGCGGTTTGCTTGGATAGTCTTCACTGAAGTGCATTGTAAGGGGATAAGAACCCCCATCCCAGTCAGTCTGCAAAAAAAGAAAGAAAAAAAAATGATGTCATACCACAATCCGTGCAAGGGCTGTAATTAGGCATTAACTAGCAGAAATACATTGCACTACAACTGAGTTTATATATAGGTGTGTAAATCAATGAAAAGTAATGACAAGTTCATACACGCGAATTCTATTTTCTTTCAGAACGAATTTCTTCAGAGTGTTTTCAGATAACACTGTTCTACAGAATATTTACATTTGATGTGAACACTTCATAACCATATCAAATAAATGGTAGTCATGGGTCATTGTTTATGGCCTTACATGATGTGGGTGACAACGTCCACCAAGATATGAATTTGAATTCCAACATTAACATTCCAAATAGACAAGTTTTAGTAACTCAAGCAACTGATAAACCATACCAAACACCACACCTTTCCAGTTATTAATGAAACAATCCGTACTTATCAGTCCAAAACCATAGAACCTACACTATAAGCTCAAAATTAAACCCAATTTCACTATCCAAAGTAACGTGACTAGTAACCAACATTTTTATTTCCCTAAAATTGAAGTGGTACACGGAAACTATACAAGAAAATTTCGTAAGACTCAACATGCCCCGATGCCTCCAAATAGTCTCCCGCCTAAAGGGGGTAAGAGGGAGGGGGTCGGGTATTACTCGGTCTTACTCTATCAAGGAGGATGTTTCCGAATTGACCAACAACATGCAAAATTGACTATCAAGTTAAAAATAAATCATGATGGAACTACAATTAATTCTATCAAAACAAAAAATAATTGCAAGTTCAAAAAAGGAGAATAATACTTACCCCTTGCTTACCAGGGATGGTACAGTGCCACACCATCAAATTCACTGAACCATCTGCAAGTGACTCTGGCTTTGCCACAAAACCCTAAAGCAAAAAAAAACCAAAAATTCCAATTAGCTAAAAAAAATAAATAGTGTCCCAAAATAATTGTCAACAAAAATGCAGAATTACTAATTGATGGTAAGAATATTAAAAAGAGAAGAGAACGAACATGGGGGTGATTTTTACGCCAGGCTTTGCGTTCTTCTGCTAGTCGTCCACGTGCGATACCTCCAGACATTTTGCTATGATCAAATAATGTTTTATTATTTCTCCAATTTTATTCTTTCTATACTTTTATTTATCAAAGGGAATGGAATAGGCAGTGGTTCAAGAGGAATGAACGGTCCGGATTTATTAATACTATAAACCAATTACTGGATTTAATTGTCCGATACGAACGGTCCGACTAGATTTTATCCAAACAAAAATTGAAACCATGAGATATCACGGAAGACTTATTGTGGGATATCGCCTTGTCAGTTGAGGCGATATTGTGAGAGTAACGTTAAATGGTATTGGGTGATCTTATTTTCGAGACTATACAAAGAGGCGAGGCAAGGTGTCTGAATCTTATTTTTACATTTAAAATAGGCTTGGCCAGATTTTAAGGTTTTTTAATACAGTTAAAGATCTGATAATTTTATTTTCTTTCTGATGAGATATGAGCTAAGCGGCGCCGAAGATCGAGAGTTCTTCCGACTTCTTAGGCAATTCGATTATCTACGACCCGTTTAAGGTCATTATTTTAACTCCGGCTCATTAATAATGTTACATTCTACTTTTAATGTTAAAAGAAATAGAATTTATCACGTTGTCTATTTCAGCGTAGAAATTGTACATGGTTAGTCTATCGCCCGTGTGATGAGGTTATCAAGATGTCGCCAAGCAGTTAAAAGTAACCATCATCTATGGCCTTGACATAGCGGAATGCTTGCATGGCCAGAAGCGCGGCGCGGATTCGGCATCGGTGCTGCTTTGTTGTCGGGATCGAGCAGCATCTGCGTCTGCCCAGAAGGGCGGCCGTGTCGCTGAAGAGATATGCGCCGTGGGCACAAAAAGTGAATTTATAATAACAAGGAGATGAGATGACATTATCAAGTTTGGAATGTAAAAAATCATTATATCTTTCAAGATGGTGTTTTTCACTCCATCACTTCATAAGAACACTTATTTTGAATGCTAACTTGCATTTTTTATCCATAATAACATTCACACTTGAACCCATAAAACACTCCTATGATAATTTTTTTCTCAAATACTTTCAGGGCATATCATATGTATACTTCTTAAACTATTTTTCATTTTGGTGATAATTGATTTAAATGTTGTAAAGAATAAAACATGAACTATGATTTTGTATACAAGTTAAATATTAATACCTAAAATTTAATAGAATGAGCAATTGATTTTGAAAATATCAATTAATGCATGTAGTGAAGAATATTTAACTTGTATACAAAATCACTATATCGAAACTATTCGAAAAATTATAATTAGTTTATTTTAAAACCGAATTCTTATAATTAGTCAAAAAAAAATGAGGCATATACTGTAATAATTTGTTTCAGAGTCCTACTCGCTAGTCCATACTCATCTTGTCCGAAATCATCCAATGTCCCAAATCATTTTACCTGTTTCTTACCTCCCTCCACCCACTTTCCAGCTCCCCCCCCTCATTCAGACACCAACCAATCTAACAAACCAAGCAATCTCCAAATCTTAGATTCAAAGCAAACTCAAACACTACCACAAATCTCACCATTTTTTATACTAATTTTAAGCTAACATCTCAACCTCCTCAACTACCAATTCTTCAAACCCACTTCTCAAAATAGCCACTTAAATCCAACAACACAAATATCTTCACCTTCAACTTCTTCACTTCAACTCTTTCTTCATATATATTTTTTGGGTTTTTTAGCTTATCTAAGGTGGTGGTGGTGGTGCTGGAGGAACAAAAAAGATGAATAAGTTGAATGCGTTGCAGCAGCAAAGCCGCCGGAGCAACAGTTTCCGAGGCGGAACATCGCCGGCAGATTCCTCCGGTGACGGCGGCGCCACCAAGTCCGCCACCGCCCTCTTCTGGCTTGTTCTTCATTGCCTATGCTGCCTAATCAGCCTCATCCTTGGCTTCCGCTTCTCCCGCTTAATATTCTACCTCTTAATGGCCACCACTACTAACCCAACTCCATTTTTATCCACCTCCGGGACTCTTTCCACAAAGTCAACGGAAAGGTCAACGGAAAAGTCAACGACGTTGACTTTGCCGGAGAAAGTTGAGAGTAGTAGTAGAGTAGTTGTAGGGAGGCATGGGATATTGATACGGCCGTGGCCGCATCCGGATCCGGGGGAGGTGATGAGAGCTCATAGGATAATTGAGAGTGTTCAGAGGGAGCAGAAAGTGCAGTATGGTGTAAAGAATCCGAGGACGATTATCGCGATCACGCCTACTTATGTTAGGACGTTTCAGGGGCTTCATGTTACTGGACTAATGCATTCGCTTATGAATGTGAAATATGATGTAGTGTGGATTGTTGTGGAAGCGGGTGGGACGAGTAATGAGACCGCGTCTTTGCTTGCTAACTCGGGGCTTAGGACTATTCACGTTGGGTTTGGGAGGAAAATGCCGATTACTTGGGAGGAAAGGCATAGGATGGAGGTGAAAATGCGGTTAAGAGGTTTGAGGTATAGATTAATGCAGGTTTTGTTTTACTTGCAATCGTTAGTATCCATTGTTTGTATGATTAGTTATTGTAATCTGTGTGGTAATTTATATGAAATTAGTGGTAGAATGGAGTTTAAAGTGTGCAATGTTCTTTTCAATGGTTGTAGCTTGATTAGAGAAAGATTGGTTTGACTTCAAAATTGAGTCTTTTATCTTATGTTTGGTGTTTTCCGCTCAAATTGCTGCTTAAACTGAGCTAACAGTATAGATTAATGTGGGTTTTATCTGTAAACATTAGTATTTTGATGTATGATGCTTAGGATCCAGTGTCGCCTAATTAGTTCTTCTAAGCCGTATTCTAATTTGTTCTCGGATGAATTTGATGCTAGAATAGACTTTAAAGTGTGCAATGCAGTTATCGAAGGTTGTAAGTTGTTTAAGAGAAAGATTCCTTTCGATTTCAAAATTGAGTCCTTTATCTTCTGTTTGGTGTTTTGTTTTCACAAATTGCTGAGCTAATAACGTGGACTTGTGTCTTCTTTGCTGAACAGAGTTGTAATGGAGCAGAATCTAGATGGAATTGTATTATTTGCGGATGATAGTAATATGCACAGTATGGAATTATTTGATGAGATACAAAATGTGAAATGGATGGGTGCTGTTTCGGTTGGTATTCTTGCTCATTCTGGAGGTGCTGTAGGAGATGGACTACCAACTGATGAGAAGGAGGGTGTAAAAGATTCACCTCAGTTACCTGTTCAAGGGCCAGCTTGTAATGCCTCAAACCAATTGATAGGTTGGCATACCTTGGACTTGCAGCCTTTCATGGAGAGGAGAGCAAGATATATAGGTGATAGGACGATGGTGTTGCCCATGAAGCTGGAGTGGTCTGGGTTTGTTTTGAACTCAAGATTGGTGTGGAAGGATGCCGAAGATAAGCCAGAATGGGTTCGGGATATTGATTTGCTGGCAGAAGATGGAGGCGATATTGAGAGTCCTCTGTCCTTGGTGAAGGACGCTTCCATTGTTGAACCTCTTGGAAGCTGTGGGCGTAAGGTTATGCTTTGGTGGCTTCGTGTTGAAGCTCGTGCAGATAGCAAATTCCCTGCAGGGTAAGTCTTCCATCAATATTCATATATTGGTCTTTGTTGTGCAAGGATGCTACTTTTGACTGCTGTTTTCACTAGTGTCCAAACTCCAAACTTGTTATTTTATGCAATTATGAAGTTGGAAAGATGATGTAGATAAAGAAACTCTTTGTTTTCCTGTTAGACTCTCTAGAGATAATGTGCATAGCTAATTTTGATTACAATGGGATATTGCTCTCTCCTGTATCAGAATCTTTTCTGCCTACGTTGAAGAAAACATATATAGGCCTATACGCAGTTTAAAACCAACCCTGAATAAGAATATTTGATTTTGATTAAAGAAGGCAGGCCATCTGCTAACAGATGATACACTATGCTTTAGTTGGCCTGAAGGACTTCTGTTGTTTCAAGTCATAGAGTTGAATAAACTTTTTCTTTGAGGGTTGAAGTTGTTCCTGATTGTATGTGAGCCTTCAACCTACATTGATCTGTGTTAAATCCTCATGGGGCAGGCCGAAAAGAAGATAGCATATGCTCATTTGCTCTTATAGTGAAAATACATTTTGGCTAATTCCAATTTAGTATGGCTCGCTCTGTGCTCTGTATTGCATTTACACATTAATCTTTCTAAATTCACATTCTGTAACTGCAGGTGGATAATCAACCCTCCATTAGATATCAATGTCCCAGCAAAACGGACTCCATGGCCAGAAGCTACTCTCGAGCTTCCTTCCACTGAGAAGACGACCACGCTTCCAGATACCACAGAGAAGAGAACGACAAAGTCACGCTCACCCAGAAGACGGAGTACGCGAAGCAAGAAAAAACGTGTGGTAAGAAACGTGGATGAAAATGTTTCTACAAAGATTTCCGGAGAATAATAGAAACAGCTGTTTTATTACATGAGGGGAGTTATAAATCACTGCGTGAATGCTTGACCATTTGCCAATCACCCTTCAACATAACTGGCCTCAACGACGACGTGAGTATTCTCAGTAAATATTACAAGGTGGCATTTCTTGCCATGGCCAGTTGATACGTACCTTGTCGGTTCTTTCCTGTAACTTTTAGATGCTCACCATTTCTGCTTCTTCTTAGTCCCCAGAATTATACGTGATCTATATTTTGTAAAATAGAGTTTGAGCTAAAATTGTTTGTTGTAGAATGCGAATCTTTATACAGAAATGAAAATGATTCTCTTGTGGCTAAACTACAAGGTATTTATGATAATCTTTGCTGAGAATGAAACTTGGTGTTCTTCTGCATTCTTAGTTTCAAGAAAATAATCTAGAATACAAAATGACATGCAACAAATTAAAATAGAAGATAGATAAATCTCAAGAGGGAGAACCCTGTTAATTACAAATCACAAAACTTGCTTCATCTAGATAAGCAAAACGATAGTACTGGATTGTTTCCATAATTCCATCCCTTGAAACAAGAACAATATAAATTATTGTTTCCATACTCCATACTAATCACGAAAGAAAAGGTTTTGTATTTATTGGAACGACCCACAGAGTCAGCCGTCGTGAGGTTAAGATCGTTAACAGCCGCATGCCTTAGAGTCATTACGTCGATGAATACAATAACAAATATGACCTCTTGGGCATTAACAAAAACAAATTCCCTATTCCATGCATTGGTGTTCCAGCAACCGCGTCAAACAAAACAACAGACAAGCAAAAACAAATCGCTTTGAATAATACTGACCCAAAGGATCATAAAAGAAATCAGAAATCTGACATGGGAAAGTATGACCAGCAGGATCTATCAGAAATACAACACGAGTACATAAATATCTGGTCACGGCCAGCGAGGGGAATGGCCGATGAGGACTCTGAGAGACACAGGCGTAAAGCAGCCTTAGCCGTAGAAAATGGAGTTAAATTTGGTGAGGTGAATTGAATCTGTGAGCTTTTATTTATATAATCGTGTATATATATAACATATGTATATACATTAGCAGAACTACACAAACCCTTCCAGAAATCATGAAATTATACTTATCACGCGAGGCTTATAGCAATCAGCAATGCGTATTCATTTAAGGGTACTTGATCTCAACGCATAAAAATCATCAAATGCATCAAATAGTGAATCTGCCTCCACAAATAACCAACAAGAGGAATCCACCATCCTGATCAATAAACCCGATAGAGAATCCGCTCCTGGCCCGATATGCGTATCGCGCGAGCCTTCCGAATCCGTGGGGCTATCCGCGCTGATATGCGTACAGCGAAACCTGCGGTCGAGGTCGCTGTGACTCGCGAGCCAACAAGCAAGCAAATCCAAAATACACTGCGCCTGATTACACACCACCAGGCGCCTGACCGCCTGCCAATGCAATGCGTAGCGTGATAACATGATGACGCGCGATCGTAACGCTGAATCATAATCACAATTACCTCATGCCGGATCGCGATCACAATAAAATGCATTTATTTATAACATGAATAATAAAAGATATTCTATTTCTTGTTTTATTGTTCTCTATTCTTAGTTATATTAAGTAATAAAATGCATTTGTTATAACATGAATACATAATCTATTAAGAAAGAATGCATTTATTTTATGACATTTAAAATATTAAATAATTTGTTATGTAGAATGATACGATTACAACCATATTCGTTTATCAAGCCATTGTATTGTTAAAGAGCTAGTGATATATCTAAGTAATATTTCATTGAACAATGTTTGTTTAAGAAATACAATCATACCTATTAAATTAAGTAATAGAATATTATTTTCTTCAAATTCATTTTAATTGAAACATTGCATGTCGAGATAAATCTTTGATGTTCGATTCACTTTAATTATATTAAAAAATTAAAATTTTAATATTATGAAGTATTTTAAAAGGCAGTCGAATGATATAAATTTTATATTTTTAAAAATAATTCAATGATTAAGTCGTTTTAGTCAGCATGGTAAAATGAATTAAAGAGAATATCCAAATGATTATGTTTAGTTCGCATATATCACCAGCTCTATTTCTTAATTGGAAGTATCACTACAGTTGGTCCCCAAACAATGAATATAAGCAAACATTTGACACTATGGAACCATAACTATAAATACATTGCTTATCTCAAACAGAAATTATCATTATGGGTATAAATACATATTAGCTTTTCTCCATTGAACATTCCACCAAATCCTTCATTTTATTATCATAAAAACACAAATTTGTGTAGGAAGAAGATGTGAACCTATAACTAAAACACACCCCAATTACAATTTATAGCAAATCTATAAGGCCATTCAAGGCTTGCACTAATAATGGAGGAAGAACAAACAAACTTCCTTCCAATGTTACTCACATCTAAATCAATCATTAATACACTAACAAATAAGATATCATAATCAATTCCACTCTTTTTCCAAACTAATCCTATTCAAAACTCCTTCAACAGCAACATCAAAAGCATCCTTAACATTCCTTAATCCTTTCCCATTCCATGAATAAACGATCTTTGGAATAATCTCTACAACTTTTTCCCTCATTTTCCTCACCTCTTCTCTATTATACCCCTCCAATATCCTCTTTATGGACAACCCATTTCTCACATCCTCATGACTAATAAAAACCGAGTAACTCTCCGGTTCACCAGGCAAATACCATTCATACTGATCATAACCGGTCTGTCTCCAGAAAAAAACCGGAACCGAACCGGCCAACATACAATCAAAAACCGACCTCCTAGTGAAACTATCACCTTTAGGCTGCAAACAAAAATCCGAACTTAACAAAGCCTTAAAAATCTCTAACGAGCCATTCGAACAAGAAACAACGCCACAATCAACGAGTCGACACGAGTCCGATTCATTGTAACAATAACTTAATAAATACGACCTAAGATCATTGTCGATAGTGCCACGTGTCGCCCCGATAAATGTGAACAATGTTGTCCTGTTTTGGGCACGTACAAACTTTTGCCATTCTTGAAGTTGGGTTAGGCTTCTAGGGTGGAAGCCAGTAGGGTAGGGTACCCCAATGTCTTCATACTCAGTTGGAGCTTTCTCAATAATTAACCTTGTGATCCTCTGCATCTCATGCATGTTGAGTAAGCTAGACCCCCATTTTTCCTCAGGGTCCTTTAGCCTCCTAAAGTCCCATGTAATACGTCCTAATGTCATGAAATGGTCCGAACCATTAGATTTCTTGAAATATTTTTGGGTTTTGACCCATTTAAGCATTTCATTGCCATGATAATCTCTCTTTGAAGTATCATTGATCCATAAATATTTTCCAACTGCAAGTCCAGCATAAAAGGGGATATAGTATGCAGTAGCAAATTCAGGCTTGAGTGTTCTGCATTTGTAGTTCATCATACGGTGGTGAAAAATGAGTTCTAGTGAAAACTGGTTGGTTCTATACCATGCCGGAGAAATATTTTCCGGGAGGAAACCGAAGAGTTCTAACGCTGGTTTTCCAAATCCATGATTTGAAACAATACCACATTGCCATTTCCATGGATCAAGATCATCGCATGTTGTCATGACTAAATCTTTATTGAAAAATGATGGCATTTCGTATATGTATACTCTGCCTGATGGACATTGAGGGTCGTTGTTAGAAACATGTTCATCTTCGAATGCGACGTCGTGGATAGGGTTATTGGTGGGGGTGGGGTGGGTTATGGTGGTGATGGAGAAGGAGATGGAAAAAGGGGTGTTGTGTGTGAGGTAAAAAACAATGATTTGGATGAAGAAGAATGATGTGAAGAGGTAAAATCTAGGGTGGGTGGTGATATGAGTTTGAAGAGAGTTGCAAGATTGTTGGAGGGTGTTTGAAAATGTATTGGATTTGGGTTTCTTTAAGGTTTCTTGTGAAGAGGAAGTTGGTGCATGAGAGTATGAAGAAGGAAGCATTTTGAAGTTTGAGGATTTGGTTCAGTTTGAGAGTGAGAGATGTAAAGAAAGTTGGAAATTGATGGTTCAAAGTATGGTTCAGGAGGATTCATTGCACCGACGGAGAAATGAATAGTGTAGTATATTCATTGGGGGGCGTTGTGTAATTAAAGCTATGAGAATGGTTCCTTTTTTTAGTTGACTATCTTTATTGTATGTCATCATGATATTACCAAAAAAATTCCCTTCCTACCACTGTCACAAATGAAAAATGAAAAGGATTTAGATCAAATAAAGAAGGTAATTAATACTCCGTAAATTTTTTAACGCAACGTATTGGTTATGGTAATAAATCATATTCCGTAAGATATTGAGTCAATAATCAAAGGGAAATGATTTAGTGGAAATGAAGGTGGTCATTAATTGATTTTGACCAGATCTGTGTGGAAATTAGAGAGGCTTTTTTTCCACTGATCAAGGGGGAAATGTGCTTCCTCATTTGGCGTCGTGGTAGCTGGGATTGCGGATGAAAGTTGAAATACAATAAAGTGGGAATTGAGATTCACAAACATCGATTATTAAAAGTGCGAAGGAGTTAATTGGCTTAAGGTTCTGTTCTCGAATTTTATGGAGCCAAGTTAATTACTTGAATGTGCGTTAGCGATGGGGAGCGAGTTTCATTTTTTTTTTTTTTTTTCATCTGACTTTAATATGGTCCCTACTAACATGTGATTATTTCATGTAAAAGAGTTTAGAGATGGAGCGTTTATGATATAATTATTTATGTACCTGACACAAACATCCATTCATTGAATTGTAGTATGTAACTAGTTGAACATGGAATTCTAGTAGCAAAGTGTAGTGGTCAAACTGAGAGGTTCTTTGTAGTCAATAAAATAAGAACGTGAATGTATGTGACTTCCAAGAAATAGAGCACAATATACTCTTATACTCTGCCTTTAATTTGTGTTTGTGTAGAGACAATTGTACTCTCTGGCCCTATGCCCATTCAGTAATTACGCTAGGATTAAATTATCTAAATTATTGGCAAATAAACACTCAATTTCACTACTAAACTTTCACCTCCGATTGAGAACTGAATTTTAACTGTAGTTCCATCCCAATCTGATCGAAGTTAAAAGTTCAATAACTAAATTGACTGTTAGCCAATAGTTTGGAAGGACAAAAGAATTTAACTTATTCTTCTTTGTACTTCCCATTAACTCTTTATGATACATTATGGAGTATTACTTAATCAACTCCATATAATCTCCACTTTATAACTTTTAAAAGTAATAAAACCATTCAAATCTTATGGGTGATGCTTTAAAAAATAATACAGAAGTTTTATTTCTGGCTTGTCTTGTATTGCGTCGCGGTGAGGATCGAGAGGTGAATAGCGATGATGCAAAAACATGTGATGACATTCCATTAATCCAATAATGCATGGATAATGTACGATAACCCGATCCAATAATCCACTTCGAGTTTGGCACATATCAACTAGGCCAAGAATCAAGTCAATCATATGCTTAGAGTGAGTTCATATTGGATTTTTAATATTGGGTTCTAATCGAGCCAGATTTGCATTCTTTGAAATTTGCCGGATCCTTCATTGAGCCTGGCTTAGCTCAATGACCATGTATCCTTGTAACATCTTGTTAAGACTTTCAATTGACAAGAGAACTTTGGTTTGAATCACTTCATGATTATTCCATCTTGAATGCCATCAATGTGATTGCAAGCACTCTCAACAAACGAAAATAAAAATACTTATCAAAGAATGGCTTTATATTATACTAGAATCGTCCATAATAGTCCTCTAGCATAAATACACAACATCGAATATTTGACAATGGATGGAAATGGTGACACACACCATCATACCATAACATACAAATTACAAAACTTCAAGGAATTGAAGGTATGAATACAATCTAGTTATGAACAAATTAGATCAATTTCATTTTCTAAGGAAACAATCTTCCAAGTAAGATTCCGGTGAAGATGATAGCACCGAACCATTGATTAGACACGAATTTTTTACCACAATCCAAAGGAGATGATAGATCAACCGTGTAAATCTGCCAAACTAACTGACTTGTTGCAATTGCCACAACTACATAATAAGGCAGTCCCATATTGACAATGAGCCCTCCAATAACTAGTTACTGTGCATCCAATTCAAAACCATGGGAAATCCACATTTTGGTTATCTCCAAATCTTAAAGCAGTCGATTTTATACCAGCTTTTTGCGTCAAATCTACCTCTTGATGTGCCAGATAATTATCATAAACAAAATTCAGAAAAAGCTCGAAATGTAAAGGGGGTAGGCGATGCTTGGAACAACGCTTCCTTTAAGAGCAGAGGAGCCTAAGAGAGCTCCCCAACTGATCATTACTCCAAGAAATGCCTGAGGCCAATAGGTAATTCTTTTCATAAGAGGATAAACTTATTAAAGGGAACATGGACTATAGCCAATGCAGAGACATTGAATTGGTAAAGAACACCTAAGCCAATAAACAGTTGAAATGCAAGCCACCACAAGCCTTGTGCTGGTGAGACTGCACCACTAGCAAGAGGTCTAGATTTTGTACGTTCAACCTTCTTATCAATCATGAGTCGAAGTAATGGTGCATCCAGCACCTCTAATCAAACACCCACATCCAAATATTGCCAACTTATTTTAGGCAGACTTTCCAGAATCATATGCACGGACAGAATGCCGGCCAAGCTAGAAGCCAACTCCCTATAGGCTTGTCTAACCTTGCTAGATGAGCATAAGGTCGAACTTCTTTGGGCAAATACATCTCAATCCAAGATGGTTGCTTGCCTTTCTTGAGCTGTGTTTGTTTGCTGGAAACCATTTCTTGTTTAAAGAACTTTGAATAATGGTATGCCAAATTGGAAGAATAATAAGAGAGCTATTTGTTAGATATCAAATTGAAAAAAGAAGTATTGAAGTGTGACAAACTGAGTGGTGCAATGAGCTAATTTATATTGGAAGAAAATGACAACAAAAGTGTAGCAAGAAACGTTCGTCTAAAGAGGTGTGCTACAATTATTCACGCTAGGAACTTTCATGCTAGTATATTCTATTCTACTGTAATAACCTCATGTTTAATATGTTCAACTTTGTATACCTTTTATTTTTTATTTGTTGAAGTAGCATTACATGGTGCATGCATCACTGAAGCTATATGATAAGGAGGGAATGAAGTTACGTTCATACCCTCATGTTTTGGGATTGTATGCAGTGTGAATACAAAATCACGTCTTGGATAACATGGTGTGGTTCACCACAATATATATATATATATACTCATATATATATATATATATATATATATATATATATATTTTACTAAGAATTTATTTTTAGAATCATAATTAAATATTAAATAAAATGATACTCATAAATGAAAAGATTGTCAATTTTGACATTAGTTGTAAATTTAACTTTGGTGGGTATATATTTTATTTTTATTGTACAATACTTGATGAAAACTATCGATAGAAAATACGTTGAATTCTTTAGTTAACATATTTTTCGTGAATATTATCTGAAAATAAATAAATATATTCAAGTCCCAGTTTAAAAATTCATCAAATTAAATAATATGAAATTGGTTGTGCGATATAACCGTGGTGTATGGGTGTAATTTGGATCATCTATCACAAGTATATTGTGCCGAGTTATATGATCTGATAAAGTAGTGTCTGATGATATGCTTTTCTTGTGATACATCACAAGTAAATTATACGATTTCGTAATCTGATCGTAGTATATCGTGTAAGTTACACAACCCATCCTAAATATATAGTCCACTTTACACGATACATCACAATACAGCAATCTATTATATTGAATTCGATACTCTTTAAAAATAATGTACACCATTCATTATAAAATAATGATGGTCAAATAAAGCACCCAAAGTGTTTTCTAATGAAATTTGTCGTCTAAGAAGAGTACGTTGGTGGTGGTTGTTTTTTACGTTGGTGGTTTGGTAGTGTTATGCATACGAGTTTCCTATTAATATTATTATAATCATTTATAAAATATTTCTCGTTTTTTTTTTAAATTTGTTTGTTGAACTGCCATCACCTTTGACCCCTCATAAATATATTGCTTGGATTCTATGGGTTATTCAATATTTTGTTGTAATTGATCAAGTGCAATTATTGTGTTTATAAATATTAGAGATAATTGATATGATAATATGAGAATATTATTGATGATATATAGAGTTTGTTAGTATTTTGATTTGATTTTTCATTGTAATTTTATCATTATGATTCATCTATAAATGAAGTGTTAGGTTCGATCATGAAAGTCACAATTATCAAAACATTATTCTATTACTGTATCACGAGCTGGGGTTTATATCCTAGTTCCAAACAAAAACTTCCTCTTAACTGGCAGATGGCATACCACCACAGCCATCCGCGAGACATTTTTTTCCTTCAAATTCGGCACTACGTTCATGTTCTTCAATTCAATAAATATTTGTAGATGTTTTTTTTCTAGCAAAATCAAAATTATCATTGATCAATATTGTCAAGAACAATACGATTATCCTAGCCAATAATATATTCACTTGATATACACTTCCAATCTAACACATGCAAATCGTATGAATCTGCTTTATCAGAATCTTGGTTTTTGTTGAGCCTAATTCTTCCTTTTTCTTTTTCTTTGATTACATACCGAATATATTTAAGCTTGCTAATACTAATTTGGGATCAAACACTGGTGTGGTTGTACCCGACCTCATTCATTTCTTGCTTCCCTCTGTTTCAATTCTCCTTTTGCCTGTACAACCATGCTCACAGAATTCAGATCCCATAATTCAGAATTCAATAATTGCTACCAATTGGAAATTATTATTTCTGGTGTTTAATATATTAAATGCACATTGATGGTTATTAAATATCGATATGTTGTATCTTGTTATTTCTGTATCAAGCTAACGAGTTTGTTTTTTCTTACAGGTTTATTTTGCTATAAATAGTCTTAAATCTATAATATTGATCAAAACTACTTTTTGATCCATTGGCCCAATATGCAATATGGACAGTTTGGGAATTCGGGTTTTCAATTTTTTATAAATAAATGGTGATTGCGTATTTAAATTGCACTTATTTTGCTCTTTTTTTCTTTTTTATTTTGAAACTGCGTTTAAGATCTATTTAATATGAAATTATTTTTATATTTTGTAATCGATCAATCTATAAACATGCTATTTTTAAACAAACTTAAATCAATCACCAAAATCCTCTCGATCTTTAAGTAAATAAAGAAAAATATCGATTAATTTCATACAACTTAATTTCATTTAAATTATGGTATACCATTGTGTTTTGGGTATGGTATGCATCAGCGGTGCTAAAAATATATTATATTTTTACGATGATATGCACAGTTTAGAAAATTCCTTATTAGGTGATTGTAACCCATTAATAATTTCTATGACCTAATAATATCATATTGATAATAAGTATGGTATGTAACACCGTCATTAAATATCTCTAATATGATGGTGTTGTTACATCAAACGATGTGAGAGAAAAGTATATGTGAGTGCTGTTTTGAAATACCATTTATTATGTAGTATGGTATGTAAAGTAATCTTGAAATTGTTAGAATCTAGTATGAATTTATTAGTAAATAAACTTCAATTCATACGTCGGATCCTCAAATTAATATATATTAATCTAAATACAAAATATAAATGTATGAATAAAGAATTCGCCGTTACTGTGAGCGAAGCGAACTCAAATCCTCAAATCCAACCTCGGCGTGAAAGCCCTTCAAAATCTCTCCAAAGCATTACGACACGAAATGATGGCTCATACAGAATGCTGCCTTTTCCAAGAGGGAAAAGCAGGCAGAATACTTGAAGCTTCTTTGGGGATTTGAAAGATGAAATGAAGTGGATGAGAAAACTCTTCCCGATTCTATGGGAAGAGCGGCTATCTAAGAGGGAGGTTGAGGTTTTTTTATGATTCTTGACAAAAAAAGCTAATCCCCTGCTTTAAATGCAATCCCAAATTCATTAGTTAAGCAACTAGTTAAAATCGGTTTAACTCGTTAGCAGTGAACCGTTGTGAAACTACAATTAGTAGCCAGGTTACTAGTGATTGTTCTGTTTTAATTCTTATGATCAATTAAAATACTAACGGTATTTATCGAATAACATCAAGTTATTCATCAATTTCTTCCTTAATTGATTAAATTTACAAGTTTAACCAGTGTTAATATTTTGCTCTTGTTAAATATATATTGAGAGATACATTTCTCGATATATAGAATCTCATTAATTTCATTCATGAAATATTGGCAACCTATGCCCAGGCTGGATAATAGTAGGTTGTATAATAATAATAATTGACCAATTACTATTATTATAGCGATTAATGAGTAAAATCTAGCGATAAACAACATAAATTATCTTGAGCTTCGCTAGTAATACAATTACTAAGGTGAACACTAGTTCACGGTAATCTCCGTTCGCCGGAAGCGGGTAAAATGAATTGATCACCATGATTGTCGCGGCCAGGCGCTGATAAAGGGGAATCGGTCTAGGTGATTTCAACGAAATATCATCACATTTTTTTAATAATGGTATACACTAATTTTATTAAGGATAGCGAGGAATTGCTAGAAATGGTATAAATAGAGATAAAAAACATATAGTATTACACAAAATTGTATTAAAGAAAATTCCCTAAACATTCTAACACATCAAATTTTCATTTATTTTTAAACTTAACATTCTTGAGTTCTTCGTCTTACAAGCATCTTATAAATCTCTTGAGTTAATCTCAGTCTCCATGATGGTGGATATTGGACGATAGATTTGGTATCAGCTCATTAGCTAAGGTATCAAAACACGTATCAATAACATTATCATTTATAATGATTATGTGTATACCGTTATATATAGATATGATATTTTATAAAATAAATCAAATACCATTACACTCACTAGCATGGCATTTCGGACCACATAAACCACAATCATATTTCATATATGATATTACATTAATTGTTATTAAGAATTCAAAATGGATAATACCTCAAACTAAATAATAATCAAATTCATTTACATTAATACCATCAAATAGTCATACATGATATATTAAATCGAAATAAATACAATTATATTCAAGAATATAGTATACGATTTATGAGGATACATGATATTTTTGAGACATAAAAATTATTATATACATTGATATGGTATTGGATAATATATCAAGTAATTTTTTATTTTATATGAGAATATGTATGCTATATAATTTAATATTTGTAGGTATGGTATGTATTAGTAATACATTAATACCCTTTGTATAGTCATACATGGTATTATATTCATCAAATCAGTCTGCATTCGTTAAAGTTCTATTTATATCAGCATCTTGAGCTTATTGTCAATTCTTAGAATAATCAAATCAAGTCATCTCAAATCTCCTGACACCACACATTAGAAAATCATAACACTTGATTACAAATTCATCCTAGATTTCAAGCATCATCATACAAAATTACAATCAATTTGATTTAACAAACAAACTTCAAAAATATTCTGATAACAGCAATAACGTCAAAAGCATCTAATATTGCGTCAAGCGAAAATGCAATATAATCCAAAAAGCAATTTAACTATGTTTTTGTCAATTTCAACATGATATTTTACTTTAAATTGAAAAAAATCAAGCGAGATTAGTACTCTAATAGTTCAAAAAAGTATACAACTTCTATTTTCTTATTTTTTATTCAATTTTGGGTTTAATTGTGCTCGTAACTAATTATGATAAGGTTTAATTCTTACATATTTTAAAATTTGTGAGAAGTTTTAGATGTATATGAGATTTTAATGTTGGTATTAGTATTTAATAAGTATATTTACTACAAAAATAAACTAATTAATAGGAGAATTAATATTAATATTTAATGAAAGATCTCCAAGGAAATTAATTAACGACATGCAGATTACCGTTTACTTGTAAGCACCATGCTTACGACCAAAATTAGCATCAAAATACAACTCCGTCCAGCATTGTTATTTGTCGATTGGAGCTTGACTTGAGTGCGGCTTATAAACAGCCAGCTCCTTTGTTGCAATATTGGGATACTGCTCGGACTCGATGAAACTTCTTAATTTCAATTCGATCGAGAGCATCTCTCTCGGTCAACTCACTCCTTGTGTCTCGAAAATTTTTTTGAGTTCAGACTGATTGCCAATCTTTGCCTTTAACTTTTCTTCTCAGGTTAAGGCTGAGGAGGGTATTAGAGATAATTGATATGATAATTATGAGAATATTATTGATGATAAAGTTTGTTAGTATTTTTATTTGATTTGATTTAGTTATTATCAAATACATCTTTGATATGATTTCATTGTAATCTTATCATTATAATTCATCTATAAATAAAGAACTAGGTCTCAACTGAGATCATGAAAGCCACAATTATCAAAACATATTATTCTATCAATAAATTACAAAAAATTGTTGCGTTTGAATAATTCTTTATATATTAGTTGGCTTTTTTAATTTTTGAGCTATAGTATATATATCTCATATATATATATATAATATTTCCTCCATCCAATTTTAAATCTTGAAGATTGGCTTTTTATAGTTGGAAGTTAATTATATTTTTATGTATTATATAATATCTGTTGAAAATAATATAAAATATATACTTGAATTTTTAAATACTCTTTAATATCTACATGTTAATTTTGAATTAATTATGCGTAATAAATTAAAAACTAAAGCTTTTAATTTAGTCTTTAAACTCAAACTAAACAATATATTTTCATGAGATGATGGGAGTTTTAATTACAACGGGGGCAATTTCTATTTGAATGATCGAAACCTACATCTTCTCCCGAATCCGCCGTCCATTTGTCGCGCGCCCATGGCCTTGTCATCGGCAGCATAGCGCGACCTCGATCAGCAGCGTACTTGACGCCTCAGGCTTCATTTATATGTATTTAAGATAAATATTACTCCTCCGTCCCACAAAAGATTGTCCACTTTATTTAAATTTTCATATCCCGTAAACATCGGCTTTGACCCAATTCTAAACAAAATCTACCGAAAATACCCGTCCACTCAACGTATTACCACTTAATTTTCATCTAATACCCCTCTCTGAAAATACCCCTCTCAAAATGGACAATCTTTTTGGGACAACAAATCAAAATCTCTTATATACAATCACTTTCCGAATCAGTAAGTTCTTATTTCAAATTGAATAATAAATCTCCTCTATACATCATCAAATTCGATTTAATTTATTCGATTTTCATCAAATTTCAAATTTTCAATTTAATTTATTCGATTTTCATCAAATTTCAAATTTTCAATTTAATTTATTCTATTTTCATCAAATTTGATTTAATTATCAAATTTTCAATTTAATTTATTCGATTTTCATCAAATTTGATTTAATTATCAAGTTTTCAATTTAATTTATTCGATTTTCATCAAATTTGAATTAATTATGAAATTTTCAATTATTCAATTTGACTTATTTGATTATTATTCAATTTGAAATTAGATTTAGTAGGGTTAGCAGTCGATTTGAATAGGGTTACTTCGTTTTCAGTGTAATTCAATTTTGAATAAATCATTTTCTTCGATTGAAACTAGCAATTTATTTCTAGAATCGTCATCTACTCCATTGGTTGTGTAATTAATAACCATTGTATTTGTGGACGAAATAGCGATTCGTCGTAGATGGTATGGTAGTTGTTGTTTTCTGGGATCAAAGTA
Organism: Lithospermum erythrorhizon; assembly: GCA_019722365.1. Taxonomy (NCBI): domain Eukaryota; kingdom Viridiplantae; phylum Streptophyta; class Magnoliopsida; order Boraginales; family Boraginaceae; genus Lithospermum; species Lithospermum erythrorhizon. The sequence goes on along the minus strand of JADFUC010000734.1, from coordinate 128,320 downwards.
CATGTTGCGATTGATCCTTTTTGTGTTGGTTCTTGAAAGAGTTAAGAAGTGCTTGTATTCTTTAGATTACTTGATTCGATATTCTTTGTGAATTGCCATTATGGTATTCGGATAGTGTGCTTTTGTAGCGAGGTAACTTCAATGCTGATTCCACTCCGTCGTTCCTACCGTCTTATTTTGTTGTTGCCAATTTTGTGTATTAGGTGAAAGTACTCCATATTTGCATTTTAATTTGAGTAGTTTGTTTGTTTCGGAGTTAGTTGAGTTTGGATAGTTTAGTGTAGATAGTCAGCTTTATTGCATCCGGCCATTGATAAGTTGGTGGATTTTTCTATTTCACTTACCTACTTAGGCGGAAGAAGTCTTTTTATAGACAGGCTTCTTGTTGTTGATTATCTTTTACAATATTGCAAAATCAAGCACTTAACTAGCCGGGTGACTAGATTTGCGTTGGTTATTTTAAGTCATTAGCAAGTATGATGTGATGTTGATGCTAAATCATTACTGTTTCTATATAGTTCTGGAATTGGTTGGAAATCTTTCAGAGCCGATAAGAAAGCTTGAGGATCGTACGAGGCATGTCAAGCGGTGGTAAAGAAGTAGTGAGGTTAATGCATAAGATCTGAAGCGATTAAATGCGTGTTAATTCTTAGGTGTGTCATTATTGCTTTAGTGTGATCGTAAAGATCTCCCAACATAAGTTACCGAGCGCGATTAGGAACAACTCCCTACGGCTTCTTGATAGAAGTGAATGCGGAGACTTGGGGTAACAAGTGCTACCGAGTATCGGCCAAATGTAGCAAGCTTCGTCGATAATGCCAACCGCCTTCTATAAACATTTTTCTTTACCAATTTGAAACCTCTTTGGAGCTTCGAGATAATTTACGGCAATATATGTTTGTACAAGATTACCTACGACTAAGCTGCAAGTAAGCTGCACCGCGATTTCGAGCTTTCGTGGAAAGTGAAGCAGTGCTTAATCTGATATTAAGCAAAACAATTGAATCAACTCTTGCAAATCGGCGTCGATTCCTAACTTAGCGAAACGAAATTTTGTTGTGGTTTCTGGCAACGCCTCCACCACGAAGAATAGTTATATTAATCGACCTGAGTTTAGAAATTACAATCTCCTAAATTCACTACATATAGTATTCCGCATAAATTTCACCATTGACATAAAGAAAAGAACATAAACTAATGATGATAAAAGATTGATTTTTATGACAGCATCTTACACGACAACATATCGCATAAATTTGACTTCTGTCGGTACTAGAAATACATTGTAAACAATACTCCAGCTTATAAAACTAACTAAACACTAGTAGAAACTAACTATGAATGAGGTATACTTTTTGTTGCTTATTTTTAACCTGTGGAAACAGAAGCTAAATCTATCAGTCTTGTACAATTATACGGAGTATTTCTGAACCATGTAATCAATAAATCATCAACCTATCACTGTCGAATATCAAACTTGGCAGAGGTGATTACGTCCTCGAGAGCACTGCCCGGTGTAGGGGCTATCTTTGAGCACCTCGGATCCTCACTTCGAGAGTCGACATCTTCATATCTTATCGTGGCCGGAGCCCTTCTCCTCGGCGATAGGAGTACCATTTTTCCTCATTTTTCGTAACAAAACTATACACTAGCGAAGTACACACAGCGAAACTATTTGAAAATGCTCATTTGCTTGTTGTAGAATCTCATTGTTAACTGTTAAACTCAAAGGAAGCATCCCCTCCCTCTCTAATTTTTCTTTCCTCGTATAGGAATTTTGAAGTATTATCTCCCCATGTTCACTACATCATACATTCTTGTAATGTTATGAATACACGATTTAAAGCCTTTGGTGATAAGTCCTTGTAAGATTTCTCTACTGCCTTAACTAGGTCGTCGATATTCCTCGGGGCTTCTTGATATTGAAGTGATTGAATTGCTCTAAAATAGCCCAAATCCAAAACATTAAGTTCAAATTTGGTGGTTGGCTTGGTGTCAATGGATGTCAAATCCATCGGTCTTTGCCGCTTTTAGAAACTCTTCATCTAATGTCTTAATATGAGGACGAGCATTATCTTGTTGGATGTAAATAGTAGAACCTCGACTACACATAGGCCATCTATCTCTTATTGCAGGAAGGACTTTTTCAATCATCCAAGCCCTTAATGTCTTGAGTTACACGCCGAGGGGTAACCGTCTCCATTTAATAAATTGCCCGTTTTACTTTCCTTTTTGCCGGCTCTTGATAACAAAATGGAAAAATTCCTATTTTCCCATCAAAAAGAACGCTTCCTGATTCATCAAATCGAGGTCTAGCAACTAAGCATAGCCTTAAGTAATGAACTTTTTACTTTTACTAGCGATAAGGTTGGTCGTCAATGACCAAGTAATATTTTTGTCTCTTGACATGAGAACCATTTTTTCATCAATTATGACGTGGTCAAACATCTCCATAAATTTCACTTTTATTCCATCAATAGAATTTTGAACTTGAAGCATGAATGTGCAAAAGCGTAGCCTACATTTCTTATTTTCATCTGATTAGTTGTGGTTTTAATAGCACTTTGAATGGCATATAACACCATCTTTGATCTGCTTCGGTGGTGATGATTTGGACATTCCTAAGCATGAGCCAAAAGATACAACGGTTTTTACGACGGCGTGAGGAGATTCTTTGAGAACTACCATTAATAAAGTGAATACATTTTTGTCGACTACATTTAGAAGTTTCTTAGCCAGATCAACAACTTCTCCATCGTCTATGAACTTCAAACCTAATTCCCAAATTATGCTCACTATTTTACAACTCACTCCAAATAATTCTGCATTTTTTGTTATTAAACCATGGATCAACTTTTTCCCGTCGAAATCTTTGAAGAGCAACATGAATGAATGTAGTGGATTCTTTAATCATTAAATCTTTATTTGACCGACCTGGTCATTGTTACCGCGTACCAATCTACAATCCCTGTCTACGTTTTGTTCCTCCTGAAAAAAAAGTAAACCTCATCATTCATATAGTTGCGCACTAAAGCGTAAATTGAAAGCTTATGAAAAAAATGAATGAAAAATAAAATTTACTCTACTAATGTCATACATGTATCTGCTCCATATAAACATAAAAATTGAAAATATTTGAGGGTAAAGTGGAGATTCATGTGCTAAAATATGTTTTCTTATATTTTTTGAAAAATCGAAAGTGGGCCGATTTTGTACAGGATGGAGGGAGTACCCTGACCAATCAAATCAAAGAAATGCTATGGAGCCCGTGAGTTGTTAAAAGTACTACATACTATTATTACAAACTCCAAATCTCCCTTTTAGTGTAGGAAATACGCAATTAATTAGTCATAAAAAACTAACTACGATCGAAATAAAATTAACATAACATCAAGACTTTCATTATACATATTATAACCAATGAACATATGTTAAAAATCATTGTCTAACCTCATTCTCAAAGCCCCACTATTTGCCTTTTGTTTTGTAAGAGTACGCATGCTGCCAACCAATTCAATTCTCCGTTTCATTGTTTGATTTTATTAGGTAAAGGCAAAGCTCCATCTATAAATAGCAGGGAGTATTTGCAGAGAAAACTCATCCAAGCAGAAGCAGCTTAGATCAGATCAAGCTAGGACCAAGCAGAGAGCTTGAGTAGAGTAAAAGATCAAGTAGAGAGGTCTTGATCAATCGAGTCAAAGTCACAGAGAGCTGAGGAATATTAAAATGTGAGGTTTGAGTCAAAAAAATAAGAGAGTGTTATTAAAATCTTGTCAAAATAAATTGTGTGACATTATAAAGTATTGTATTAAGTATTATTTTCATAAATATATTGAGTGCGTTATTGGACAAGATTATTAGATTAATTTATAATTGTATATTTTTATATACCAACTATATTTTAATCACCCGATTTTCTCAACAACATACACATTGAACAAATATTGATTTCGTTCATTACTAAAAGAATATAAAAAATATTATCAAAACACTACAAATTTTCATATTGTAGAACATCTAAGTGAACATTCTTCCAAGAAAGATTCCACTGAATATAATAGCACCAAACCATTGGTTAGAAACGAACTTCCGACCACAATCCATAGGAGATGACAAATCAACTGTGAAAATCTGCCAAACCAATTGACCAGTTGCAATTGCCACAAATACATAATAAGGCAACCCAATGTTCAAAATGAGCCCCCCAATCACTAGAGCAGCAATGCATCCTACTCCAAACCAACTAATCCACATTTTGGTTGCATCTCCAAATCTTAAAGCAGTCGATTTTATACCAGCTTTTGCGTCGTCCACCTTATCTTGATGTGCATAGATAGTATCATAAACAAGAGTCCAGAAAAAGCTCGAAATGTAAAGGGGGTAGGCGATGCTTGGAACAACGCTTCCTTTAAGAGCAGAGGAGCCTAAGAGAGCTCCCCAACTGATCATTACTCCAAGAAATGCTTGAGGCCAATAGGTAATTCTTTTCATGAGAGGATAAGCAAACACAAAGGGAACATGGACTATAGCCAATGCAAGAGTCAAGACATTGAATTGGTAAAGAACACCTAAGCCAATAAACAGTTGAAATGCAAGCCACCACAAGCCTTGTGCTGGTGAGACTGCACCACTAGCAAGAGGTCTAGATTTTGTACGTTCAACCTTCTTATCGAAATCGCGGTCGAAGTAATCGTTAATGGTGCATCCAGCACCTCTAATCCAAACTGCCCACCATCCAAATATTGCCAACATTTTAGGCAGACTTTCAAGATCAGCAGCCAATGCCACGGACCAGAACGCCGGCCAAGCTAGAAGCCAACTCCCTATAGGCTTGTCTAACCTTGCTAGATGAGCATAAGGTCGAACTTCTTTGGGCAAATACATCTCAATCCAAGATGGTTGCTTGCCTTTCTTGAGCTGTGTTTGTTTGATGGAATTCATTGAGTTGTGTTTAAGAAAATGTTTAAGTTATATAGTTTGAAGTGTGTGAGAGATGCAAAATATATATCACTTGAAGGAAGTAGTAATAGCACTTTAGTTTGGAGTATCTAAAGAAGGCGAGAATGTTGAGAGAAGAAATGAAGAGGTAGCTATAGCTCTCTGGTGATGGAAAATCAGTGATGCTTCACCAGCCAATTTATACTCTCTTGGAGTAGCGCCAATAATAATGTTTTGTCAACAGAGGCATGCTATGTTAATTAATTAGCCATGTGTGGTTAGAGCTCCTGATTATTTTTTGACTTTTCAACCATGCTTGGCTGGCATAATGTCAATGTATTATTATACCATTGCTTAAAGTTAATTATAAGTATATAAAATATAATGGCATATATAAGGCGACAAATTTGTAAAACTAGACTAGTATGGAAGGGTGAAATAAAAAACCATATAAAAAAGTTAGGATATATGTCATTCTTCACAAATTTGTAGAAATTTCTTGAGGCAATTTAGATACAATATATTATAAAAAGTTGATGGAGTGAGATATAATAATGTATTACATAGTTTTAATATGAGATGAAGTTTTGAAGTCGTAAAGGAGTGAACGTAATTACATAAATAACATATCCAGGCAGTCATCAAAGTTGTGCTGCCCATCAAAACTCATTTCTCATACTTCGATACTCCCTGGAACTTCACTAGCGTCCTTCATCTTTTGGCTTATTACATTTTATTAGTTCTAGTATATTATAAACAATATTTTATGCAATTTAAAACATGCAAAAGGGACCATGTACCGAAAGTTCTTAGTTCCTTCTTTTTTACCTGACTGCAACTCCTGCAAGTGCCTCTTGTTAATTGTAATAGTGCTCCCAAATATCATATTTTTCATCATTTAATTACTCATTCAATACGTAAGTATTTTTCTAAGGAGGAAATCTTACTAAAAGAAGGGCTATCAGGTGAAAAGGCATGCTGTTATCACAATAAGGCAGCAAATGAGCCAGTTTTTCTCCCACATTAGTAATAGAACGAGAAACAAAATCGGCTTACCTCACTATGAAAGTGAAGCTTATATTAGGAGATAATCTAGTCGCATAAGACAAATAAAGCGATGCTTGATCTTCTTTAACCCCAAGTCATCTTTCATATAATCACAATCAAAGAAGAACCTAATTGCGTATGTTAATAATTAAATGTAGATTCGAGTTGCAAGTAGGTCTCCTTAGGAACATAAAACTCTCCAATTATCAATTACCATACGGAAACGGGAAGGGGACTAAAGGTAACTGATATTTAGAAAGAAACTATTACCAGTTCTGAATAACTTTGTAGTATTTGTTAGCAGTCAAACCTGTTACGAGGACGAGATAAGATCTTGGACACCATTATACTGATCTTATACCTGCTGCAGTTTTCTATGATATTAGCAAATTCTGCAGTAAGCAAGATTTATCTCATATTTAAATCCAGTACACCTCCAGCCTGCCACTCACTCTGCGTTCCTGTATCTCCATCTTCGGTTTCCTCATCATTTAGGAAGTTATCTGATGGCTCCTTATCATCTATCTGTGAACTGTTACCCAATCCATTATTCATGTCCTCATAATTAACTTCTTGCCCCCGTCCAACCGTTTCCTGACTAATGGGAATATTGTTGACTTGAGACCCGTGCAGACTTCCTCTAAATGGAGGGGAAACCATGTCCCTACGAACTTGTGACCCTCCATGTGTTTGCTCACCATGAGCCATAGCTATACACAAATTAGCATCAGTAATCTCCTGGCTCATCTTCTGCCTCGACTCCATTTCCGCTCTCAGTTCAAGATATGCTCGTTTCTCTTCCTGTAGAAGTAACTGCTCCACCATTAACTTCTCCTCTGCTCTGAATTCTCCAAGGCCTCGCTTACGGGATATTATATTGAAGGCAAGAACTTGTTTCTCAAATGTGGTAGTGAATTCTTCAACTTTGGCAGCAATATTATTGTCCCACTGCTGGGTACGAGACATCTGGTCTTCAGAGTCTGTATCAAGTATCTTATCATCCTCCTCTGCTTCATAATCTGCTACCACATGGTAAGGTAATAACCTGTAAATGATTGGAAGAGTGAACAGAAGTTGTAACATGTTCCTTGAAAGAATGATGGTGTATAGTTGCAACCAAGTACTTACACCGCTAGGCTATGATTACTATCAGCAGTCAACTTTATATTCAAAAATGCTCAAATGACAGTCACAAGTATAGACCTTTCGGTAGAAAAGGGAAAATCCGATCTCAAAGAATTAAAGTAATCTGATAGACCAGAGGCATAATCTAACTATGGAACATATGTTAATATATCACTTTTGCATCATATTGAAAGGAAATTACCCAATATACAAGAATTAGCACAGGTAATTTGACAGTCATTACATTCTTCAAAGAAAGAATATGAAATGAAAACTAAACCATAATGGGACCAGAAACAAACATTAATCAATGAGAGTAGAAATTGATCGAATAATTTATGAAGACAGCAACAAGATGGACGTGAATTAGTTGTATTTTAGTTACATGGACGTTTATTCCTTACAAAAGCAAAAGAAGAAAAGGGGACTCATGATTGAGGTTGAGGATCTTATTCGTGTTGAGTTGTTGAAAAAAGTCGAGGTGAATCAAGAAGCTAGTATCTAGTTCTAAAAAAAATATTAAAACTCATCCATGGATAACACCAAAATCAGAAGACCAAAGGCCAGAGAAAATAGTAATTGGAATATGCAGGGCCAAGACAACCAGTGGTGGAGGTGCTTAAGAGGGCAAATCAAGATTAAGTAAGACAGCGAATTAGTTAGGAAGATTGGTTGGATAATGGATGGATGTGAACAGGCTTTTGATGTCATTTATTGAGAATGGATGGATGTGAACAGGCTTTTGATGTCATTTATTGAGGAGGGGAAATCTCATATTTGAAGGAACTGATAACCTACAAAAGTAGACAACAACTACAGGAAATGTATAATGCAACTATCGAGCCTAGATGAAGAATATTCCTATACATGGAGTTGGAAGGAAGAGATTCATGAAAAAAATAACGGTCAAGTACAGGTGGTTAAATGTACAACAAGCAATCATATCAGCACAAAAGAAGTAAAACGGGGTAAATCAAACCTTTCACATGCATCTTCAAGTGAAGTGAAAGGAGTTTTAAAATCAGGATGACAAACTTTCCAAGCATCTTGATAGGCCATCTGTAACTCGGCTGGATTAGCTCTGGCACTCTGCTGCTGCGGATTTGAGCTAGAACTATTACTGTTGTTATTAGTACTATCATTAATAACAAGATTGTTATTTCGTTTAGGGACTTGGTACTGATGTCCTTGAGTAGGACTGAGGAGTGGATTAGGCATCTGGAAGAGATGGGGATGGCTGGAACCGGCATTAAAGTTGGGGTTATTCGGATTGGGAGTTAGAGACTGTGCATTAGTGGGACGATGTAGAAACTGCTGCTGAGGATGGAGATGGACGTCCATATTTGAGGGGAATCGGGATATGGCATCCTGCTGTTGCTGTTGCTTTTGCCTTTGGAGATGTTGTAACCAAAGTAGTTGCTGCTGTTCCTGCATAACTCGTTGCTGCTGTTGCTGCATAACTCGTTGCTGCTGTGCAAATGCATTCTCCTCGTCCATATTAAGATAGTGCTCCTATTTCTTCAATTACCTGCAAACGAAGGTGTCCAGTTTGTCAAATTGTCTTTCCCTCTTAGCAAAATATAAGTGCCCATGGATTTGATTAGCACATGGGAGACACCATAGCGATTGCAGAAAATGCACACGGTTACAATTTCATCCAGTATGAATTTCGAAGAATATATAAATGAAGGGTGACTTTGATGATGCAGTTTGATATCGACAAGATTATCAAACAAGTCTCCTATCACTGACAACATCACAAATAGCATGCATAAAACATAAACTTTATGACAATGAGGTAATCTTAAGATTCTTCAAGAATTTACGCCTCCCTGCAATCCCAACCACCATCACTCTTTTCATCATAAACTTCAGTTGAATTGTAAAAACACACACAGGGGTGGACAATAGCACGGGCCACATCCCGTCCAATTTTTAGGAAACAGTATATTTTATCAATAAATCGTGTTAGAATTTGAAATTTTATATTATTTGGCACACCCGGAATTCGGAAAAAACAATTATTTTTTCAATTTGGCCCACACTAAAATTTTGTCCGAGTACCGCCCGTGCATACACACATCTCCTTGAAATCAATGACAATGTGGATGGAACCTCGACACTAGGATTGAACAAAACCATTCAAGACTCAGTACTGAAACACGGATGTGCCCCCGAAGTACACGTAAAATTCAATAAAGCAGAGAGTTATTTTAGGTACAATTCCATGAACTACAATTTTTGTTATAAATTAGCTAAATTGTTCAATTATGTAATCAGCTGAAAATGATCAATTTCACTAAATTTTGATAACAACAAACGAAAAATTAGGAGCAATTGAAAATCTCATTTCATATTAAGTATTAATATGAGCCTTACTAATATTAATTGAACTGATTTGCAACAAGGATTACACTAATAGCGACGTAAAAATGATTAAAAATATCTGAAATGTAGAAATAATTCATGCAACGTACAAAACTAGACTATTAATTCAATGCATTATTTCTAAAACTATAAATTGCGGAAACTAATAAATTATTTATAAAATCACAATTTACAGAAATCAACGCATTATTTATAAAATCACAAATTGTAGAAATTAAGCATTAATCCTAAAATTCCATTGCAGAAATTAATGCAATAATTCTAAAATCACAACTTGCAGAAATTAAGGCATTAAAAACACTACAGTATAATTTTAATTATTTTTTTTAATGTGTTATAATAATAAGAAATTATATAAAATGGTAAATATAGTATACGATCAGCATGAAGAATACGAACACTAGTGTACTGCGGTCCGGTTACGAACACTACCTTCGTCCTTCCAAACGTAACGCGTTAGAAAATTGACCTTTTGAAAATTGAGAAAGTGGACAATTTATTGGGACACTTTTATTGGGCTCACTACAATAGATAATATTTTGGGATCATCAAAAGGGCCCATAAAGTTTATAGAAGTTTACATCAAAAAGTCAATTTACAAACTTTCTTTTATCAAATTTCACCAAAATCATATTATATCGATTATTTGATGCATCATTTATATGACTATAATTCTCTTATTAGATACTGTTATTTGATTATTTAGAATAAAATAATTTATTAAAATAGTATTGATTAAATGCGTTTTAAAGGAAATACTATCGATTAATGAGAAAAAATAATATCGGGAGGCAAAGCAAGCTGATGCGGTATTGATAAATGAAACAATTACTTATAACTGAAAAAATTTTCTTCAAATGATCGGCAGATAGAGAGCCGGAAAAGAGTTATTCATATCATAGCAAGTAAAGAAACATCAACTCCCACAAACAATATTTTAAAATAAAATTAAGCGTAACTAACGATAATGATTTTTCTAAAATGTGTTATAAGGATTTATGTTATGATGTTACTAAAGAAATTGGATTTTGATAGGAAAAGATTTGTTAAATATTGACTCAAGTGTTACATTTTAGCTTCGAATTAACTTGTTAACATTTGTACTAAGAATACATGATTAAAAAACATCACATTAACCAATTTCCTACTAACATCTCAAGTACTATCTCCATCCTTGAAAATTGTTTGGTTTGCTCTTTAATAGTGATAGTGTGTTGGATTAATCCTAACCTCTAAGATTCCATAAAAGAATTCTACAGTAAGTAAATATGAAAGTTGATTGTCCCTCTAGGACCAAATAGCCCTAGTTTCCACAATAACACTGGAAACGAGACATCTCCAACTGATCCGATCATGAAACAACATAACGATAGAAGATTTTAATGAAAAATAAAGCTCACTTACAAACTCCAGACAGAAGAAGGAACTTAAGTATAAGGTATTGCTGCCTGAGCTACCTCATCTCAGTGCTTCCATTATGTCAGCTTGAAAAGCAAAAGACACAACACAAACTCACAAAAGTACAGTATTAAGTACATATGGAGTTCCATATTAAAATTGTTCCAACAGTAATTTCTAAAACAAAGTTGGCACAATACTCAAAAGTTAGACATGAATGGTAATAATTCAAGTTCCACAATAACTGTACCCCATAAGCCAGGGTATGAACTTTATAAATTCTAAATTACACGACTCTCGGAACACGAAAGAGAGATCCTACTGAGTCCTTGTCCTGCTATGCTCCGCAGCCCTTACTTGCGAGAAATATGGGTGAGCCTGTGGAGGGAACAGGATAATGCAAATTAGATTTTAACCAATGGTATATAAGGACCTCACGTTCGGGTTTAAGATGCATTACTGGAATACAAGCCAAATCAAGAAGCAAAACAAGACTAAGGACAATAGAGAAGTAATAGAAAACAAAGATGAACAGATGCAATACCATTGCTTCTTTTGCTGTAAGCCTATCCTGATGGTCATAACGAAGAAGCTTGTCCATAAAATCTATAGCCTGCAAGCAATAGGTTACTCTATGTAAGGAATTTAATAAGATAGGCAGTTTGAAATTGTTATATTACACAACCGAGAAACACCACCCATCAAATGGATGAAAAATCTGGTGTTATTTACTTCCTAATCTTATGTGCTATATCATGGTTTATGAAAACCTCAAGAACATTCTCGTGGGCTGGATGTACTACGAGCAACAGGAAGAAATATATCGTTTGAAGAACATGAAACTTCAGTCAATTGTTTGTTTGCTCTGTTTTCTGGGCATTCTGGCCAGTTGCAGTGTGACTAATTTACCAATTTTGACCAACTATGGTGACCACTTTACCCATGCCTGGTGGGACATGAAAAATGAATTAAAAGAGAAATGGTTCAGAGATGTGTGTGTTGCATATGAAGCAAGGAGAATGAGATGATGAAAGCATTCACTGCCACATAAGCAAGAAATCACTAAACAAACACCCCTGCACCATCCCTTTTCTACCTTCTCCTCAACTAACAAGAGACATGCGACCCTTTGCTTGGTCACAAATCTGCTTTGGTCTGCTGAACTAGAAGGTTTTTTAGAGCTAAGAACATATATATGCCACTCTGTAAGTGTTAAGATCACTCTGTAAGTTTTAGATCAATCCATGTTCCATAGGCCCTTCCAATATCCAAAAAGAAACTTTTATCATATTCTTTATAAAGAGTAATAGTATAATATAAGCAATAAATGGGATAGAAGTGATCAAGAAATTAATAACCTCGGGTGAAATTAGATGCTGATTGTTGGAATTGATAAACTTGGACCAGGGCTTTCTGCTGTGTCTGCAAGGAATGAACATATCTCAATTCTTAAACATTTCATGAAGTCAAGAGGTATACTGAAACAGTCAAGAGGTATCCACCACCTCCAACATATATATAGCAAATACTCCCACCTCCCTTCTCTTCTTTCTACCCCAACGAAAGAGACCACAAGAATAAAAAGTATATTGTAGAGGTGAAAATGAGTTCAAATACCTCCCAACAAGAGCTTCAAGTTGGGGATCAAGCTCCAACCGATATTTATGCAGGTATGCATTTAATTCATCAGTTCCAAGTACCTAGACAACAAATCTCTTGTCAGATAACAATTAAAATTTCAAGCACTAACATCTTTAAGAAAAAAATTAAGTACACCGAATAAAAGTTCTTTCAAGTTGACGTGTATCAGTGGCAATGGAAAAGAAAGCAAAAGGTCTAAAAAGATCAAACAACAGTTGCCATACAACATAGATGAGGGCAGGGAAAGGGGTAATGAGAGTTATCAAACCAAGTAAATACCTTAGCAATCTTGACAAGCTGATCTTGATTGTCATGCCCATAAAAGAAAGGCTCCTTGCGAAAAATCTACAAATATAAACCATTTTCAGCAATTGTTTGGAAGAGACTAGTATTCAATAGGAAAGGAAATCAAATAATAGATGCAATCTTTTTCCCAATGGGGATGAAAAAGAGAAGCAAAAAGGAATCGATAATACAGAGCCCCCGGTAAGTTCACAGGTAAATATGAGAGAATCGCACATGAAATACTCACCATACCAGCAAACATGCAACCAAGGCTCCACATGTCCAGCGAATAGTCATAGTCTTGCAAATCGACAAGAAGTTCAGGCCCCTTAAAGTACCTGAGAAGAGGGCATTTCAACTAGCAATATTATGTTCTTTCCATAGGATCAAGTCAACACGTTAAAGATGACAAGAGGGGGTGGGGGGAATATTTATATCGTGACAAAATGAACTTTGCAAGAGGTCAGCTTCTTCCTATATCCATTTAGCTTCCTTTTTGAGCAATATAAAATGAGCATTAGACTACCAACTTATCCACCATCTGTCCCAAATTACATAGTCGTGGAAAATCAGCTTCCTTATTATCATACAATTGGCGACTGTAATGCGTAGTAAATTCACCACTTATACAAATTATACTGCACTCAAACTTCAGGCAACAACCACACAGTAAAGAATCTGAAAGTAGTAAGCTTTTATCAATTTAGCCTCAAACAATTCCAAGTCAGGTTTCACATTTGTTTTTCTTGCTTACAGAGGGGGAAGCAGAGATGGTTAACCTCTCACCTTGAAGCTACACGTACATTGTACTCTTTTCCAGGGTGATAAAACTCTGCCAGACCCCAATCTATCAATCGGAGCTTTCTTAACTCATGGTCTATCATAACATTATGAGGCTTCACATCCCTATGCATTATACCTTGCGAATGACAGTAGTCTAGTGCCTGGAAATGTAAATTAAAAATAAGAACCAATGTACATGCATAAACAATCTGTCTTGTTAAATGCTACTAGCATCATATACTTAGATGCTGTCACATATTCTCATGCATCCATTGTAGACTGTAGACACCCATACTTCCATGTGAATCACTACAGCGTTTATCATAATCTGAACTTCTTGACTTCTAGCAACAATTTTCTTTCAACACTGATACTTAACTAATACCCGTAGTTTTACTCTCCGTTAATAAAAGTTCCAAACAAAAGCAATACCAACAGAGAAGCAGAGCATCAGTGTGCATGATAACATCCTTTCGTAACAGGAACATTGATATGACAATTGTTCTTATTTTTTTTATACGGTATGCAAGTTTAAAACATTCCTCTTACCTTGAGAAGTTCATATATGTAGTAGCGAATATCATAGTCTGTCAGTGTGGGATACAAGACTTTGAAATCTGTACTGTTCACATACTCAAATATCAAGCTGGGGGTCTTTGAGTGCTGATCCCTGACAATATCTAAGAGTTTGACGATATTTGTTCCACCACAAAGGTTCTGCAATATTTTGATCTCTCTCTTTATCTGCAAAAAATTGCAAGGTAAAAAGAAATGATACTATATTTACCAAAAAAATAAAATAAGCAATGCCACTATGCAAGTAACATCTATGTACATGAACTAAACCAAGCCCAAGTGCCCAACAGAGTGTTCCAATTTATCATCATTCATTCACTTAATCCCCCCACCAGCGCTTACCACTGCTTAAACACACAAATAACAACAACAACAACAAAAAAAGCAAACAGAAGGCAAACACCAGTCTTCTTCAATTTTCTAAGAAGTAAAGATATCAGATATTGTTTGCTTGTTTACAAAAAGGAAAAACCAAATATGAGATTTCTGAAATTCCTGAAGCAAGGAAACAGCACAGAAAAGAAACAAATAAGAAAGTTACTACGGAGCCCTGGTAAGAAGAAAAATACAACGCTTCACCTTTTTCTTCTTAACTGGCTTTAAGATCTTGATTATGCACCGCTCATTGCTATTCACATTGATTCCTTCAAAGACTTCACTATATTTCCCTCTTCCAACTTTCCGGACAACTTCATAGTCATCCTGCTCACTGAAATGGTTATACGGAAAGCTATAAAAGCCATACTACAGAAAGAAAAAATATTAAAATTTGTCATAGAGTTCAGCAACATCGAGAAAAATATATTATTTTGTAGTCTCTCGTGAAAGCAACAGTTTTACAAACAGGATTAATTCCCAGTACCAAGAATGAGAAAGGTTAATACTGAAAGTAACAGGTTAAGCTAATCAATACTATATGGATTACTAATCGTTTAATTTATAAGGTCCTGCTGGCCCTCGTTTGGTATGCACATTAAACCTTTGATCCCATTATTACCAAGCTAGTCAATACTTTTCACATATTATGGGTACCGTAGGAGACATCTCTATTTCCACTGATTTGTATTACTACTGCTTAGCTTTCAATTCGCCACTAATTTGAACACCCCCCCCTCTGGTAACAGTAATACAAATTCAGCTGCAGATTCTGCTGGACTAGTCCGGTAATGGGAAACCCAGGACAGTCTTGGCTTGAGAACAGGGTAACCACTGTATGTACAATCAGAAAGCTCCATTTTCTTAAACCAACTGGGAGAACTGAATCTAGAAGTTGTGCATTTCACCGAGAACCCTACAATACTAATACTATGCCACCATAACTTTCGGTACAAATTATCAGTATCTTCCTTTTTCCAATTTCAAACCCACTATATTCCACCAAATTATCATATCCCACCCCATAAAAAATCTCAATCCAACAAATCAAGAAATACCCCCCTAAATATATACATTAAAAAAAAAATCACTAATTTATCATCACACACTTAAATTCAATAAAAATCTATAAAACAACAAACATAAATTAAATGAACAAATCCGAAATAAAGATCCACAAAATCTAAGTCATACAACTATCTGAATAAACAAAATAATAAAAATAAATAATTTATCATGATACATTTAAAGTTCAAACTACAATAAGGAAAAGCAATAAGAATAATAAAACATATAAACCCAACTCAATTAATTAATTAAAACACACTAATAACGAAAAAATAAAATAACAAACCCCCATTGAACAGTAAGAGATTCGTAATCCCAATATTCTCTAGGACGAACAACGTTGATATCAGTATACACTCTAGCTTTTGACATCTCACAATGATTTTAGGAACAATTATTAGGGATTAGGGGGGGGAGGGGGGTAGAGATAGTGGAGTTAGCTGAGGAATCTGCGCAGTTTAGTGGGATCTTCAATAATTAGGACGGCGCCAGTTAGCAATACGGAGTATTACTCCGGATGTGGGGAGGAATTGGTGTACGATAGCCGATAGATATACCACATACTCCATATTATGGTCCATCATCATTATGTTATATTTTTTATGTGATGATACATGTTATAGTTTAATTTTTTAATCGTTTACTTGTCAATAAATATCCCCTATAATTTCAATTCAAAATATTTGTCAATTTTATTTTTAAAGATAAAATTTTATATTTTTCATCTTTTAATGATCAAAATTATTAACACTCAAATATTTATCTCGAAAAACATAAATGACAATTGTTTTGAATTGAATATAGTAGTATATATCGATATAAATATGATTTGATAAAGGAATGCGGCGAAAGATTAAAATAATAATTATATAAATGTAATAGAGAGTGTCAGCCTTGAAGTGTTGTTCTGAAGGATCGAGTTGTGTATTATATAAATTTGAGATGTTATACAGCAAAAGCGATTGTTTGGTTTGGATTAAAATTCTTATTTCTTACTCACATTTTTAAGTGTAGTAATTAGGGAAGTTACATTCAAGGGCAAAATGGTCATTTTACTTTTAAAAAAACACTATTTGGATGTGTGTATAGTGTTATTAGGTAATATGTACTTATTTAACGATAAATTATTACGTAATAAACTCTCATTTAGCGAGAAATTATTAAGGTGAGAAGTTGGATAGTAGATCGGAAATAAATTTACTTGATTTTGTTGAATTTGGCATACCTAGAATTCTTTACAAACGTAGTTGACATCTATATTATATTCTTACCGAGTGTTAGATCAAATATAATTTGATTAGATGATGGTTATGTATTAAATATTGATTGAGATTATATCATAAAATTAATTTCCAATCAATCCTCCAATCCTATGGAAAAATATTAAAGTATTGTTTCTCATTGTTCAGTTCTTAAAGTCTTATTTATACAAAAATTGTTCATTGTAACCGTTTCATAAAGAACCCCTCGGATATCATTTATAAAGTATACGATTACATGGTAATTATAAATTCTAGTATAAATTATTCTGATAACTAATACAAAAATTAAGTGTTACAAAAAAAAATAGAATATATATTGACAATAACATTTGACATACAGTACCTCTAATGATATTATTTTGATACTCATATTATTGAAAAGATGACCAGCCCAACACTTGAGGTCATGAAAATATGCTAATGTAAGTTAAACAAACATGTAACTTTTAGAATTTCCATATATAATTCGTTATTTGTTTGATTAACTGAATAAAATTACTCCTAATAAAGTTGCTCCAAGATTCTACCGACATTTATGACATGATTGGTGGATAAGTTAAATTGGTCGAAATACAATCAAAATTGACCATTCGTGGTACTGCATTTATTCTAATAAATTGTGATGTGATAGCTTGTTGAGATTAGTTAGAAACAGAATGAAGGGCTAAGATTAGGTAGATTAGTGAGATTAATGCCTGATGCCTATAAAATTATTACTTTCTCGATCTCAAAATAGATGATCATTTAGAAAAAAATTTAAATTTTTATAATAGTTGGTTGTTTCGGATTTTTAATATCTTTCTGTCTCGATTTAATTTTTACATTTCGATATAAAACACAATTCGATGTAATTTTTTAAACTCACTTAATAAATACATTTTTAAATACAAACGATAAATATTTTGAAGCGGATGGAGTATTACGAATACTTTTAATTCTTGCTTGAATCTTAATAAGTTCCAAATTCTGTAAAGATTGACAAGTAGAGATATATTACACTAATTATTCTCTAGGCTCTAACATTATGAATTGCTCCTTATCCGGTGTCACATAAGTTGTTCCTTGCTTGTTTAGATCAATTGTTGACATTTGCTTCAACGATAGTGTGAGAGCTCATGTCTATCGGAAATTTGATGATGAGTAATAAGGGCCAACAAGGAAATCAAGTAGATGTGAATCAATTAGTTGATTATGCTTTGTTTGCATAAATAAAAATATGAAAAGATTGAGAATTCCGAATTTACTTTTCTCTAAAATTCTTGAAATGGAATTTAAAAACAAGATTAGGTAGGTGATTCCTAACATGTCCATTAAAAAAAACATCAGAAAGAGTAGAAAACAATGCTCGTTATCTTCTTTATCACAATAATTTGCTCTCTGGACACCAATATCTACAAGGATTGGTAGACTAGTAGTGTAGTCTTTTCCATCAGATCGAGTTATATATAGATTGCCAACAATAATTTTCCGTTACAAAATTCAATCATTTATTATATGAAATGAATGGTAGGAGACGTTAATGTGTCACCAAGTTATTGTACCCAAATGTTTTCCTTCTTTGTGGCCAAAAACTAGCTTACTCATCACAAGCAGTATGTGCTGGTTTAGAAGCATATATATGACGATATATGAACAAAACCAATAAATTTGAGTATCATTAATTAATATGCTTGCCCCATGTAGAATTATTAGAATGACAACAAGTCACTTCATCTTTTCTGTTTTTGTTTGCCTTTATAGGTTTTTGTTGTAGGCTGTGAGCGTCAAATTAATCTCATTGAGGCCTCTGCTGGTGACTGTATCATGCATCTATACGGGTATTCAAATCCCCACTAATCCTAGAAATATAATGTGATGATAACGGATTTACCATAATGTTGCAGTGGGTCATGGATTCGATTCGCCCCACATCGGCATTTTCTTGTCAGTCTATGGAATAAGGGCACATGCAGTATAGTTTAATTGACTCGCGTAACTTGCAAGTTACTACATCAAATCAAGGCTTACAAAGTGCGAAAAAATAACGTACACCAAGAACATACATCACATTGATATTGAAAAAGTAGGGTAATCTAATCTTCAAACACAATCTGTAGTGCATACTGTTGCGATAAAGACTTGATAGCTATTGCTATAACAGTTGGACAAATCTGAGATCTACAAAGTAATCATCTTACATGGTACATTATACGAAATGATACAGGGCAGTGACCTGCTTAGCGTTGTTGCTTGTACAACGATCAACAAATAGCAGTTGATTAAACACCGCGATCTTGTGGTACAGCGATTATTCAAGCGGTAGTGACACTTGAAATAACGGGTTTGCCACAGTGAAACACAAAAAATACAATAAAGTAAATAACCTGAGGTTTGTTACCCGGTTCGGTGGAAACTCTTCACTACGTGCAGGGGAGCAGCGTGCCATGTGGAAGGATTCTTTTGGTATAGTTCAGAATTTACAAATAAGGAGCATACTCGCGGATATACTTCACACTCTAACCTAATGTCAAACTCGGGCTCCTCGACTTGACCTACCTCTAGCTCGAACCCTCGACTTAAAACTTTGTTATATCGGGCTTAAGCGATTGTGAGATCTACCGTTATCTTTGAAGCTTCGGGCTCACCGACTTCTACTTAATCACCTCTCCCAGTGATTGATATATCGAGCTCCCACGATTGTGAGATCCACTCGCTATAATAGTCAAATCGCCCTTGCGGTGTTTGACAAAAGAAAAGGCTGACCACAAAATTTCAAGCTACGTAAACAAGGTATCACTTATGATTGCTGAACAACAACGAATCTGATAGTAACTCTGAACACATACACTACATGGAGCTTTTATAACATAGCTCCTGTACAGGGTAACCTATCTCACCAGTTCTAAGAGAAAATAAGTGTATGGGACGTGAGAGATCTTGTCTAATAAATCTTTTTGATCCTTTTATAGAGAAAACTTCCATATAAAAGTTTCTTTTGTTCACTTATCTTAAGAAATCCTCCATATCCTTATATCTAGGATTGCCGCCTCTTAAACTTGATTACCACGAAATCACTTGATCACATAAGCGCATTCGGAAGCGTGATCAAAATAAGGCTTCACACACCGATTCAGATCTCGAAGGCCCTTCGAAACATCGTGTCTTGGCTTCCATGTATTCTGCACATGTTAACAACAGTTGGTGAACAACCGGTTCGGAAGGTACGCCTCGATCTCCACAAACCTTCCCTTCTTCTTGGAGATATTCGGCTTAATCACTTGAATTTTAAATCATCTTGTGAAATACATGGTATCTTAACGTAAAACTTAACTAATCAATATGCACTAACAGATGTATACTGTATTTCATCTTCGATCATGTGGGTGTAAATCTTGAATTCAAGTAGCTATACCAGCCTTGTGCTGGATAAAAGTCTTTGATTGGGGTCCTGCGCATGTAAGGGATGATGCTACATATTGACTACTGATCTTATTATTGATGATATTTTCTTGAGAATAATGATCCATTCAATGAACATTATTATTGGAAAACAATAGTTTATTATGTAAAAATAGTACTCCATGTCCATGATGCGAACGTTACACATTCATGACGGAGCCCAGAGGAAAGAGCATTAACGACAATAGACAAATAATGCATTTCCAATATTAACCCTATGATTTAATTTATTTATTTAAATTCAGCATGAAATACCCTACAATAGATTTATCCTCGGATTAGTTTATACTTTTCTATATTTTTCATATATTTATTAGATCGATCATTATATTTTGTGTGCCGAGTTATATATTATATTACATTAAATTTATTATCATATCTGTCTTGTTTATCTTTATAAATTAATTTAAAATTTTAAAATAAAAACTTATGCAGTGTGACTCAGGCCCCACCAACTAGTTGTCAAACTAACAGTCATTAACGGTTGTGAATAAAAGACAATAAAGAAAAGACTAACAAAAAATAACCTGCTGATGTATTGTCAGGATTCGGTATTAATGTTGCTTTAGTGCACTTGGGTGAAAAATTTCACTATGATGATAAAGAAATTACAAGCAAGGTCTTACACAAATACATTGTATTCTCCTTCGCCCTACTTTACTCAAGTAGGTCTTCTGGCTGTCGGTGTTAGGTTTTTAATGAATATCAAAGTAAAAAGCTCTCAAAGGTTGTTATAACGTAGTGTCATAATCAATTGTACATTAGTTAGAAGTTTAGAAAATACTTCTAACACAAACAGCCTACACTAAACACTCGTTGATTTTGCTCTCAAGAATGCTGGAATTCTTTGTTGGAAGAAAACAATAGGCACTATAGGGTTTCGACCTTCAATCAGGTAAGGTATTTGATATGAGATCAAAAATCTTTCATAAACACATGAGTCCCAACTGACTCCAACACTTGCCAAATCTTAACAACTTGATCTTCAAGACCATACTCTTTTGAATCTTTCAACAAATCCTGAAAATCTCTATCTGCGTAAATCTTCAAAACAAATGCTACAGAGTGAGGCAGAAACACTACTAGTTTAACTGACGATAAGTAGATAATAGAAGAACTGTGCCAATAGTTAAAGACCAACTGCTATGACATCACGTATTTTTAAAAAAAATTGATCTAACATTCTACGCACCAACAATATATATACGTATCATGATATAATCAAATATAACATAAATTATTACTTAAAATATAACATAGTGTCATACTTGATTTGATGGTCATTTAATATACAATGGTAGGTCAGGGAGCCTTTTGTCACATCTGCATCAAGAAAGTACAGCACCTGAATGAGTGGTGGAGGTGGATCCATGGAAGTTTCATGTTAAAACATACAAGTACCAAATCTGTAATACTATTAGTATTAGGTTTGCATGCACATATATGACTAGAGAGAGTATATATCAATGTAAGTACGCAGAGATATCTTAATGAGCCGAGCTCAGCCAGCGGTTCGACTACGACTGAGTATATTATTGGCTACAGGCATAGAACTTTAGAAGCCAGAGGCCGGTTTTATAAATTATTATATATTAAAGACGGTTTTATTATAATTTTATAATGATTAAATTTATTATCGAGGGCCAAATGTGTTGTTATGATGAATTTTTATTATAATTAGTCGATGTCGATATCCGTTATCGATTAACGATTAATGTTCATTTATTCTTTTTTGTGCCTTTCTTCACTTTAAAATTTAAAATTTCTAAAGTGAGCCGAGCCGAGCTAAAATTTACCAGAGCCGAATTACATTCGGCTCGTTAAACAATCCGTCTGTAATACTGTTAGTAAATTTCTTGTAATCACAATGACATTTCTTTACACGGCCAAGGCCATTATAGTATCCTCTTGAATCATTAGTAACATCCTCATTTATCAATTTAATATTTAACACCCAATGACGGAATGTGAATTTTTATATAGAAGAATTGGATTGATACGTAATAAATAAGAAAAATGAAGAAAATATATGACGGACAAAATAGGTTTTTTATAAATATATATATATTTTTTAATAAATTAATATGAGAAGAGTAGTATTTAATTACGATTACAAAATTGCCAATTAAAGTGCTACAAAAGGTAGAATATTAATATGTTTGAAATAATATAAATGAAGAAGTAGAATAGTCTCTTATGAAAGTTTGAATGAGAGATATTCACTATCAGATTATTGGTAATCGAAGCCAAAATATATATATATAAAATATATTTTGAATAAATGAATAATACTAACTCCGACCGGTGATTCCACATATTAGTACACTGAGTACAACACAAGTTTCCAGGTGCGAATTCGTGTGCACCAAAATGTTATTAGCCTTTTATTGGAAGTCTCTGAGGATGATGATTGCCTATATGTAAAGACATATGGCCCTGAGGTACAATTTAAGTAGGACCAAGAAGTGATGTTTCAATCTTGTCAAACACCATTATAAGTCACGGAAAGAAAGAGGCTGCATATTTATTCTTACATGTTGCATCACTCTAATATGAATGCGACTTAGGTTGAATTTGCAATAGTAGTAGATCTTGATCATGCAGAAAATGGCACCATCAATAACTACTGATCTTTCTACTAAGAAAAAAGAACTTCTTTCTACTGTTATGCAAAGGACTAGTGAATGGTTTTTCATTCTTTCACTTTTCCTCGGATTCTTTAGTCTTTTTGCCAGTTCTAGTATAAACTTTGTAAGGAAGTGTAAAAAAAAGGACTAACTATGTTGCTGTTTTGTATATTTTGGTAGGATTTTCTCTCAGGAGGTTCCAAGTGATGTTACTGTTATAGCTGGAGGAACATCATTCTGTTTGCACAAGGTGGAAAGTTCTACTACATCGCATAAATCTAGATTAACAAACAGAAATACCCCCAATTTGTTAATGATGTTAATGATTGAAATTGAAATGCAATAGCAAATTTAGCAGTAAAGATTGTTTCTTTCAATATATGTTGATGGCTTGATTCTTGATCATATTTGTTTTCTTACAATGTTAAGCAGTTTCCATTAGTTTCCAAGTGTGGATACCTGAAGAAGCTGTTATCAGAATCTGCTGATTCTGCTGTCCCAATAATAGAGATCCCTAACATTCCTGGAGGTGCTGAGGCATTTGAACTTGCAGAAAAGTTCTGTTATGGAATAAACTTTGAGATAGGTACAGAAAATATTGCAATGCTTAGATGTGCAGCAGAGTATCTTGAGATGACAGAAGAGTATGCAGTCGGGAATTTAGTGGGACGAACTGAGGCTTACTTAGATGAAGTGGCTCTTAAAACCCTTTCAGGAGCAGTTTCCATTTTGCATTCTGCAGAGAGTTTTCTTGAAATTGCTGAGAAAGTGAAACTGGTGAATAGATGCATAGATATGATTGCTTACTTTGCCTGCAAAGATAGCCTTATTTCTTCATCGGGTGTTGAAGAGAGCTGTGTTTCACATCAGAAGCCTCTTGTTGATTTGTTTTCTGAGGATCTAGTTGTGCTTCGAATTGATCTCTTACATAGAGTTCTAATTGCAATGATGGCCCGAGGATTTAAACAAGAGGCCATATGTCCTGCTCTGATGCTTTATGCACATAAGTCTCTTCGAGGTTTGGTGAGATCTTATCCTTCTAAGTTCAACAAGCAAATTCTAAGAGACAAATGAAATAAGCTTTCTTTTACTTTGCAGGAATTAGTTGGAAGAGGGAGGAAAAAGATGGATCCAAAGCAGGAATATGAGAAGAGGCATGTTGTAGAAACAATTGTTAGTCTTCTTCCAAAGGAGAAGAATGTAATCCTTCCAGTTAGTTTCCTCTCAATGCTGCTCCGAGCTGCATTATATCTGAAGACAACAGTTTCTTGCAGATTGGACTTGGAGAAAAGAATCTCTTTGCAACTCAGTCAAGCTTCGTTAGATGATCTATTGATTCCTTCATATGCCATAACAGGGCACACATTGTTTGATGTTGACACTGTGCAGCGGATCATGATGAGTTATCTTCAGTATTTCATGGAAGGTCATAGCTCAGGCTTCGACCATGATAGAGAATTTGTATCCTCTCCACCACCAAGTGATATGGAGCGAATAGTAAAACTGATGGAGAATTTTCTTGCCGAGATTGCTTCTGACAGAAATCTATCTGTTTCTAAGTTTGTAAGTCTTGCTGAATTAATCCCTGAGCAAGCAAGGATCACAGAAGATGGGATGTATCGGGCTATTGATATATATTTAAAGGTTCAAATTCTCCTCTATTATCTCAAACTTTTACAAAATTATTCGTATAAGTCTGACGAATTAGTTTCTCCTCGAGTAATTATCAAGATTCTGTCTTGTTTACATTTCAGATAAATATGTGCCTGAAGTAACAGCATTTGTGGCCTCATTTGATTTATATCTTGTAAAAGAATTGCTTCCAGTTACACATGTTCATGACTTTGTATAACACATACTTTATTGAATTTATAGGCTCATCCTGATTTGAATGACACGGAGAGAAAGAAACTTTGCAGTCTCGTGGACTGGCAAAAGCTAAGCCGCGAAGCATGTGCTCATGCTGCTCAGAATGAGAGGCTCCCCGTCCAGTCCATTGTTCAAGTTCTCTACTTTGAGCATCAGCGTCTTCGAGAGGTAGTGGAAAGCAGCCTCATGAGTAGTAATGAAGTGCCTGCTCTGCCTCCCATTGTGACTCAACAACATCTGGAGCACCTTGCGGCTCTCTCTGACGAACTCCCTGTCCTTAAACGAGAGAACCAAGATCTCAAACAAGAACTGCTAAAGGCGCAAATCTTGTTGAAAGAAATGGAGAAATCCGCTGCTGATAAATCATCAGTGAGTACTCCATTGGGCACTGGTCGTCGTCCATCTATTGGTGATAAACCTCCAATGCCTATAAAATCATTCATGAGCACTGTGTCTAGGAAGCTTGGGAAGCTGTATCCACTCATTCGTATAGAAGGAGTTGGATCTGTTAATACGAAAGTTCGAAACAGACCAATAAGAGACCGACGACATTCAATATCTTAGCTCATCTTCCTCAATGTGTAAAATAGCAAGTACTCTGAAATAACAATATTATGGAATCTGTATTTTGGTTTTGGCATATCTGTCAGAAAGTATGGTTTGATCCATGCTTTCAGATTTCCAATTTGACAAGTCACTGAGTCTGGATCGTGTGTGACACTTTATGTTACATTCCGTTAAGATCATGCAAAACGTAACAAAAAGTGTTGCACAAACTGTACTTTACACGTTTCTTATCTCATATTGAATCTGCCAACCAAGTCAGGCAGATTTGTCCACCAAACTACCGATTCACAAATATTTCAAGTCACCCTTGGCCCTCGCATCCTCAAACATTGTCAACATTGGAATTTTGGTGGTGAAATGGAAACTTGTTCTCATGAATCAAATGTTTCATACATCGAGCTGCAACCATATTCAATTCGTATAGGGTTACCGCGTAATATCTTAATGAAATGCTGCAGGACCACCAGGTATATGTATATATCATGATTCATGGATGTCAACAACTTCTTTATTGTTGAAGGGAGTTGTTAACTGTGAAAAACCAGTAAGGTTTGAATAGTCAATAATAACTCATTATAACATCACAGGTATTGCTCTCAACAATCAGAGTGGCGCAGCGGAAGCGTGGTGGGCCCATAACCCACAGGTCCCAGGATCGAAACCTGGCTCTGATAATAGAGTGGCTTCCGATTATTTTGTTTTTGTTCATCTGCCAAACTGATATTTTACAGAACTGAGCTAACAAAATTCATCACTTAGCAATTTTGCATGGGGTTGCCATTGTGTTACAACTAAAGAATTCTAAGTCATGTATGCGAGCGACACATTTTTATCATTAGTTGTAGAAATGGCGGTAAGCGTCGAGATATAAAACTTGAATAAATTAGAAGCGTGTGTTGGGTGGCGTGATATTTTTATCGATGATTATATAAAAGCGGTGAATATACTTTTTCTAAATATAAATTACTTAATTTAATTTTATGCATTTCAAGCTTAATTAATTTAGGTATCATTTGTGAACGAATTATGTATATAATTATCATATAAAAACCTTAAACATAAGGAAAAACATATATATATATACCATATATATATAT
The DNA here is from genome assembly GCA_019722365.1 of Lithospermum erythrorhizon. Classification (NCBI taxonomy): domain Eukaryota; kingdom Viridiplantae; phylum Streptophyta; class Magnoliopsida; order Boraginales; family Boraginaceae; genus Lithospermum; species Lithospermum erythrorhizon. The sequence continues at coordinate 101,836 of JADFUC010000734.1, read as the reverse complement.
ATATATATATATATATATATATATATATTCTGAATTACATATTTTTGTTTTACAATACCTTACTACAGAAGTGGAAACTCATTGAGCTTGTCCACTTTTGCATCTACAAACTACTCATACTGTACAACATGATTCTCTCTTCTATGAATTGAATGAAATAGAAGTTTCTGATACAATAGTAGTGTGTTTAACTGTAGCAAGTCCAGGTATTTCTAAAGTCATGATAACTCCAAAGAAAAGAATGGAGCTCCAGTGATACTTTTTGATCTCACAATCTTCTTCACCAATATTTTCCATTTCATTTCAACCTTCTTGTTCATGAGGTTACTCCTCTGCTTGAAGTCCCTGCAAGCAAATAAATCGAATGTCAGAGGAAGGCAACAATTGTAGGTCAGATAAAAGTCGAAATGGAGATGAATACCTACCTGCACAAAGGAACCTTACAGATATCCGAGTCTGCACAAAGGCGAGAATGCAATTCAAGCAATTGCCACATTCTCCTGCAATGTACACAACCACCAGGGACTCTCCTTTTGCATCCTGAAAAATGACGAAGAAGCAATTCGAGTCCCTTGCAAGCAGCCCCATAGGGACATGGTTCTTGATCTTTTTCTGGAAGCTTGTTATGGGGACCAATTGTTCGACAACCTTCACTACATATGTGAACAAGAGCTTCCATTGCCTCGTGCAATTCAGCATAGACTTTCCTTTCACTCGCCTTACGTATCCTCTCTTTCTGCATCTGCAGGTATAAGAAGATTAGTTCAAAGAGTACTACGTGTAAAACACGTCAGTACAAGATGTCATGATATATGAAAAGGAATGAAAATAAAACTTACAACGTTTTCTTCATCCATAGATCCTAGAATCGTTTGTTCCAGAATAGGATGGCTATTCTTCATCACTTTCCACCCATCAGTGGCTGAAACGGACTTAAAGTTATTTAAGATGAAACGGTGGCAAATTAGGCTAAGCCTTCCAGCATCACACAATAGTGCAAGCTGAAAGATATCAATAATATTTTCTGAGGTGATCAATCTCTGCTCGATCCACTGTTGACACAATCTCTTTAAATGTGGAACAACATATGCATGTGAAAGGATGAGTAACTGCAGAGCATATTCATCCAATTTTTCTTCATCATAGCTGATACATGAACAAATAATAGTTACCAAAAGTGCAAGAAAAAATGGTTTACAATAGTTTTATTCTACACATAGTTACATATGACCTTGTCCATATCAATCGAATCCGTGTTCAAGAATAATCATACCAGGCGGAGTACAGAAATCGAATGAAAACATGTACAGCTTCAGGTGGAACTCCGCAAATTGAAATAGACCTCTTACGACTGCTTCTTTGGCCTCTTGATTGTAGTATGCCCCTTAGAACAGGAGACGCCATACCCTATTCATAGAAATTTTGAAGAATGGTGTTAAAGAAAACTGCATATTGAGTATAACCTTCCAGATTGTAAATAATAACTATGGTCTGAAATCATAGCTAAGTTGTAGGTAGTCATTAAGATTATACTCTATCTCAACTACTTTATAATCTTGTTAACCATACATAATCAACCAAAATCAGGTTCTTGCTAAATAACAGTATATAACTCACAACTCTTATCAAGTCATGACAATTATAGAATGTTGTTAAACCAGAAGCTTACAAGAATATTAGCATGAGCATAGATGACACCGCCACGATCCGTGTTAATCAAAACATCAGCTCTATAACCATCGTCAAAAAGGCGATCCTGATCCTGCTGAACAACCAAGGCACAGCATCGTCTATTACACGACCATCTACTCTTCAGAACCCCGTTCTGACGACGAAAAGAAGGATATGGAGGTGGAACAGGGAAATTTGTCACAGAAGTAGGACATTTCTCGTCTGTCAGGACCATCTTACTAAACAAAGCCAATGATATTTCCTTCTGCAAAATACAAGGACTCAAATTTATAAGAATCACAATTGAACTCACTATCAGAAAAGTCCATCATACAGTGTCTCCTTCCAACTTTCCTAGATTCTTTACGTCCGTTAATTATTAAATAAACCATAAAAGTCCATCATACAATGTATTATTTCAACATTCCAAGCTCTTTTGTGTCCGTTAATTCTTACGACATTACTTTATTTGATTGTGAATAAGTCCAATGCATTCTTGAATGAACGAACGAAATACATCTACACAACTTCTGATAAGGACAGGTGATCATAAATATTTCCCCACTTGAATCTTACCAATGAAAATTCACCTAATTGACCAGTTTGGGCCTGGGGGCAACATTTTGTTTTTGTAAAAAAACCAATCTTTTTTGTTTTGATAAGGATGTACGATGATGCATGCAACTTAAATATACCAAGCAAACTTCTTTAGATCTTTTTATAAAACCTCTGTTTGGCACATTTATGGGTAAAAAATAAAATCAGAGGCTCTAAATAATGAGCCCAACATAGGGACTTCACCTCCTATCAATGATGGAAAAAAGGGAGGCGTAGGGAGACCGTCGCCCTTAATTTTTTGAAAAATAAAATTTTAATATACGTTTTTCCAAAAACAATTGATTCACCCCCTCCCCCTAGATATTTTATGTTTATTTCTACGTAAAAATTATGGTTCCTGCCACCTACCTCCCTCTTCCGTCTTTTCCTTCTGAATTCCAAACACATCTAAGGATGATAAAAGTAGTAAAAAGAAATAGAACATATGATCATATATGAACTTACCTTTTTTTGAATCTGTTGTAGATAAATGGATTATGCATGGAATAAGCAATCTCTCTAGAAACCCAAAAAAGATAATTCCTGATTGTTAACAAACAAAAATTGTGCAAAATTAGCCAAAGAGTTTTGCCTTTTCTTTTGTTCAAAAGACTATCTTTTGTTCAAAAGAATAGAACATGAAACTCTCCTGAGATGTAGCAAATGGATTATTGACTATTTCTATTCATAGCAGAGAAATACATGCATATAAATAAATAAAAAAGGAGAGAGATTCAGTATTTTAATTACATAAAAATTGCTAGATAATGCTAGTGGATGATGCAATTTATCAAAAATTGGCTAATAATATGTATCTGTGTCAGCTTTGACGCATAATTTCTAGGCCATCAAGAATCTGTGGTGTATTTTCAACAAATTATATCAAATCTTTACAATTATTTTGTAACTAATCTTACTAATCATGTCGAAAATGTGACTCCTCCATCCTTGTTTGTATGGTAAGTTCGTTTTTTCGACAAATTTTTAAGAACATTTGAATTCATCTCTCATCATCGAATTTACCAGAATCCAGCATAAACAAAGATGTCCAAATTAAATTAAGGTTGTTAGAACTTCTATACAGAAGAAAGAATGCCCTACAAATACAGTGAATGAAAAGATCAGCAATTGAATGAAGACCTTCATGAACTTCTTCAGAAAAGCTAGATTCTTGAAGTCTTCTTCTAAGAGAGAAAATGTGGGCAATATCCAATATGTTGATACCACTTTCTGTAGCAGGAAGAATTAACAGCATGAAGTTCTGGTCTCGGACACTCGGTTACTTCAGCATCCACCAAGTCCGTGTACATTACAGAATTAGATGTTTACTCTTGAGAACTTCAAACAGGGATCTGCTTTAAAAGTGCAGCAATCGGCATGCCTAAGAATCCAAACACTATGCTAATGGCCCATTGAACTAACGTCAAAGGTGTGGTATTGGCAAATGTCCCCAAATATTCGACAATTATGATTTGGAAGAAGAATGTTACGCCGACAACCACCACAAAGACGTAGTTATCGAATATGCCTTCTAGAACGGTTACTTTCTCCATCTCTCGGGAGCTCACCTCGTTAAATAGCTGCAAGTTAGAAAAGATTAATCAGCTTTACATTAAATCATCGCTTACATGAAGTTAGGTAGTGCAGTTATTGCACATTCAACATAACAGAATCGTGTTACCTGACAGAAGACAAATGTGTTGAAAATGAGTGTGTTCAGGACAAGATCTGAATCAGGGCCTTCGATGGAGAACAAGGTTTCTCCCATCGACTGAAGTAACCATATTACCAGAAACTGATATAAAGACTGACCCAGGATATTCCTCCACATGACATTAGTAATGAAATTTCCCCCTCTTCCAACAGGAGCTCTTTTCATAAGCTCATCATTAGGTGGTTCAGTTGCTAGGGCAAGTGCACCTAATGTATCCATAATCATGTTAACCCATAAAAGCTGAACCGCTGTAAGGGGAGCACTTCCTGTAAACAATTCGACATGAATGATAAGATTGAGATACCATAGTTAACTAGACACTATGCATTCTACCACGGGTAATTGCAGAAGAGATTGTGGCGTCATTACCTGTTAAACATGCAGAAGTGAAGTTAACAACTAGTGCCACTACATTGACAGTAAGCTGGAACTGCACAAATTTTTGAATGTTTACATAGACTGAACGTCCCCATTTGGCTACTGTTACTATAGTGGAGAAATTGTCATCGAGTATAATAACATCAGCACTTTCTTTGGCCACCTGAAATTGAAGAATACGGATAGGTTAAAAAAGATGCAACAAAAGCTTGTGTTTATTGTTCACAGTGACTATCAACATATGAACAAGGCCTAGTCCATATCCAATCACACCAGATCACAGCCTCTTGTAAACCGATTTATTTATTTTTTATTTTTTTAAGGATTCAGACCAGGGAAGTAAGAAACTGTATCAGTTACCTCAGTTCCAGCAATTCCCATAGCAAGTCCAATATCAGCTTCATGAAGGGCAGGAGCATCATTTGTTCCATCACCAGTTACAGCCACAACTTCATTGAATGTGGTTCTCAAGTGTTTCACCAGTGTATGTTTGTCCAGCGGAGAAGAACGAGCCATCACCTAAACAATAAAGTAATGAAAAATAAAGTTACTGCGACGTTTTAAATCCATAGATAGAGAAGCCAAGACACATTGACAGCATTCGAAGTTCTTAATGAAAAAATTGGTAAGTACCTGGATTTTGGGGATAAGTTCCAAGAGCTCCTCCATACTTTTCTCTCTGAAAACCGGCCCCTCAATTGCAATTCCATCATCAGTAAGTATTCCACATTCCCTAGCAATCGCTTTTGCAGTGTTGATGTTATCGCCTGTAACCATACGGACAGTTACACCAGCTGAACGGCAAAGAGCTACAGACTCCTTCACCCCAGGGCGAACAGGATCTTTGATTCCTACAATTCCTATACAAGTATATCCAGAACTCGGAATAGAATTAGAAGCAGAAAATCCATTTTCCAGCTCCACATAAGCAAGGCACAGGGTACGGAGGGCTTCATTAGCAAATTGATCAATCGTATCTTTTAGATGATCTAGGGATACTTTGTCAAGGGGCACAACCTCGCCACTGGAATTGATCACCTTGTCACAAGCAGCCAATATAATTTCTGAGGCACCTTTGCAGTGAGCACGTAGACCGCCTTCCGGGAGCTCCAGAACTACACCCATTCTCTTTTTAGTAGAGTTGAATGGCTCAACTTTCACAAGTTTGCACGAATCTCGCACTACCTGAAAATCTCCACCAAGTGATAAGCCAAACTCGAGGATAGCAGTTTCAGTTGGGGTTCCCAGAATTTCAAGTTTTCCATCTTTGTTCATCACCACTTCTCCTCCGGTGTTATTAAAGATTGACTGCTGCAGTATTGTCACCACTGAATCAGGGAGTTCTGAGCACAATGATGCTGCATCACCTGGTTGCGAACATTCTTTTGAGTTCATACAAATGCATGATTTCACAACAGTCATGCGGTTTGTTGTTAGAGTTCCAGTTTTGTCACTGCAGATTGTTGTAGCAGAACCCATGGTCTCACAGGCAGCTAAATTTCGGACAAGTGCCTTATCATTCATCATTTTCTTCATAGCAAAAGCAAGGCTTAATGTCACAGCCAAAGGGAGGCCTTCAGGTACTGCCACAACAACGATAGTAACTGCAATGGCAAAGTATTCCAGCAATTCCAGAGCATCATCCCCGGACCAGCTGAGGTGTGATCCAGCATAATATTTGCGGCTAAACATCTTTTGTACCAACACCGAGAAAGTCACTACGGCGAAAAATAGCCCGATCTTTCCAATAATGGTTGCCACTCCATTTAACTTGACTTGCAATGGGGTTTCATCATCACCTCCCTCAGTAAGTGTTGCCAACAATTTTCCCCATTGCGTCCTCATCCCTACAGTAGTGACAAGCATTTTGCAAGACCCATCTTGAACCTTTGTCCCAGAGAGGAGAAAGGGATTTTCGGCATTGACCATCACCGGCTCACTCTCCCCTGTCAGACTAGATTCATCAATTACAACAGAAAATCCTGACAGGAATAATCCATCAGCTGGGACTTGATCTCCAATTGAAAGATGGACAATATCCCCAGGTAGTAGCTCATATATAGACATCTTTTGCCTATATCCATTTCTGGTAACTTGCATTGAAATTTTCTTCTTCTCTTTATCCAAATCCTTGAACTGTAAAGATTGGCGGTAATCACTTGTAGCCGTCACAAATACCACGAGCAAAATGCTAGCAACAATTCCAAGGCCATCATGAGCGCCGTGTGGCCAACCTTCTGTAACAACTCCAACTATGAGAGAAACAAAGGCGCAGACTCCAAGAATCATTAGAGTCATATCGTGAAGGGATTCCCAAACAAAAACCCAAAAGCCTCGCGCCACGCTTTCTTGGAATTTGTTGATTCCATAAATCTCCTGCCTTTGGTTCAAAGCTTCAGCCTCAATGCTGATCCCATTGGTAGCAGATGTGGCCAATTTATCAGCAATTCCATTAGCTCCACCATGAAGTTTCAGTTTTTTTAGATCATGGCCTTCAACTATGGAACCCAGTTCATCTCCACAAATCTCGAAACCAGCAGCTTTAACTTCCCTTGGTACAGTGTAGTCACTTAATTGTACTCCTACATTTTGCACATTCATAGTTAATTTCAAGAACCCATTAATTAATTTATTAAGAGAAAAAATGGAGAAATTTCATCATAGAAATTTACTGATATAACTGACGCTGGCAGCACCAACATTGCAACTCTCTTCTCTATAACAAAAGGCCATTACAAAATCAGGCCACATTTAATCATTGATTTTAATCTTGCGTGGTACATTTGACTATCAGTATGAAATATCATTTAGCCTAAACCATTCAACAAATAGAGAGAATAACAAGGTCATAAAAATAAAATCTTTTGTCATACTTGAAGTATGGATTACTTTCCCCCACAAGATTCAGCAGAATTATCAATATAATCAGGCAAGGTCCTATATAACCAATTGGGAGTATAAAAATCAACTAACAAAATTAAATGGTCTGCTCAATTTTAGCACCCCTCTCACCTTCAAAATAGGTGTCAGTTTAGATTTTTATGGTTGAACTTGATATATTTCGTATAAATTACATAATATTTGGTGAAAAACATATCAAGCCTTGTGTCAGCACTTTATTTAATAACATGGTGCTTCTATCCACTCTTGCTTATATATTGCCAATCAATACTCAGATTTTATTAACTTTGACCATTTAAAATCAAAATTAACAATCTTTTTCTAACTTTGTCCTTCCACTACCAGTCTACCACTTCACTAAAAAGTCAACACCACAACAACTTTCAATATCTCTTACATCCTTAAACACACACAAAAACCAACAAATTTGAAATTAACCATCTTTTGTAACAAGGGAACTTCACTAAACACAACAAACAAAACCACTAGTGTTACTTCAAAAGTGAGTAGTGACCATTAAGATATTATTCTGCATGTGAGATAAAATTATTTGGTAACTTACAACAACAAAACCACTAAAGTTATCTAAATGTCCAAAAATAACGGCTTCACCATCATCTGTACTTCTTTAAAAGCCTCTTTAATTTAAAATAGTGAAATACCTTATAGGTACGACGCAAAGCAGCAGCCTCATCACGTTTAGGTAAATTAGCAGTATGTCGAAACCTTCTTTTGGGATTCTTAACCAACCCAACAAATTTCCTCCAATTCTTTAAAGCCTCATCTGATGAATGTTTTGGTTTCACTTCTTCAAAATTCTCCTTCAAATAATTCTCCATTTTTATCAAATATGTGAAGGTGTTTTTTTTTTTTTTGAGTTGTCTGAAAATGAGGAAGAGTGGTTGGTAATAATATAGTCCAACGTGTGAAAAAGGTCACGCGGTCTTAATGTGTGACCCACGTCAACGCGCTCTGTCAATTTTGATTTTACATAATGAAGCTTCCAGAGTTATGTCTCTCTCACACTTTTTATGTCAGATATTCTCTTAGATTTTTATTTAATATTTTATTATTTTTAATTTTCATAATATTGACTTTACTAACTAATTTAAATAATAATAAAATTTAAAATATATATTAAAGAAGTATCCCAAAAGTTTGTTAAAAGTGTAATTATGAGTTTACCCTTTTTGTTAAAACAAAATTTCATCACATTAAAGGGTAATTTGAATAGTTGAGGGGGCAATCTAAAACTTAATATAGTTCAAGAGCAACTTGAAACGATAATAGTATTAATAGGCAATTTAAAACTAATGTAATAGTATATGGAGCAATAAGAAATTAAGTCTTATTTAATCACTGATGAGGCTAGAGAATGATATTATAAGTGGGAAATAATTTCATAAACGAGGCCTTAACTACTCTTAATATGAGATATAGATACAATGAACTACTACATCTTGTCCTAAATTTATTATACACGTTGAATTTAGTGGCTAGAAGATACAATGCAATTGGAAAGAGGCAGAATATGTTTTGAAGCCAACTGCCAGTTTGCAGTTTGCCTAAGTAGGTAGTGAGAAAGCTATCAATTCAAGGTTTGAATTAGAAGTGAGATTGGTAATGATAATGGCAAGGTAGTGGAAAACTATCAATCCTTTGACATACATGATCATGATAATAACCTTTCTTTTGGTTTTCCTGTTGCTAATTTTAGCTAAAGAATATATTTTTGACTGTCTACAATAACTTTAAACAATATTATTAATTGCTTTTGAAGAATTGTTCATACTTTATTGATAAATAGTACTCCGTATTTGCATGTCAATTATCTTATGAAGATATCATTCTATCGCCTTATTTTCAAGCGTCAAAATCACATACATTCAACAGGATTGATGGCAAAAACCAATTTAATTATTCCATCAGTCTTAATAATGGAGTACGTAAATTATGTTTGAAATATAACAAATTTAATAATTCAATTTATAGTATTTATAATATGAAGCCAGATCTTCAACAAATACTTAGACTGACTAATACTTCAATTTATGTCAATATGCATGGTAAGAAGTTTTGGGTGTGCTCATGCATTACATTGAGGTGTTTGGCTAAGCTTATTTTTTTTAATTTATAAGTGACAATGCAACTTATAAGTAGGTCATTTATAAGTTGTTAAATTTATTTGAACTTGTTTGGCTAACATAACTTATAATAAATTTTTTTACATGTTTGAATAACAATAACTTATAAGTTCTAAAAAGGATAAAACAAACTTTATAAAACGTCATGTTATATATTACTTTTTTATCTTTATGATATCAGTGAAAATTTAATATTTGAAAGAATAAAAAATAACTACTCAATCAACATATTTTGTGACTAAAATATAATGTTTATTTCTTATTAATTTTCAATAAAAGTAAAAAATACTAAAAAGTTGGTATAACTAAAAGTATAAATGAATGATAATAAGGTATAAAAGTTAAGCGTTGAGGGATAATTAAGTAAATTGCTAGTCGGCCATTTTATAAGTTGAAAAAAAAAAGTTAGAATTCTACTTTTTATTTCAAAACATAAGTTATAAAACAAATAAGCTTCCTTCAGCACTTCTTTAATTTATTTTTGATCAAATCAACAAGGATTAATTTTGATAAAAATAAATTTATTAAACCTCATTATCATTTAAGCCTTAAATCTTATATAGCAGCTTTGAGGTTTCTCCCTTTTAGATGGCTGCATGAGTAATTGAGTATGGACTATGGAGTCGTTACAATAATCGATATAAAGTGGTCCAGCCGCCCATCCCCACATGGCCACTAATAACATGCTGATATTATTGTCTTTTGAATCACAAAGTATTTACCAGGAAATTTAGGTCAAAATGTACCGAATCAAAGACTTGTTAGTAGTCTTCTAGTGAGATGCACACGTTCCTTATTTAGCTGCTGATGGGTTCGATAGCGAGGCTCATGAATCGCGATCTTATATTGACCAGCAAATATGACTTGAGCGTCCCGGCTTTACGTAAGCGTCGCGTATTAAAATGTAAATGCAAGATTAACTAAGCGGCGCTTTAACTTTAGGCAAAGGCGTCAAGTTCATATCTTGGCGCCGTCGAGTTAAAATCTTATTTATTAAAAAAATTAAAATAAAGCATAATACTCCGCCCCATGACCGTACTTATTTCCTTTGACCGGTATACCCTTTACGACCCGCCCCATGCCCGCTGACCGCCTCTACCACGCTGGCTTGGTAGCCGACCCAAGGAGTAATATGAGATGGCCAAGAGTTTATCGCTAGCGATTTAAAATCTCTGAGCCCTCGGTAAGGGCAAATTGACCGCGTCTATCAAAGGTATCTTATTAATGGTAGGCCTTAAATAATGTATCTGTTCATCTCAGATCGGAAAACAGGTGGTTTGAAATTAATTGTTACGTGTGACTTCCCAATACCCCGAATATAAATTATAAATAATAGTAGGATACTTAAAAATAATATAGAGTACTAGCATTTGATATACTACCTCCTTCGTCCCAAAAAAATTGTCCAGTTTAATTTTAAGTTGTAATTAAACGATTATGAGTAATTATTCTTGCTCCAACTTTGATTTGAATAAGAAATTATCTTGTGTTATAATAGAATGCCAAAAATAAAACTTCGTATTAGAATTTTAACTTGTGAAAATTAACTTACTTTGTTAATAGTTGTTACGTGTAACTTTGGTTTGAATCGAAATTATCATATTATTAATAGTAGAATACTTAAAAATAAAACTTATACTGATTTAAGTTGTAATTAACTAACGCTTTTGTAAAATAATTTGTTAATTCAAAACTAACAATAATAACCATTATTAGTTCATCCAATTTTTATTTGAATCTTTATTGTTGTAATTGTTTTTTTATCTATTAATTTATGGTATTTTTTGAATTTGTTGATAAATTGGGGCGCCCATTCGTAGGTTGGAGATTGATGTCAGGTTAAAATTTAATCTTGATATTAACTTAGTATTGTGTTATAGTACTTGTTTGGTTTTGTTAATTTTTGTATTGTTGTTGAATTTGGTGATGAATTTAACTACGTCTATGTCTTAATTGTCTCGGATGGTTGAATAATCAGACAAAAGTTTAAATCAAGCTTGAGTGTAGTAAACCGGAAATGACACCTAGTACATGATTTGGTTAATTTTTTTTGTGTTGTTTTTAATTTGATATGAACTGATTATATTTTTTTTAAGTTTAGTGGATAGAATTCGGTGGCTAAAATTATGTTCTCGTCTAATGTTGATTTTATGATAATTTTATAGAAGTTTATTAAGATTTGATCTAGTTATATTTACTTTATATAAGACTGTTGATTTGATGTTATGAAGCTTGTTATATATATCTTGATATGGGCATATTGATGAATATTGAACTAGTTATATATACTTGATATGGGCACATTGATGCGTTGTTTACATATATGTGATGTGTTGAACTATTTGTATATATGTTATATGTTGAGTTGTATTTATGTTATATTTTGTAGTTGGTAATTATGGATCGAAAGTGGATGGTTTTGCTAGCGTTTATCATAAATAAGAAAAGGGTGTAGGGATTTTATTGACTTTGCTCTGTGAATGTTGAACACAAAAACGCATTTAAGTGTCCTTGTTGAAAGTGTTTGAATCCGTAAGAAAGTAGATACGAGGGATGAACTGAAGAGCGTTTATCGTTTGGGATAGGCTTCGGCTTCAACTATTTGAACAAATCATCGTGAGAGTAAACTTGACTCACAGATCTACCGGCTTGAAGTTTGATTTTGGTATGGAGAGAGAGTGGCAGATAGCAGGTGTAAGGAATGGTGTGAAAATCCAATGATATTGGAGGAATATTTGATTGATAGATCTGAATTATTGAAAAAAATTAAAAGCAAATTCGAGGAAACGACCTTTGTGGAATAGATTTTAGATTTACAAAAATTGAATGCAACTATTATCTTACTAATTTAAATTCAAACATGGATGGACCGATTAAATCTTTCACACAAATCTACTTAGCAAGTTAAAGAATTATTACACAGGGATATGTGTTACTCGAAGAACTTCGATCTCGAAACAAGTGTAGTTGAAGCTTTTCAAATAGTATAACATGCTCTTGAATAGAGATTGCATATTATTTCGAAAAGAACATGCATTATTGAAAACCTCTGAGTGTAATGTCTACGTTATAAGAAGAGAAGATGCACACAGTGAAGGTAATGTATTATTTCTTACTTTCCTAGGCTGGGCATTATATACAGTCTGCAGTTATGTCGAAAAATGACATGACATTTGATGAAGGGTTAAAGATGGGATGCTCCAAGCATGCTGTGATGTACGTCGGTGGAAGAGTTTTTGATACTAAGTACCGATTGCAGTAAAGCTACAAAACTTACGGTTTGCTGTTCATCATCAGTGGAATGAATCCTCATGGAATCTTGAGTAGCTCTCATGTGGTACATGGCTAGGTAGTTTGGCAATATCTGTTACACGTCGTGGCTTTGCATGAAGAGTAAATATTTGATGATACATGCACAGCGATAACTCGGACTATGACTTAGGAGCGATATTATTGTGTACTAGATTACTGTCGATGATTTGAAATTATTGTGGGATGAGGGCATAGATATTTATGATGGGTTGAGGAAGAAAGGGATTGAGGGTTATGTTGTTTGGAACAATAAATGACTTTCTAGCGTATTTATCACGAGATATAGTGTAAAGGGCCAATATTCATGTCAGTGTGAGATAAGTGACTTTGTTTAGATTAAATTTAGTAAAATGAAGTTTTACATGGGCCATCGTAGGTTTTTTTGCCGATGGAGCGTGGATCATAGGAAAGGAGATTAAATGTTAGAGCGGAGGAAAATGTGAAAATCGAGGATCTCCTCTGTTTTGCTGAGACCCGAAGTGTTTTTATGTAAATGGTCATAATGAGGGGTATATGAACACCATAGTCGGGAAAAAGCTTGATATGGCGTTGAGTTGGTAATGAATAAATGTTGGTGTCTTTTTTCTATGTTTTATTTCGTTTGTTTTAGCTTAATTCTTGTTTTTATATTTTATTTGTTTTTAACTATTTCTTATGAATTTTTCTTTGTAGGATTATGGAGGCGATGTTTTAGTGTTATGATTACCTATCGAGCTACCAAGAAACAAAGTAGTTCAAGTCGAAAGAAGTTGAGCCAGAACCATTGGGTTAGCGTGGAGGTATATTTGAAATTTTTTCTAGCAACAATCATTTGAATAGTATTACATGCAAATTATAACTTTGTTTTGAATGATTATATCTAATTGCCCCAAAGTAGCATCGGCTTAGAGTCTATTAATTTGTTCTATGTCGCTTGTTTTATGGAGGACGTTTTAGAATCTGAAACTACCACTCTTTTTTTAGTTGCTTAAGTCATTTTTTAAATATGTGGATGTTGATACTAATTAAAAAGTCAAAGTTATGAAGTATATAATTTGTTGTTTAATTTTTACGTATCTCGAAGCATCGGTGTGATAGTTTTATTGGATAGCAATAGAGTCTCATGTCAGCGTGGATGGTGTGACTATCATCTGGCTTGAATACTTAAGATCATTATAGAGGGGTGAAAGAGAGCTTTCATTGATGTATTTGTAGTATAACTAGTTTGAATATTTGTGGTATGAAATTATTAGTTTTGTTAGATATTGAGACCTATTAGTTTCAACTACATATTTTGACTTGATACCTAGTGGGGTTTAAATGTAATATTATTAGTTACATTTGACGTGATATACGTTGGGATAAAATATAATATTTATCTAGCCATTTGATTTTATGGCATGTTGAGATATGTTTTGATCGATATTTAGCAGATGAATGCATGTTTTGTGACATTAAGTAGTAATTTTAGGTGTATAAATTAATATGGGGGTGACATAGCTCTGACATCTGGGAAAAAATTAAATGACTTGGACGGCCGTTTAAAGCAGCGTCTGGCTAAGCAGGCGGCTCATAAGCAACGTGTAAGTATTAGCGGCGCTTCAGGCGGCGTCTAAGATTTAGCAAATGACAAAACTTAGGCCTTGACTCTGAGCCGGCGCTCCGTCTAAGTGTTTTAACTTAGACATCGCATAGAAACCAATGGGATCATATTATTGTTATGAATTATATACATATGAACTCTATCTACAATTGTTGAGTATTGCCATGGCAAAAACCCATCATCATCCATGTAAGGGTTATTACCATGACTAATCGTATCAGCGCCTAATTTCTCGCTAATTCAACCAGGCCTCGTATTGTACTTTGATATTTCAAGCGTATTAAATTTGAAGCGAAATGTTCAACTGGTCGTCTATTAGTGATTGTTCGAGATATAACTTTAGGTGATGGCCACCAACTTACTTTAAATTCATGGTATGATTTAGACATGAATTTGTTAAGCATGTTGATTGATCATTTCTAACATATATCATCTTGGCATACCAAAGTAAATATTAAATGGTAGTGGACATATCTAATAAACACCTCAAACGAGAATGTTCGCTGTTGAATAAAACAAATAAAAAGTTGTATTGGAACAACATCCATTTTTTAAATCACTTCATGCTTAACTTAATAATTGAAAATTGAGTTATATATAAGTCTTGGACTATTATAAAAAAATGTGTTGATAAGCCCCGCCCAACCCGACCCGACCCTAATTATCCTTGTGTTGTTTATGTTTAGGAGTTTGGCTTAATTTTAGTAATATATCGTTTCATTGAAATTGAATTTATACGAACATTATTGAAAATTATGTTCTCCGAAAAATAATGGGCTACTAGGCCCGTCTAGTTCTAGGCCTCTTTGATTTACACAAAATCAAGAAAAAAACCAGTCCTCTTTGAATTAACCCTAAAAAACTTGTTGAGAAAGAGTGATTGAAATTTAATTGGTAATAATGGGAAGAGAATTGGAAAATGAACAGTATACTGTTGAGGAGCTGGTTGCTGTGAACCCCTACAACCCTGATATCTTAGCTGATCTTGAAAACTATGTCAACCAACAGGTATATATACTACCTCCATTTTTATTTAATTTATCGACGAGGTTTTTATTCAACGAAAACTCAATTTAATCTATAATTCATTCCTTTAACTTTGTATTTATTTGAAAATATTAATAAAATTAGATAATATAGTTACATTAATATGTCTCCATGCCTTTAAACCTAAGCGGGGTGAGGTGTTGGATAGTTACCCGACCCAAGAGTGGAGTGCAAATACTATTTATTATTACGTACTAAACTATAAATAAGAAGCTAGTGTAATCAGTCAGTTTGATATATTTTATTATTCCTATGTTGCACGTTAATAACAAAATATTTAAATAAGAATAATTTTAGCGTTAAAGTTGAGTATTTTAAATTGAAATTGAAATGGAGGTAGGATTATATATGTCTGTAATGATGCAAAAAATTGATAAATATTTAATCTTTTTTGTTAACTTATAAGACTTTTTGATTGGGCATGTAGGTGGCATCTCAGACGTACAATTTGGATGCAAATTTATGCTTACTTCGTCTCTATCAGGTAAAGATTGAAACTTTTTTGTGTAATGTGATGCTCCGTACATCCAAAAAGATTGTCCGGTTTGATTTTGGTCAAAATTAACAAA
This sequence comes from Lithospermum erythrorhizon, assembly GCA_019722365.1. Classification (NCBI taxonomy): domain Eukaryota; kingdom Viridiplantae; phylum Streptophyta; class Magnoliopsida; order Boraginales; family Boraginaceae; genus Lithospermum; species Lithospermum erythrorhizon. The sequence goes on along the minus strand of JADFUC010000734.1, from coordinate 85,921 downwards.
CTTTATTGGCTTAATTGGCATACATAACTTTGAATTGAATCAAAACTATCTTGCTAGTTGTAAATTATGTTGAAAATACTATCTTTTGATATTTTGTTCACTATGTCATTCGACATATCCAAAAATATTTGAGTTCATAATTCAAAAGTAAGCCATTAAAATTCGAAATTGGACCATCTTTTTGAAATGGGGGAGTATTAAATTGAATACGCTAAAATTCTGCTGATGGTAATATCTTTCTATATGTTGTGATAGTTTCTCCCGGAAAAGACAAGTACTCAAATTGTTGCCCGCATTTTGATCAAGGTTAGATGACACTTGCCAATCTCAGGGTTCCTTATATTTGTGTGATATTGTTGCTAAAGAATAACTAATTTAGTTTTTTGGACAAGGCGCTTATGGCAATGCCGGCTCCAGATTTCAGCCTTTGTCTCTTCCTGATACCTGAAAGAGTGGTATTGCTACTGCTATATACTTGATTTATTTACTCTCCTTTTAATATCTTCCCCCATTTGCTAATATCTGTGTGAAGTGTTAGTGTTACTTTGATGTGTATCTTACTGATTGCATGGCCTGCTTGTGTAATTTCTAGCAAATGGAGGATCAATTTAAGACTTTGATCATTCTATCACACTATCTGGAGGTATGACTTCGACCGTCTACAATATTTCGTCGACCTGGAGAGTATTAATGTAGTAACAAGCATTCTTCTCCATTGGCAGACAGCAAGGTTCCGCCAGTTTTGGGATGAAGCAGCAAAGAGCCGCCACATTGTTGAAGCTGTGCCAGGTAATTTGTTACATGTGAAGAGATGAATTCTTCACCCGATTCTTTTAGAGCACATCATAGAGAAACCTATAGCTCTGCTTATTATAAATAGTGTGAAGCATTGGAAGTTGTACAAGATTCTGCATATCAGAAGAGCTCGATAATTTGTCCACCATATTTGACTGAGTTTATCGTGTTTTACTGAATTTTATCAAGTGCAATGTGTACTAGATAGCGAGCTATGTAATGAAACATAAATGGAAAACTTGTCTCATTTAGGTTATTGCGCTATAATGGATTTCTTTAATTTGCAAGTAAGATGATGTTTTTTTCTTAGATACAAAAAACTATCCGGTCCTTGTTAAGTATTATATACTTCACATTTGTGCACCTTGTGCTATGTGAAATGCACTAAAGCCCTTGCATGTGAACTAGAGTACTGGATGTCTAGACTACCATGCCAAATAGTTTGTCGCACTGTAGTGAATCCTTTGCCTGATCCTATCAGCCCTGCTCATGATTATTTATTCTCTAGTTTTCTTTCTTGAAATCCGAATCAATCTTAACCTGACATTTATAGTTAATTCTATGTGGTGTTAATGGGATCGATGCAGGGTTTGAGCAAGCAATTCAAGCATATGCCATTCATGTCCTTTCACTGACTTATCAGAAAGTCCCAAGATCTATCCTTGCTGAGGTATAAATAATTTTCTGAAATAAGTTTTGTTGTCACTTTCCAATGTCCTTGCGGAGCTTGATTGGACTTTTGAGTATTATTAGCATATCAATCAATTTTTGTATCTTCCTATTCGGGTCTTGGTTGAGTGTTTGTACGATAGATTCACTCAGTATCATGTCATGGAGTATGGTTGCTTTTATTTCCATGGATTTTTTATTAACACAATGAATGTTTTAGACCATCAATATTGAAGGGGTATCGTTGGACAAGTTCATTGAGCACCAAGTAGAAAACAGTGGATGGGCTGTGGAGAAGAATAATGCTGAAGGCCAGGTCATTATCCTTCCTGTCAATGAGTTCAACCATCCAGAGCTCAAGAAAAATGCTGCAGATAGCATTCCTTTGGAGCACATTACCCGCATCTTCCCCATCCTTAGTTGATTTGCCTCTCTTGAGATGTGAAGCAATAAATGTGGTTTTGGTAATGATACTGAAATTGGAACATATTAAGCTGTACTTCAAGTTTTTTGGTTCATGTGATTTTGCTCATGTTATAAGCCAGTTTGTTTAGGAGCTTCAAAGGATTTTCGAACCCCATCACTCTTGAACAGTTGAGTTCCTGATCATTTGTATCCTACTTACTGAATCCAGTTATACCTACCCTATTATTATTCTGCATCATGATTAATTCCAATAGGTTTTGTGATCTGGTCTCCTTGTTTAGATCAAAAGGCAGAAGAAACCGACTCTCTCTTGATGGCCAACTTTATAGGGGAGTAGTCAAAGAACTTAACATACCAATGAGAACATGGCTCCTAAATACTTGTAAATCACTAATAACATAATGCATACCTCCTCATATTTGAAATGTATAGAGTACATTAAGGTCAAATTTATTTAAAAGATAGTCTAGTAAATATTGGAGATTTACAATGAAGGAAATTTCTCAGTGTGACTATATGCCTCACTCTTCATGGAAATAATGAATTTTGTGGAACAATTAACCACTCTCTAGATTTAGGTAAACAAAGTATACCGAACTGGAACATCTCTGTCCTTGAGCCATAGTTCACCTTGCAAGAAACGACTCAGTGTGAATTGCAATGCCTCTTCCTTTTTAATCATTTTGAGACCAGCCCATTTCACTCTACCTTCAGCTGGTGCGCCTGTACCTTTGTTATTGTACTCAGCATAATAAAGGGTGTTTAGAGCAAAGTCTCCATTATAAGGCAACCATCCTTCAGGGCTAATGAAATCAGCGATTTCAGTTTCCATGATAATGGTTCTTGAATATAGTTTTGATGGCCTTCCTAAGTAACTCTTGATTGTCGCCTTCTCAGGTTCGAGTTTGTCTTCTGGAAGGATGCGACTGTTTTGAATCACAAATCCTGTGTCCTCGTTCTTGTCCACTCTTCCCTGAGAGGTTACTGTGTTTTGTTGGTTTTCCATTGGCTTCCTGACGTAAATCAGACAGTTTTGGAACACTGCTGATGCATCTCCGAAGATGATATCAATTGTCCCGGTGATGTAAGAGCTACGGTATAACTGTCTATGAGTTTGTGCGTAAAGGGCGCCTTGGAATCCTTCAATACGACAGTTGAGAAAGATTGAGCGATCAGATTGAACCCTGAGGGCGACAGCTTGAAGCTTGTCTGCTCCAGCAGTGTTCCTGAATCCAATTGATTGTGCCATAAATCCTTCTCCGATAGCAGCTGCAAATTGAAAGGATGTATCATCAATATAATTAATCAAACTCTGGTTAGACGATACAAGGACTACTTTTCCCATTGGGTTTGTTTTTGTATGTGATGCAATATCATATGGTACTACATTAACAAAATAAGATTTGCGTACCAAAAGTTGCAGTTTGGTATGTAGGCACTCCATCTGCAAAGTTTTTGGTTCCAGTGATGATACTCTTCTGTGATCCATCGCCAAAGACTGTGACGTTTACCATTTTCTTGGTGATAATCACATTCTCTTCGTAGACGCCTTCCTTAACATATATGACATATCTGGTGATGACAGATTTACAGGTGAGTTGGAAAAACAAGAAGTACGAAACTGTGAGATTGTATGAACAGATGAGAAAACCGAACTTGCCTGCCTTCGTATTGAGGGGGCATTGCAGCTAAAGCTTCATTGACGGTAGTGAAATTTCCGCTACCATCTTTTGCAACAACAACATTTGGGGCGTGTGATGGAGTATCTGCCTTGAGGATTCTTCGTTCTTCGTTGCTGATCCATGAAGGTAATTCATCTTCTTTTGTTGACAAAAGATTTCTCTTGCCATAAGCTGCTCCTCCGAATACTTTCAGGATTGAAGAAATTGCAGAAACTATAGAAAGAGAAATACTGGAAAGTTCTTTAGGTGTAACCAAAGCTTTTCCAACAGCAACCTTCTCTTCTCCATCAGGAATTCCATCAATGCAAGTTTCCTGGTAAGACAAGACAGCACTCAAATGATTGTTAATATCAGGTTTTAGATCATAGATGCCCTTGAAATCTTTCTTATCAACAAGGGAAACCGAAGCATTTAGTTCCTCTTGAGCATCTCCAAGAAGGGTCATACAATCATCAAACGCGGCTTTCTTTTCCGGTGTTTCAAACTTGAGAGTCTTGAGTTGATCAATAGCCTTTCCAACCTCATTGGCTGCAACAACCATTAAAGCTTTAAAAAGATCTTTCGGTTGAGTTGTCGTCGCAACTTTGCTTTCAATTGCCTTCGAAAGACTGCTCTCACATGTTTGTTTAAACTCAGTTGGAATACACATTGATTTAACAGCTTTCTCTGCTGTGACAACTGGTGTCCCGCGCGATCCAGGGTTCTTGTTGCCTTGGGAAGCGCCGTTTCCATATTGCACAAATGCGCAGACTACAGCACCAACCATGCCAACAAGAACAATAGATGAAACAATTCCAATGGTGATTCTCTTCTTGAGTTTTTGCTTCCTCTCATTTTCTCTCCTTTGTTGAATCACATCAAAATCTTGGAAAGCCATTTTTGGTTCCAAGAATTGATGATGTCCAACTAGTAATTGTTAAGGTATATATGTAACTCTGCCTTGGATTATTGCCAAGGCAGAGGGATGAAGAAGGATGCAACTGTGCTCTTCTATTTCCTTAATTTTGATATTTTCTATTTAATCTTTATGAAGTTTTTTCATTTTTGTTTTTAAAGATGGTTTAGTCTAAACACCAGGAAATCACAAGCCATTAAAGGAAGTCTGGTTTGGAGAGATTGTAGGACTTGTTCTTGATACAATGGGTGATGGATAATTTAAAATGATGTTTGTATATATTTAATCATAGTATTCATTGAAAGATCTCAACAAATAATTTATCACGTGATATATTCCATAACAATTAATTAAATATTTTGTATGATTATCCTTGAATGAATTATGTAAATATTATTAAACCTTTTACAGAGTAATTTGCATATTCCTTTTAAAATCTATTCATAAGGACCGAGATGAGATTGATTTAATAGTTTGTATTGTCGATAAAATTAGCTGATCGTTCATGTCTGCGATAGTTTTGGCGAGTAGGATGGTGGGAATTGGATGTTGAGGATTGTGATGGATAAGGAATCGGGAGGTTTTGATGAAGTTATCGTTTTATTTTTATTTTTAAAAATGAATGTAAAAATACAAAAATACTCCTAAAATGACAAGTGTTCTTGAGGTTAGTAGTTTAACAAAAAATCTAACCATAATAAATTTTGTTATTCAAACTGCAAAGACGATGTCAAGTTGATTTCTGGCAGAAACAACCGAAGAAGAGCATTCTGTAGAGGCCGTATTTAAAGCACGGAAGCAAGAGATGAAATTAATATTTTGCTCTAAATCAAGAAAACTTCTTCAAACTTATCATATCTCAAATGGGAGGGGGGGATGTTTCATGGATGAAATAGTATTTTCATATCTAAAAGACATTATTTAGGTATAAATATCAAATTAATTCTAGCCTCCTGCTCAGCCATCAATACATCAACCACATCAATCGGTATAATCAATGATAAATACATTATTGGATTCGACTAACAACAAAATCCATGTTAAAATATTGAGAAATTAAGAATTTAAATTTTAAGCATTTCAAGTAAATACGTTGACTTACCATGTATACCGTTACACATCACCGTAATTTCATCCTCACAAACTATCGAGCCAACTCCCAATATATAAACCACGACCAACACTATTGCTCCCGTAAGCTCTCTGCCCTTTTTATCGCACTTGTCCCTAAATAACCCAAACTATACAATTCTATCCGTTGACCGACGTTGACCAAGCCGGAATTTCAATCTCCGGTCTAATATGAAGATTTTCGTAAAGACTCTTAAAGGCTCACACTTTGAGATCGAAGTTCAACCTCAAGACACTGTGATTATTTTATTTTTATTTATTTATAGGTTTAATTGAATTGCTATTTGTTATTTGATTCAACTAGCTACGTCATATTTTTTTTATTAATTGTTATGTGGAAAAAGTTTGTTAATTTTGATAATTGAAAATCGAATTTGACGATCTTTACTTACTAATTTGGTTAATAATTGTTATGTGGAATAAAGTTGTTAATTTTGATAATTAAATACTCCTTATTAAACTAGACGATATTTGTTTATTAATTTGTTTATTTGTTATTATGTGGAATAAATTTTGTTAATTGAAGATCAAATTAGGCGATCTTTACTTACTAGTTGTTACGTGGAATACGATTCGACTAGCTAGATGATATCTATTTACTGACTTGTTTACTAATTGTTATGTGGAATATGGGTGTTAGTTAGGTTGTAAAGTTTGTTAATTTCGACAATTGAAAATCAAAATAGACAATCTTTTTCGGGATGGAGGGAGTAATTAATATTATTCAACTAGCTAGGGTTGGAGTTAAGTAGGGAGTCGTCAAATATTTCTGTTTTATGTGATTATGTTGAAATCGAGTGTTTGGAAATAGTTTGAATGTCGGGGCAGTCAAAGTTATGTGCTCAATTAGGCCGCAATGTTTGTTATCATAGGGGTATCGCCGTGTACTACCCCCCACCCTGCCCACCTTTCCCCGCTCAGGCAGGAGCTTTTTTAGAGGCATATGGGTATGTTAATGTATTACCTTTGAATGATGTTGATTTTTTTTTGTTCCATTTTAGGTTGCCAGTGTGAAGAAGAACATAGAGACAGTTCAGGGTGCAGATGTCTACCCTGCTGCACAGCAGATGATTATTCATCAGGGTAAAGTTTTGAAGGATGAGACTACTCTCGAGGAAAGCAAAGTTTCAGAGGGCAGTTTCATTGTCATTATGTTATCTAAGGTACCAATTAGTACTAGGGTAAAAAGTTATGGCAGCCGCAACTCCACCAATCTTTTATTTCTTCTTCTCGTTTTAATGTTGTGGTTTGTAATGAAAGGACATGTTTAATGTTTCTTTTATCCTTCCAGAAGTTTCATTTTTTTAAGTCATTCTGTACAGCCGACCCTATTTAGTGGGAAATAGGCTAGGTTTAAGTTGATTTGGGTTTCATAACTATTCACTAGCTTAAAAATTGAAAAAGGTTTCAACTTTATACCTTATCTTAATTCACCCCCCTCCCCCCCTCTTAGGATTGCATATAGCCTAACAGATACTTGAACTATTCACACTAAAAGAATTTATGAAACGAAAATCAACTTACTATTGTAACTGTATCGTTAGGAGTCTACTTTACATGGCTAAACAGAACTACTGGAGAAGATCATACATGATTGGTGATCTGTGTCTTTTTCCTTTTTTCTTGCTTGTACAGTTTGATTGGTAGGGAAATACTTAGGTTGTAATGCCGCCCATTATCATATTATATAGTAACCATCTAAATTTAGTGTAACATCACTTCTTTTAGTTGTGTATGTGTATTCTATAGCTGTAACTGACTATTTATGTTGCTTTCCACTTGCATACATACATGTGTATGTGTTCTTGATAGTGTAAATCTGGCTATTCATATTGCTTACTTTTGTTGTTCTTTGGGAATATGAAAACGTGTCAGAGTAAGCCCTCATCTAGCTCTGTATCAACTAAATCCACGGCACCAGCAGCAACTTCGAGTGCGGTGAGTTCTATATTTCTCTTTGAAACTCATAATGTCCTTATCTGTTTCATCAGTTTCTCACATCGATAAACATATACAATGTCTCTGGAATCTGCTTTCCGATGAATGTATTTATCCTTGTTTCGGTTTCACAAAGAGGCATGAAGGTGAAATTTACTTCCAAATTTTAGTCGCTTCATAGTTATCATCTGTGTAATCAATGCTGACATATGTTGTAATGGATTCCCTATGACAGATTCGTGATGCGAGTATGTTGGTTTTGAGAGCTCTCCATGTTTTTAACAAACATCACTAAATGCTTTCTTGGAATTTTTTATGTTATCTTGCATAAGTAAAAGCTGAAGTGCAAGCTCTCCGTGCACATACTTATAAGCTCTTAAAAAGTCTAAAGCCAATACTTCTATAAATACTTGCCTTCTTGAAAACTTGGTAACTTCATGAAGAGCATTTCACTTGGGTTCAGTTTGAACCTCTTGGAGTTGATATAAAAACATGGTGATTTTGGGAACGTTGTCTCTGTGTTATTGTGTGTTATATTGCTGCGATCTTCTGTGCATATTATTTTGATTTGTCTTCTAGTTGACCTTCTGGTTAAACTTATACAGTTCTCTCCAGTATATGACATTTTGTACAAACGTGAATTTGGTCTAACATTTCAGCTATAAAGATTGTTGATTCTTTCTGTGTGCAGGTCCAGCCTCCAACTACTACAGCTGCATCAACTCAGCCTGTAGCTGCAGCTCAAGCACCTGCTCCTTCTACAATTCCGTGAGTTATATTTCATTACTCTTTTTATGCTATGCCATGATGTGTTTGAGTAGCACAGAAGCTGTCACATTTTTAGTTGTAGTTCCCTCAGTTGACTTTTTTCTCTGTACAGTTCAATCACACCTCCTGAATCATCCCCTGTCTCTGTCCCTGTTCCTGCTCCTGTTCCTGAACCTGCCGCGTAAGTATTTCTTATGTCCAACTTATGTGAACTGCCAGAAATATTATAATCTCAGTCGAGAACTTCATTTATTTCTTATAACAGAACTGAGGGTGGTGTTTATGACCAAGCAGCATCTAATCTTGTTGCTGGGAGTACTTTAGAGGCTACCGTTCAGCAAATCATTGATATGGGTGGAGGTAGTTGGGATAGGGACACAGTTGTGCGTGCTCTACGTGCTGCATTTAATAATCCTGAAAGGGCTGTTGAATATCTATACTCTGTAAGTACACAGTAAGAAGCTTTGTTTCCCACTCTACAGATGAAATATGGACGCTTCAGTTCTCATGTTTTAATCAATGTCTGAATTCTGATAAACACAAATGACATCCACCCACGCACACCCCTACAAAATGAGTATCTTTATGACCTGCAAAGATACTCATGTTTCTGATTTATGTTTTCCTTTAAATTTGTGTCTTTTGATCTCTTTAGTGTATAAGCCCTTCTGATAACTACTTAAAGTTCATTTGACAAGATTAAAAAGAATCATCTCTCAAAGCAAGCAAGACACTCTTAGGTGTCGTAATCCCATGTTTGAAGTTTTGGCCAATTAAATTCCATAAACAGATCTTCTTGTCAAAGTAGTACATTTTGTGGTCAGGGCGTCAGGCTACATATTCCCGTGCTACTCACTTGCCTCTTCTGTTTCCTATTTGATGTCAGTTTGATCATCTTGTTGGATGAGATGGTTCATTCATCCCATTGATTAGATGAGTTAATAAAAGCATTATGTCGACCAGTATAATTTTTCTTTGAGTACGCACTTGGGATTCTTTTCATTCTTTATGTTTTTTACGGGTATTATTTAAATATCAGGGTATTCCGGAGCAACCAGAAATCCCTCCTGTTGCTCAAGTTCCTGCAGTTGGACTGACCCAGGCTCCTGGTGGCGGGCTGGGTGGAACTCCTGCAGCCCCAGCTCCTTCAGAGGCAGCTGTTCCAGCAACTGGCCCTAATGCTAATCCATTGGATCTTTTCCCTCAGGTGTAGTTGATTTGCTACGGGTACCATCTTTAAACATATGGTTGGGGATAGTGGAAAACAAATGTGAAACTATTGTTGTTCTTGGTGATAGGGACTTCCAAATGTTGGCTCGAATGCGAGTGCTGGAACCCTTGATTTCCTACGCAACAGTCAACAGGTAGGATAAGATACAGTTTCTAGATTTTTCCATTTTAATAGTTACAAGAAATCAAGAACATTTTTTTCCCTCCTTCTATCCTGTTCCATCTAGAAGTTGGAATCTGATGTGGACCATGTGATCTTTTCTATTTACTCATTATGTGGTGTATATAGATAATCCTATTAATAGATTGCATATATGGTTCCTCAGAAATATACTTGAGCAACTGGCAGGAGCAATGCCTCAGGCTGTGACAGTGACACCCGAGGAGCGTGAGGCAATTGAACGAGTAAGTTAATGGTTTTGTTTCTAATAAGCACAATACTGATATTTCGTTGAAGTTTAATTGTCAAAATTATTGAAATTGGGACCACTGCAGTAGCTGAATAGGTATTTTACATGTGGCTTCAGTACTGGAGCACTTATTTATTTCTTGAATATTGAGACTTACACACACAATTTATATATTGTTGCAAGGAAATCCCTTCCATATAATAACCAATCAACTGTTGGGTTACTTATCTATTTAAATTTGTATCAATTTAGTTGACTGTTATTTACTTACAATATGTGATGGTTTATTATCGCCTCTGCAGCTTGAAGCTATGGGTTTTGAGCGTAATCTGGTGTTGGAGGTGTTTTTCGCTTGCAACAAAGACGAGGAACTGGCTGCGAACTATCTATTAGACCATATGCATGAATTTGATGAATGACTGTTGCAAGTGTGTGCTTTCAAATGCTTTAGTTACTCTATTACTTAAATTACCTTCAAAGATTTTTAAGTGCCCTGCGTTAAGTGGATGTAGTTTGGAATTTGGATCCTATATCTACATGATTGTTATTTGTTACTCAACTTTTGTGAGAAATTGTCATCATGGTATGTGCCCTAGCGTTTTCAAGGTTCCCACGGGAAGGGTTGGGGGCCGAGGTTTGAAGGAGAAGGGGAGAAGTAGAGTTTGTTGTTGCATTTGGTAAGTAACATGTAAGGAAGAAGTTACCATTATCGAACTCTCTACTCTTTCTGGTTCCTCTTGTTTGCATATAAGGGTCGATTGTGTGCAGAAGCTGCATGGGCAAGGTTTGATAGATGTGCTTACTTGAAATCATAGCAAAATCATTGCATCTGATTGTTCAATTGGTAAAAATTTACACAAGAAAAAGTTTAATGACTATGGATTCTGTCGATCTTCGTTCTAGTCCAATAATGTTTTTTTTTTTTTAATTCTAGTCCAATAATGTTATAGTTTAGGGACATTCCGTATATTTTCAGGAGATGATCATAAAGTTTTTTCATCTTTGAATGTTTTGATACCATTTTTCTATGAGCTGTTTTAACTTTGTGGGATCTTGTGATAATTCCCGACACTTGAATCATGTTGCGAGACTTATTTAAAATAACATAAAATATGAGCACATACGGATAATGTTAATTAATGTAAGGAATAATTTACATAATGACTTGCAAATTGCAATGACCAAATGCTCAGACATAGTTAAGCCATAGATCGAGAGAGGATGAAGCATACAAAAGCTAAAATTGTGCTATGCACTGATCAAATTTTTTTTAAAAAAATTGAACTGATCAAATTAACATTTTGACAACGGAAGTGATATAAATAAAACTTTATTAGGCGATTTTGGCTGAGGAGAAGATGACATTAAAAAGAGTTTTTCTTCCTTTCTGGATATTTGACTAGACAGAGGAGTTGACCGTGGCCTTGGCGTTTCGGCGGGTGAGGTGTGGTGTTCTGCATAAATCTTTTAAGCCGTTTATTTGTTTGGTAATGTTTTTGCTTTCACAATACTAAAGTCGATTATTCTATGATAAAATATGTAACTTTATCGTCGGATGATTACGATCGGCCCGTGGCCTAGATACCCGGACTCCCGAGCACTTGAGACCTCGCCATAATGGAGTTCAAATTACCCAATAAACCGGGAGTTAGTACGGGCCGGGGGGGTACATTGGGAGGGCGGGTTGCCAACGGGCCTCGTCATGACCGATCCGTCGAAACCCGTCAGTAGCCTCTCATGGAGCTTTCAAAGGAAGCGGGGGCGGCATCGCATGCCTCGCCAACCTGGTAAAATAGATATAAGAGATAGAGACAAGCTACTTTTAGTCAAGAGGTGTTCTGCCAAATTTACTAAGCTTTAACCAATTTATCATGAAGTCATTTTCTTTGATTAGCTAGTCAATATTTTTTTTTTAATTGAGGTGCATTTAAGTCAAAGCAATCAAATCAAGTCTCATGTAATTATGTATGTCTTGTTGAGGAGTAATATAATACGGAGCAATGAAATCCCCAAACACTTCCACTGCAACAGGTTCTTTTACAACACAACTTTTTTGTATTATTTTATTTTTTCCTTGTTGCTACCTATACATTTCTTTTATTGGCGATGACACGATTACAGTTGAGTAAGTGATAAGTTATACGATTTTGTTGAGCGTAGTGCTTTTTTATATAATTTATCAATTATTAATTTTGATTTTGGTTAAAAAAATTCGGTGGATTACAATCCTTCTTTCGAAAAGAATGATTTGATGAAGTAAATAAAATTAAGCTCGATACTTAAGCTAAATTCTTAAGTATATAAGTTTACGACGATAATTTGTATTATACTCCGTACTTTGTTAATACAATTTTTATTTAAAAAATTATTTTATTAATAATTTTTTAACAAATTATACAATTGGTGTCAATTAAAGAAAATGAAATAAAGTGTAACATATTACTCAATTACGTACCTTTTATTTGTAAGTGAAAATAATTTTTTTTTTGAATAAAACCCTAATAAACCCCATAAACCCAAACCTCCACACACAAAATCTTTCAATCGATCTTACTCTCTAATTTCTCATTTCTTTAATCTCTGTAAGTTATTCCATTTCAACTTCATTATATATAATATACACAACAATTAATTTGTATATTGTGTAATTTAATGTACCTCATTTTTTATATTTAAATAAATTGTTGTTAATATTATTATTATTTAATCTCTAATAAATCAAGATGTCAATTCGTGTATTAAATCCGAATGCTGAAGTGTTGAATAAATCAGCAGCATTGCATATGAACATTAATGCAGCAAAGGGATTACAAGATGTTCTCAAAACCAATCTTGGTCCTACTGGCACCATTAAAATGTTAGCCCCCCTTTTTTATTTTTATTAAATTGGAGTATTATTTTTTTATTTTGTTTTTTTGGTATGTATACTTTATTCCAAAAATGAATGTCAAATTTTGAATTTTTATTGTTGACCTTTTGGAGTGTGGAATTGAATATTTTGATGTGTTCTGTATCATATTTATTGAAAATATGTCAAAACATGGTATTTTTAATCTAATTTACTAATACCATGATAATTTTTATTGTTTACTTTTTGGATTTTGAATTAAAATACTCCATAGTTTGATGTGTTGTGTATAGTATTTGGTGAAAATGTATGAAAATATAGTATTTTTAGTCTATTTTACTATTACTTTGATAATTTTGATTCAATCGAAGTTATTTGAGTAGTTTTGTTAATTTGACCATTGACAATGAAATTGACGATCTTTCTGGAATTGAGGAAGTATAAATTATTTGTATGTTAACTTCATGCTGTTCTAGTAATTTTTTTGTTCGATTTTTCTATAGGCTCGTTGGTGGAGCTGGGGATATTAAGCTCACAAAAGATGGAAATACGTTGCTGAAAGAAATGGTTTGTCTTTCACTTTATGGAATTCCTGACTCCTGAAAATATTAGTGGTAATTGATTTTGTAAAATGATTACGCTTTTCCACGCATTAGTGTTGATTACTCGATGGCCTTGTTATATAGATCAGGAATCTGATTTTTGTTATGCTTTTAGCTTTTAGTTTGGTGGTGACCCTCATATTGTGGAGTATTCATCCTTGTTGATGATTGTTATTAATGTCTGTACTCTGTACAGATGTAATGTTTTTCATTCTTTTTACTTTGAAACATGGTGTTGGATAAAACAATACCAAGTGCAATAAGGGTGTGTATGGGAGGGAGATGATAAGGGTTCCTGATGCTGGATCTTGGCTGCACTGAATTTTAATTTGCAGATTTTTTTTCTTTGTATTAAGCATGTTAATTGAGGTGGCATGAAACTTTCATGGTTGGCATTGCAATTTAGGTCTAGTGTGGGGAAAGTTGTGTATGGGAGGAGTAGGAAAAGGAGTTCCAATGGATATTGTCTGGACTGACTTTGACTTCGTAGAACTCTTTTCCTGTATTGTGCATGTTTTTTGAAGTGGAATGTGAGTTTTTGGGTGTTCCATAAATGACAATGCAGTTTAGGTCAAGTGTAGGGAAGTAGAATTAAAGTTTATTGAACACCTCACCTCCAAGTAACTTGTGTTTCTCATACTCTTCGTTATTTCAGCAAATCCAAAACCCAACAGCAATTATGATTGCTAGGACGGCTGTTGCTCAAGATGACACAAGTGGAGATGGAACGACTACCACTGTGCTATTCATTGGCGAGTTAATGAAACAGTCTGAGCGCTATATTGATGAAGGTTTGTCATGCTTACATTACATGCCCGTTTTGATTATTGTGCATGATGGTCAATGTCATTATACAAATATGTTTTACTTTTATGCATTTAGTACTCCTAGTTGCCGTATTGCTTGTCTGTACAAGATGGGATTTTAAGCTAATTAATGTTATTTTTGCTTGGGAGTATCTGATGAAATATGGATTTGTATGTGTTTTTTTGTTCTCTGCTAACAATTTTTGACGACAGTGCTAGCATGTCTTTCTGTCGTAGAGGTGTGAACAATCTGAAATTAATAGTCTGGAAAGTCCATTTCTGCTTGCAATGTTTTTTCACAATTCTACTTGCTTAAATAGAGAGAATTATATAATTCCGTCTTTCTATTCTAGCTTCACTTCAGTAAACTTTTTTACATTTAGCTTGAATTGTGACTTCTGGAACTCAAAATTGTTTATATGCTATACTTCTTCTCCAGGAATGCATCCTCGTGTTTTGGTTGATGGTTTTGAAATTGCCAAAAGAGCAGTCCTCCAATTTCTGGAAAAATTTAAGACTCCCGTAGTGATTGGCAATGAGCCTGATAAAGAGATACTGAAGATGGTAGCACGTACGACTTTAAGAACAAAGGTCATTTCCAACTTAGTACGCTTATTGTATTGTCTTTCTTCTCCAGTTCTCCATGGAGCGTCTCTGACCCAGTTTCCTGCTCTCGTGACAGTTGTATGAGTCATTGGCAGATCAATTGACTGATATTGTTGCAAATGCTGTGAGTGTTCTTCATTTTATGTTTGCTGAATCGAGATTTTTTTGAAGTGGTCTATAACTCTTCAAATTCAATCCTTTTGATCATGCTGTATTAGTCCATTCATTTGTTGATATTTTTTTTCATGATTGTGGTGAGCGTGGTTCATTTTTTAACTTTATGGCAATCTTTTTTATTATAGGTAATCTGCATCCGCAAGCCAGAGGAACCTATTGACCTATTTATGGTTGAGATAATGCACATGAGACATAAGTTTGATGTTGATACTCAATTGGTACGTCCACTTTTACTCCCATGACTGCTCTGTAGGAGTATCTAGTATTACCATTATTTTCTTGAGAGTACACCATATTGAAATACATTTTGTCCCTGAACTAAGATGGAATCAATTTTGATAGCTTTTCCACCCCCGACTCGAAACCTTATTTTTCTTAACTTCTTGTAGTTTCTTCTATTTCTTGATATAACTCTCATTTGCATCTATTTCTGCATACACAATCTTTTTTCTTGCTCGGGCATTAAGCCTGGTCTGCTGCAAGATGTATGCAAAAGACAAAAGCTTATTTTTTTTGGAGATCTTGTTATTTTATCAACACATTAATGTTATTTGATTTTTATATTTTTGTATTCGTAGGTTCCCTTGTCTTTTGGTGTTATATGTGTATCTGGCTGATAAGTGTTTCTGCTCATTTTAGATTGAAGGCCTTGTCCTTGACCATGGCTCTAGACATCCAGACATGAAGCGGCGAGCAGAAAACTGTCATATTTTGACTTGTAATGTGTCTCTAGAGTATGAGAAGAGGTATTCAAAAATATTATCCGTCAGAAGAATCACCGTGGTTAGTAATGATTGTTTGAATGTAGAACCTAGTCACTGACACTTCTTTTGTCAGTGAAATAAATGCAGGGTTCTTCTACTCCAGTGCAGAACAGAGAGAGGCAATGGTTGCAGCTGAGAGACGCTCTGTTGATGAGAGAGTTCAGAAAATTATAGATTTAAAGAACAAGGTAGAGTTGGTGTTAGCGTTAATGAATGGGCATGTTTGTTTCTATGTTTGCGGTATTCTGTATGAGATGCTGCATTGATGGCACACAAATACCTTTTGCAGGTTTGCGCTGGTAATGACAACAACTTCGTCATTATAAATCAAAAAGGAATTGATCCTCCCTCATTGGACCTTCTTGCTCGGGCTGGAGTAAGTTTTCTCACTTAGTCTCTTACATTAAGCCTATTATAGATTCCTGGAAGTGTAATTTATTTATTAGTTGTTTTAAATCTTTGTTCTAAGCCACTCTTAAGGTGAATGGCACTTCAATAGCATTGTAATTTACAGTTAATTTTTTTCTTAGTGTTGTGCAACTTTATGTATGCTGCCCTTACTATGTGACATGTAGATAATTGCACTTCGAAGAGCTAAGAGAAGGAACATGGAGCGGCTAGTTCTAGCGTGCGGTGGGGAGGCTGTTAACTCCGTTGATGATTTGACTGAAGACAGCCTTGGTTGGGCAGGATTGGTTTATGAGCATGTTCTTGGGGAAGACAAGTATACCTTCGTAGAAAATGTGAAACATCCTCATTCATGTACAATTCTTATTAAAGGTACTTTACCCCGATTGTTTACTAAATCTAAAATATCATGACTTCACTAGCCATTACTTGTTGGAAATCTAGCCTAATCTGTATCTGGTTCAGGACCAAATGACCATACAATTGCTCAAATCAAAGATGCTGTTCGTGATGGCCTAAGAGCAGTTAAAAACACGATAGAGGATGAATCTGTTGTACTAGTAAGTTATCATAATTTGCGTGCTGTTTCTTAAATATTCGTGATTTCCAGGAATAACTCTATAACAAATTTTGGAGCATGCATCATTAATTAATTATGAAATTCTTTTAATAAGGGTTTGTCTTGTTGCCGTCTGCTTGCCATGTTGAGGATGACTTGAGCTTCCTGCTAACATGTGGTGCTCAATGGTTAATTTACAGGGTGCTGGGGCCTTTGAAGTTGCAGCAAGGCAGTACTTAGTTAATGACGTCAAGAAAACTGTCCAGGGGGTACGGCCTTACATGTCCATTTTTATGCTTGTCCTAGATTTGAAGGGACATTATTAATGTTCCTCTATGATACCAATACTAACAAATTGTCAACCATGATCAGAGAGCCCAACTTGGCGTGCAAGCGTTTGCTGATGCCCTTCTTATTGTGCCGAAGACACTTGCTGAAAATTCAGGTCTTGACACTCAAGATGTGATCATTTCTTCTGATTTATGTGTTATCGGCGGCTACTACTATATTGAGTCGCTTTTCTTGCTATTTCTGTTGTCGTTATTTATCCACCGTCATTGGATGCAGGGAGAGCATGACAACGGAAATGTAGTTGGACTGAACCAGCACACAGGAGAAGCCATTGATCCTCAGATGGAGGGGATCTTCGACAACTATTCAGTCAAGCGTCAGATCATAAACTCAGGGTATGTCATTTTCATGACCACATAGAATTTTGATCTTTGTCTGCCTTTTACAACAGAATGAGTAAATAGTGAGATTATTTTGTTTTGTGCAGTCCGGTGATTGCATCTCAGCTACTACTCGTGGATGAAGCGATTCGTGCTGGTCGTAATATGCAAACCAACAGCGATCCTCTATTTCTCCATTTTTGGATTTTAGGTGAATGTTGAATTTCAAACTTCAACTTGATACTTGATGCTTAAATCAATTTCGATAACGTGGAAAAACTCACTGCTTGCTTCCACCATCATATTTGAGCCTTGTTTTGCTGATGGACATCATAATCAAAGAAATGTTAATTTTATGTTGAATCGATTTTGAGAAAAATGATATACTTGCTCAATTCATAATATGTTTGAACACTCAAAAGTGTTCTACTCTATTCAACAATTATTTGTATAGTATCAAATAGTTATATCCAGATATAAGATTGTGGAATACTTGTAGTTGCAAAAGATCAAATGGACTCGAAAAGACTTGTACAAGGAAATATTAAGTCAAACCTATTTTGAGTCAGATTCAATCCAATCTTGTACATTTTTTAGCTTTTTCGTACCTTGAAATAAAAATAATCAAAATCTTTATATATCGCAAAGATTGGAAGCTTTTATCCAAAAAAGAAATCCCCAAAATGATTCTTAATTTAACTAATTTGAGAGTAAGTAAATGGAGGGAAAGTGAGACTTCAAGATACAAAATTTAAATTTTCTTAATTTCCACGCCAAGTCTTTGAGTATTATTTAGTCATTTAAGGACGAAACAAGTATTTATAATTACAAATAAACTAATGATTCGAAAATAGCAGGAGATAAGTAGTGTTGCCCGAAATTCCCCAAATATATGGCGGGGAGATAAATAGAAAAGTTGATATAGATTGGCGCTTTCATTCAAAATATTCAAAAATCCCTCCAAATTTTCATTACCCCCTTCATATGTTATTTGATTTTCCAAAATAATCTCTGAAAATCAAAATCACAAATAATAAAAATGGCAATAATATCAGGGTCTGCATCAAAACGAACCAAAATTGAACACAGTCCATCAAAAAAGCAAGTGAAAATGAAGTCAACGGCCACCTCCCCGAAGAAGCGGAACAATTGTCCCGGTATTCGAGTCAAGGGGGCACGCATCTATGATTCCAAGGACGGCAAAACTTGCCATCAGGTTTATATATGTTGTGTAATATTTGTTGAAATACTTATCAAAATGGCTGTATTTTATGTATTTTAATAATGTGATAATGTTTGACTAAAATCGGAGTTACGTGACTCAATAAAGGCTACAAAGTTTGTTAATTTTGACAATTGAAAATTAAAGTGATCAATGTTTTTGAAATGGAGGTAGTATTATTTTATTTAAAACTGAAAATATACCTTTCATTCCAAGCATTGCTATGTGTGTGAATTAATGTTACAAAGTTTGTTATTTTTTACAATTTGTAAACAAACTATGAAACTAGGCAATAAATTTGAAATGGAGATAGTGTAAATGTAGTAAAAAAAATTCGAAGGTATTGATGTTCGGTGATAAAAATTTAGTACTAAATTTGTGATCTTTATAGGTATTCGGAACTGGGTTTGATTGGATTTATGTTTCAATTGAATTAATTCATCAGCTGCTACAGATTTGTATTGTAAAGTGTAATCTATTGAATAAATAATTTGGATTTTAAATAAAATGCAAGATTAAGAGTTTCTCAATAGTCTCACATAAGGAAATGGTTTGTTCTTTTCCTTAAGAAATAGTGAAATATGTATGTATAGGTTATTTATACTTTGAGCGTTTGATTAAATATATATTGGTACAGTGCCGTCAAAAGACTAGGGACTTCAGTGCAGCATGCATGAATCCGAAGGAAGGCAAGCCGTGTACTGTTAGGTTTTGTCACAAATGTCTCTTGAACAGGTTAGAGTTTGCCTTTTGAGAACTCGAGTTATTTAATTCATCCGAGATATTAATTGTAATTGTGATTGTTAATTCTGCATGTGTTCTGTATTCATATTTATCAGTTTGGTATATTCAATTTAGGTATGGAGAACAGGCTGAAGTTGTATCGCAGTTAGGGGACTGGAATTGTCCCAAGTGCAGGGGAATTTGTAACTGTAGTTTTTGCATGTAAGCTTTTAGATGATGTGTTTTATTGTTTATCCGATTTGAGCATGAACTTTATAGCTGACAAAAATTTGTTTTTTAGGAAGAAAAAAGGTCATCAGCCTACTGGACAGCTTGTTCTTACAGCCAAGGCAAATGGGTTTTCTTCTGTATCGCAGATGCTGCAGGTGGGCGTTGTTGAACGTTTGGACTCCAAAAAGGATCTGCAGAACACTGGAAGTTTACACAGTGAAACTGTTGCAGCTGAAAAGGTGCATGTTGCTTCTTATATTGAGTGGCCAATCATAATTGAGTTGTATCGTCTGATTGTTATTGTGGCTTCTTTGTTGTTAATTTTTTTTTTCAACAGGAAAATTCACCTAATATGAGCAAAAAACATGATAAGGAAAATGTGGTTGATCGAAAAATTGATCCAAACTTCCAGGCTAAGCCTTCGTCACCAATTTGTGCTCAGAAAAAGTCAACTCGAGATGTGGTGGAAGTAGTGAATGATAGAAGGGGTAAAAGTCCAGTTGGTGTTGCCCAGGCAAGAGTGACTAGGCAATCTGCACAAAAGGCTAGAGTACTAAAGGACGTCTCTGATGTCAATGTGCCTACAGTAGAGCTTGAGGAAGGCAAAGTGGTTGTGAAACCACAGTGTAATGGGGATCTTAATAACTGCAATGTTGGTGATCCGAAACAAGACAATGTCAAGGGACAAGCATCTACACAGGCTCATTGCAATGAAATGGAAACAAAAACTATTCCTCAGCCTGAAGAGAGGAAATTTAAAAAACCGAAGCAAGATGTCTTCCAGGAGGAAGATTATAGTAATGTGTTAGAAACCTTACCTACAAATTCTGAAACTACGGACATAGTGTTAAATAAAGAAGTGACAGAAAATATTTTGGGAGATAAGGCAGATAAAACAAATAATATGAAGTATCTTCAGGGAGGTTGTTCTATATCCTTAGGTGCTGGAATAGAGAACAGTTTGAAAACACACATTCCCTTGCCTCAGGGAACTGAGTTGATGAATGTATCTGGGATTGAGATACCATCTGAAGATGTTGGAAATGTGTTACAGTTCCTAGAGTTTTGTGCTGTTTTTGGAAAGGTAAGTGGTTGATTTTATTTAATACTCCCAATAAAGGAAAAATTTATCATCACAATATGATAGCTTAGATTGTTAAAAAATAAATACATACTTTCATGATCTATATTATTTTTATTGTATTCATGTCCAAACTAATCACAAATTACTCCCTCATCTTGAAATATTTGATTGTTTAGGAAAACAGTTTCTTATCTTTTACTTGATCATTGAATTTCTCAATGAAACCTTTTCTATTTGCAATAGTTTAAACTAGATGATCAGGTATTCAAAGACCGAGGCAGTATATGCCTTATCGTGTCCGCACTAATTCCTTATGCATGTCTGATATGAGTACTTGTGTAAGAAATAGCGTAATTGAGGCATTGTTGTATGATGCCCAATCAGTTGGGTGATGCTCTTATTTCTTTCATAACATTAACATATTGCAAGTTAATTGAATTGAGATTTTCCTCATTTTCTATCATGACCATGTATTCACAGGTTATCGACGTCAAGAAAGGGCAGGCTGAAGCTGTTGTCAGAGACATTCTGCAAGGCCGAACAGCTCGGCGAGGAAAATGTTCCTTGACAGTGAATTTTCTAATCCAATTACTATCTGTCATTCAGGAGGACGAAGAAGGGTAAGATTAGTACCTAAACTTTTCTGGTCTTCTTTGCAATATTCTTATTAAATAAAATGACCTATTTATTTCTCTCCAGTTCTCAATCACCAAGTCCATCACATGGAAATAATTCATGGATTCACTCACTTAAACAGTGTATCTCCGACTCCCATGATGTTGCCAAATTGATGGACTTGGATTTGTTAGATGAGGGAGCACATGTATATGAATCTCTAACTACCTCAAAGAAGCTTAAACTGTTGAATTTCTTGTGCGATGAGATTCTTGGAACTAGGTAACCCAATATTGGTTTTTAGGATCCAGCAATATTTATATATATTCTAGTCATTCATGCTGAATCTCACTCACAGTAAGATAAGGAACTGGATCGATGAGCAAACTGCAAAATTGGCTGAGAAGGCAAAGGAAGTAAAGAGCAAAGTTCTTGCTGCAAAAAATAAGGTAAAAATGAAATCAATTTTGCTTACGTCGGTCTCTGGGGATTATGAAATTAACAAAATGTCTATAATTTAGGAAAAACGTTTGAAGCAAAAAATGCAAGATGATATAGCAAAAGCAGTTCTTGCAAACAATGGTGCTCCTCTATCAATCTCGGAGAATGATGCTATTATTTCCAAAATCAGAACTAAAGCAGCTAAAGCCCATGCCGAGGTCCTGGAGTCCCAGGGCCTGCTACCAAAGGGTATCTTCAAAACTTTAATACCAGTTTCTCTTTAGCCTGTCTCAATTTCCTTGCCAGTTTGTTCAGAACAACTTTCAGAGCTATCACATTCAACTTTAATACCAGTTGCAAGAAGTTTTCATATGCTAATTTCATATGCCCGTTATTGTTGTAGGTGATCAAACATCTGATGCTGTTAGAATAAAGCCAATCCTTTTGGACGCCAGTGATGGCCGTGCCTATTGGAGGTTAAATAGCTGTTCTAACAAATCTGACATACTTAGCCAAGGTAAGCTCTAAAAAAATTCCAGAGTTCCATAGTTCTGACATTCATCTGAAAAAAAATTCCCTCTTTCCCAGATGTAGGAAGCGGCAATACAGTTGCCTTGAAAGAGAAATGGTCTGCTTTTGATGATGATCAAAAGGATGCAATTGAGAAGCATATTAGTTCACTTGCTTTGAAAGATAAATGGTCTGCTTTTGATTCACAAGTGTTTTTCATGTCCAAGTCTACTTGCAGTAATGCATTTTACGATTTGAGTTCCTTGATGCTAATTGCTCTCACATAAATTGATCTTCTGTTTTGTTATTTTTTTGCTTCTAGGAAGAAGAAGCTGGTTGCTAAACGATCATACGATGTCATGGCGAAGGAAGTCAGTTGTGACATGTAGCTCACTCATTTTAGATCCCCATCCGCTTTTTTGTTAATTAATGTTGTATTGTTAGCAATAGATGTTTCATCTTGTAAAGTTTTGCAGCATTGCTTAAAGATCAGTTTCACATGTTAGAAATTGAGGCTCTAAATGGATTTAGGAAAGTGACCATTTAATTCATTCTAGGCTGGGTTGTGCCTTGTGTTATTTTTATTGGAATTGGAAGAAGCATGCTAGTATTGAAGTAGTCAAAACTCACTTGTTTTGTTAATTGAAACTATGCTTTCAATCTGATCGTCTGAATTGGGATAGCAAAAGAGAAGAAAATATTATACTCCCTCTAGTTGCTGATATAATTGATTCTTAATAAAATACTTTTACTCGAAACATTCACTTTATATGGAGGGAGTACTTTTTTTGAAATTTGTTTCTAAATTAGTCTTCACAATGTTAATCATGAAGATGAGCATTAACATCCCATGCATAAATCAAATTACATTAAATTAACAAGAGTATTATAAGCCAACCGAACAGATAGTTTGAATACTGAACCACAAAAAACTTGCAAGCTAGTATTTCGGTGTGCGGGATTGTAAGCCAAGCATAAACCAATGACAATTGACGTCTAGCCGGAAATGCCCGCTGTTGATGGAGCTTAGCGAGAAAACCTTTGCAACCGGTACAAGCTCCAAAAGAAAAGGAAGATTGAGCCATAAAGCTGAGAAGCATCTGCCACCACTTAAATGTAATGTTTTAGTTGTGCAAACAAGCCTTCTGCCCAAGTGAAGAAGGCGAATCTTGAGGTGAACTTCTGCCCTCACCTGTGACAATCCGCTGACAGATCGAGGACTAGATATTTCATGGTGATCGTCCATGGGACAGTAATCCAGCTTCATGAGATTCAATACAAGTAGATTTGTAGGAATCTCTAAACTTGAAACATATTTTCTTCTAGCAACAAATGTGATGAAAACAAACAATAACATGCCCCAATGCCTCTAATAGACTCCCGCCTAAGAGCAGTAGGTGGCGGGGGGTTGGATTGTTTGCAGCCTTACCCCTGTGATAACAGGGAACCTGTTTCAGAGTTGACCCAACAAATGTAATCAAAGGAAAAATAAAGTGACGGGGACCTCTTAAAGAACACACATACTTACTTCGAGAGCTTACAGCCCTGCCGCAATATTTATTAAGTCTCTGGACTGATGAAAAACTTTTGCTGAGGACTTCCAGCAACTTTAAACTGAACAGAATATGATGCATCTGGTTGATAAAAGAAATCTAGCAATTACAGCAAAAAAAAATTTGATTCAATGAAGACAACTTAAATGCTTCAGCAGAAATAGTTTAAGAATATCTGACATTCCAGCAACAAAATCGGATTAGTAGCAAGACCTATCTTTCACAGAGGAGGGCCCAAAAAGGGGGGAAACCGCAACTAGAAGAAACAACTATAACTGAAGCGTACATATATGAAGATGATAAAAACATACATATCATTTTAGGAGAGGAAGAAAGAATACCAAAATATCCAGTATGATCAAATTTGTCTACAGAGAGTATATTAACTATGCAAGATTCAGTTACATAAAGCACATAAGTGTGTTATAGTACAATAACAATATGAAGATATCAAAGTTGTCAGACAGAGCTCACCATTCCAAAAGAGAATCCATAATCAAGATCAGGAGATATCATATGCAAAGATGCTCCCTGCATATTTTGTGGGATAAAATGGTCACATTAAGAAGTGAAGAAAATGATAACTTGTCTACGGAAGATTGAAGATCATGCCATACCTTGCCCAAGAATCAGTATAGAATTTGGAGCGATGGCCACAATCTCTTGAATCTTTTCACATGTAAATATTGCTCGAGGAACTGAAAAGTTTTAAACATTCACTAATCTTCCACGTTTAATAATCACATAAGCTCATACATAAAGAAATGGATGATAATCAGTACAGAATAAACTCAGAGGTCACTGACTCACAGTCGGACATTGATGACTATTAAAAAAGTTCTGAGAAGGTTTCTATGTTTATGAATAGAGATTAGGACAAAACATTCAATCAATCTGCATCTCAAACTTTATTACCACCAAATCCAATGAAAAGGATGCAGTTGCAATATACTGATTCTCCTTCAACGTATAGCAATGAGCTAAGCACACATATTGCTTTCTCCAGTGATGAACTGTTTGGTTCATAGCTCAAATATTCTAATCATGACAATAAATTCTAAGCGGTGAAAACATGCATGCTGCTCCCTATGTCTACACTCGCTTAATATATCAAGTGATTGCAAACTAGTAGAATGTTAACGTCAACAAATGAAATGGATGCAGATTCGATATGACTAAGCATGCAAATCATAAATCGTGAAGGATCTGACATGTGAAAAAATGTATATTTAGTTTCAGGATCCGAAAAGATAGGAAATTTAAGAACTAAAACACGAAGTTGACAATGTAAACCTGATATTTGTATTTTCTGTTCATCAGACTCTTGCTTATTGTCATCACTACCAGAAGTATCCATGTCAGACAACTCCATCATGTGTATGGAATTATGTCCATCAGATATCCAAACAGTTCCATTTTCTGCACATGGATTGCAAGTGCTATAGATAGAGAATAAAACATTAAGGTACTATGACTCAAGACGAGAGTTTGCAGTCACTGTAAGTGAAAAAAAATTCATAATAATATAACTGCTTGGCATATTAAGACACCGGGGCACATATATCAGTGAAAAATATAATCCGGCATACTTGAAGATATATCAGGAAAAACTGCAAGCCTCTCAACTTTCATGGATTGAGGTAAAGTCTTCATCAGGTGGGACATATTTGACCCACCCATAGTTTGGGAGAGGTGGAGCAAATGTAGTTCTCCAACTGAATCCAAGATCAGAAACTTTTTTGGTGATAAAGACTGGATGGAAATTGCCTTCACATATTTCCTTTGCTTCTTCATAGTTTTAGAAAGTTCGACTCCCTCGCGCTTCAACTCCACAAAACATGCACCTACTTCTTCCGAAACCTGTCTCACTTTAAGAGTCCTCAATCTTGCTGCAAATTACAATGCACAATCAGCAGCTGAAGCAATAGCAAAAGCAACTGTTTCAGAGATATTGCTAAGCAAAGAATCTCCAGAAAAATCCTAAATTAATAAATGAAATCTAGGTCATAAGAATATGACAAATTTCTCTCGTGAGGCCCGTTACTGTTCACATGAAAACACCTCTTACGAGCAACATCCAAGTACAGTAGCAAGCAATGCAACTAGACATGGAAATGAGTAACTCGTCAAGTCCAATTCACAAGCACTCCGCCAAGTCATTACGCTTCCAAAGCTAAAGGTCAGAAGTCAACCAAGAACATCTTATGTTAACAGTTTAAATTTCATATAATGTCTCTATCGACTTCATTATATAGGATTGTGTCTGGACAAAGCTACAGTAATGTAACATCAATGATAAGCCAACTAATACACAAGGCTCAGCATAAGGCTACAATCCATATCATTCTACTACTTAATGCGAATAACAAAGTGTAAAATGTACTTTTAAGCAGAAAAAGAAAATCATAAAGCGCAAAAAACATATCATGCAATTGAATACTACAATAAAAAGAATCCACAAACTGAACAAGCTAAACTTTCACTCTATTCAAATAAACGTACTCGACTCAGAATGATTACTCTTCGATTCCAATGCAACCTTGGACTTATTCACACTCCTAGATCCTTCATTGTCCATATTCTTCCCTCCATGGTTCTCCCCGATGGAAACAGTAATACCATTAATCCCATTAATCAATCCATTCAATTTCTTAACTTTCCCCACATCCAAAACCTTCCTACTTGATTTCACTTCTCTCTTAACCCTCCCTTTAACCAGCCTCTGCAATGGAAAAGCCCTAACCCCATTCTCCTCCCCCAAAACCATGTACCCAAACGCCACACCAATCGAAAACACCGGTAAACAACACTCAATCACAGCACTTTTCATCAACTTAACCACCTCATCACCAACCATCCTAACAGAAAAAACCCAAATCCTCGAATTCGAAACCGAATACAAAACAAAAACATTAACACCCCCCACTAACCTCACACACACTCCATGCCCAACCCTAAACACAACCCCATTCTTCCCCTCATCAAACTCCAAATCACGATGGTTACACACTACTTTCACTTTCTTGAATAATTTTGTAGCTGGGTTTTGCATGTAGAAGCGGAGAAGTATGGCAGTGCCACCGTTGGTATGGGAGGAAACTAAGAAAATGGTGGTGGTGGAGAGGTGGAGGAAGGTGGCGGAGGAGGTGGGGGAAGGGATGAGGAGGGGCGGAGGAAGGTGGGTAGGTGGGGAGGAGAGAGAAGGGTAGAGAGAGAAAGAAGTGTCTTGATGAGATAGAGCGAGAGAGAGGGAGGTGGGGTCGAGGAGGAGAGAGGTGGTGGTGGTGGGGGTTGAATTTGGTGGTGTGAGGCGGCGGACGGTGACGGGTGGTGGCGGAGATGGTGGTGGAGGGAACATTTTAATTGGGGGGTTATTGAGAATTAAGACAGGGTTAATGATGTTTAGTACTCCGTAATTAGTAGAGTACTAGGAAGGGCATGGCGGGAGATTAAGGATGTTGCTGGACCAGGTTGGTTAAGGTTCGGACATGGATGTCAGATTAAATTCTTCTAATTGACTTGTACAAAGATCAATATTTCATATACTTTTGTGTAAGGATATCAATGAGTCCAGTTCGAGGAAGTATCGGGTTATATACTGAATAGACATTTTATCGGGTCTGTAATTAATCGATTGTTTTGTATCGAGCAAGATAATCTATTCGATTTCAACTCGATTAACCTTCAAATGGTTTTCGAATGGAGTATTTTGGATCGAGCAACGAACTAATATGGTGTATTCGTTACGTTCACAACATTAGTGATAATTTACCTAGATAAATGTTTATGATGTATTAATTTTTAACAAAATATATATTAAACTTTATCTGGTTTTTAGTCGAGCGAGTTTCGGTGTACTCGTCAAGTTATTGAGTACAAAGCAATCAAGTCTGACACGATAAGTCTTTGGCAAGTTGTCGAGTATTTAGAATAGGGTTCCAAACGGGTATTAACTTTCTCGGTTCATTCATAAGATTACTTTTGTATCACATTCTCTATTAATTTATGTTAACATCATGATGATCGTTTTACTTATTTTTAAAAATAAAACATATGTTATAGACAATGTGAATCATCTAATGATACAAAGTTTAATAAAAATGGTACTCTGTACTATTGTATATTATGATCTTCGACTTTTAAATTCTGAATTTTATGGTATAGGTTAAGAGAATAAGAAATTTTTGTATTAATCACATTGTAAATACACATATTTATATACATAATTCAAAATTCTAATGGGCCCACAAGCCTATACAACATTAAAATACACGATCCGTTAACAGTATAGTAGTAAATCTAGTAATGCCTCTTCCAGCATCAACATGGACCACAACTGATACAACATTGACAACAAAATGATCATCATCCAATATTCAAATTCCCTCAATTAGTAAAATTTTCAACGGTGCCTCCCTCTTCAAGTGCCTTGGCTGCAGCCGTGGGTTCCACGAAGAACGAGGGAGTCACCGGAGTACCCGACAATTCAGCTGGCAAATCAGCTATTCCCTTGAGGTAAAATGTGTAGAACAATTTGAAGGGGAATACTATTTGTTGCAGCTTGACTTGTCCGGAAGCGCCTTCGAAAATCCCTGTTCCTCCAGTCACAGCTAGATATGTATCCTCATAAGTCCAGTATGGTCCCTGTACTGCTAAATGACCATACTTGCCAAAGTAGAAGCTGTAGATGGCTTCAAAGTCTATACCTACCTTTCCAAATGAACACACATGCTTAACCACAACACATAGTCCTGCAGTTATTCCTAGTCGTTTTTGTAGATCCCCTGTGTAAAGCTGAAAACAATCCATTGTTATAAACCAGTGATAGTAAAAAATGTATTATTTGTGATATACAGTGTTGTACTAATACAGTGTACTATTTATGTTTAAATTTTCATTTTGGGACAATTGGGAAATAACCATCCTGTTTACGGCTGGGTAAAAACATCTCCTTATCTTGATTAGATAGGGCACTATTTAGATGTATTGAAGCATATTATGTTATTGTATAAATGTGGGTTATTTTACTTCATTACTTAACAGGAAAAATTGACATGCATAACTAGAAAGATCGTTTGTTATGGGTCCAATTAATTAAATTAAGAACTGGTTCATTCAAATTGAACATTATAAAAGATAAATCAAGTGAAAGAATTGCAAAAGAATTGAAAATTTTACCTTGTTTGAGAAAGGCACAAGATCACCAATGGAGGAGATAATCTTTCCACTCAAACGAAGATAAGCAGGGCTGTCACGATCAAGCTCGTTGATCTCATAAACGTACAATTCTTGAACTTTCGCTGCAATATAGTAATAAGTTAATTAAGTTTCTAAACAACCAAAATATTGGCGAAATCAGGATTTTTACAGGTTGCGAATAATTTGATATCATACCATGCAAATAAAATAATTATCAAAATATAGAAGTACGAACAATATAATTTTTGAAAGAATGACTATAATTTTTTTAAAAATGAATCATGGAATTATATTTTTCAAAGCCTTAGCTTCCTAGTTCCTCCAACTGCAATGAAACAATCAAATCCTCATAGAAATTTGTACTTACTGGATTCTGAATCTGATGAGGTGGGCTCATTATTGTAGGTGGAAGTGATTGTTTCTGCTTGTGTTGTTGAAGAAGCACTGAGTTTGAGGCTGTGTGAGACCAATGGCTTGGAGTTCTTAAAAAAATGGATTCTGTTAAAAGATGAAGTTGCATAGCTGCATGATGGTAGTTTGACAGATGAAGCGACACTTATGGTTCCTCCCAAGGTTGATGATAATGAAGCAGTCATAGTTGAGACTTGAGATGATGAATAATGTTTTTTTGGAAGAAAATAAAACTAGAGGCTGAAAATGTTTTTTATCTTTTATAATATTATCGTAGTTTATAAATTGAGTGTGATGAAAATGGGTGAGGGGTAGTTGGGGTTATATAGTAATGTAGTTGTGAGGTGGGAAATGTGAATTGAAAATATATAGACTCTTTGAACAATGTGATAATTCTAGGCAAATTAATAAAGAGGTGGCTATTTTATTTGTCTCAAACAAGCTCGAGGAAAATGTTTTTGTAATGTGGGAAATTCTTTTTTTGTGCATATGTACACGACTGGTTATGCATGGGTTAGGTGGAATGAAGTTCTCTTGGATTTTTATGGATATTTATTGATAAGATGGAACGGGACTTCTCTTGGATTTTCTTATGGATATTTCAAGATCAATTGATAAGACAAAAACATGCAGTTGTTCTGCATTATAAGGATGGCTAATGAAATTGCCCATAACAATATCATGAAAGTTTTGGAAAGCATTTAGAGGGTGTTTGGCTAAGATTATTGTTTTAACTTATGGGTGATTAATGAGTATAATACAACTTATAAGCGATTACTGTTAAATTTATTTAGATTTGTTTGGCTAACATAACTTTGGTACCCAGATTTTTTTTTACATGTCGGATAACAATAATTATACAAAAATGATAAACGAATTTATAGCGACATCAGATTTATATATCACTTTTTTTTAATCTTTATGATAATAATAAATTAGAAATTAAATATTTAAAGAATAAAAATAACTATAAATAAAATTTATATTTGTACTAAAAATATAATATTTATTTATTTATTAGTTTTTTCAATAAAGAGTAAAATACTAAAAAGTTAGTATAACTAAAAATTATAAATGAAAAATAAATAAGGTATAAAGTTAAACATTGAGGGATAATTAAGTAAATTACTTAGTCAAACCAACTTATAAGTTGGAGCAAAAAAAATTGAAAAAAAAGTTAGGATTTACTATTTTTTTTTATTTCAACTTATAAGTTGGAGGTAAAATAAGTTTAGCTCACACACTTTTTAAATTTATGTTGTAGGTACAAGTTCAGCCAAACACCCTCTTAATGTACAATGTTACCGTTCATCATAATATTTTCTTAAAGAGTAATTCTTATTTTATTACGGTGTATAAAGTTTCACCATATTCTATGTATTACGTATTTGATTGGCATTCCAACTCCTATACTTTGGTATTATTTATTTTTAATGTTACATCATATTCCTTTACACACCTAATTACATCCTACTCTTTATTATTTATATGTTGCACACTTCCTGATCTTTCAAATTTTCCGTCAAAAGTAACGATGATTAGTTATGCACTCACGATTTGTGGAAACTCAGTCTGAAAAACTAGGGCTTTTCCATCCAAATGGCTAATAAAAAGAAAATCCCCATGCAAAAAGAAACATATCTCAAAGACTACAAACATAATAAGATTGTGTATGAGGTTAGTGTAATTTATCAAGCTGTGGTAATTACACTTTTGCATTCAATAACTGAGCATTATATCTGGGACTTTGATGGTTTTAGTGGGCAAAGTGTGATGGAAAGACGCAGCAGAGATGGTGTGGTCCTCATTGGCTTAAGTTCCATATTTAAAAGATCTCCTGTTTATAAACTATGGCCCTATATAGCAATAAATAGGGGCACAATTTTCAGCTTCCAAATTCTTCCAACATGTCTTCTACTTAGACTATATACAATAGTGGAGTTTAATACCAAAAATAGAGTTTAATGCATTTAATGGTAAGGCTTTAATACTTGATTGAATGAGGGAGGTAAGCGATCAAAAAATTCAACTGGCTGAAAGATGGAAACTTAGACAGAAAACATTTAGCTTATGGCAGATAACATGACAAGATGATTGGACACGCATAATCAAGGGGATGAATGGAAAGATTTTTATTATATTGACAATTTAGATACAATTATTACATAAAAATAATTATCTATACTATATATAAAGAAAATAGATGTAGTTAGTTATTTGGTTTCACCAATTTTTTTTTCCATTTAATACCCTCACAAACTATAGATTATGACATATTAATATGAGGACATAATAGTAATTTGCATGCCATATATTCATGTATCACACTAAAATAAATTTTCAACCGCCTGCCATAGTTACTCCACGCACGTTCATCATCCCATAACCTACTCTATATTTATATTCCGGCTTAGGTAGCGGGGTCTCGGTTGCCTATGTGGCCTCATCCTTTCGAGGCCTACAAATTTCACCACACGTAAATATCGTCATTTGATCCCTCATCCCTTGCTGAATCTTCGATTCAATACATTTGGCCCTATTGCTTGAAAGATATTTTTAATGTTCACTTTTAAACAATACCGGCCCTATATTTTGGATGGGTTATTTTT
Source organism: Lithospermum erythrorhizon (assembly GCA_019722365.1). Taxonomy (NCBI): domain Eukaryota; kingdom Viridiplantae; phylum Streptophyta; class Magnoliopsida; order Boraginales; family Boraginaceae; genus Lithospermum; species Lithospermum erythrorhizon. The sequence continues at coordinate 53,938 of JADFUC010000734.1, read as the reverse complement.
AAGATTAGATTTTTGACTAATTAAGATTCTCTTGTAATTTAGTACCTCAGGTACTCAGGGCTATCTCTTTAACTGTAAATCAGTACTTAGTGCTTATCTCATATAGTCATATTTTCATATACCCAATTGAAACTCCAATGTAATTATTTAAAATTGAATTCAATTCTAATCTAATTTTTCATCATTCATCAATTGATATTTGATGTAGCAAATTTTTTTCTTTGCCTCAATTTGAATTTTTGGTTTGTGGTATTTTATTGATTTTATATTTTGCTTCAAGAAATGTCAGGAGAATTTCAATTTTCAAATGAATGTTTTATTTTTTTGCAACAAAACTTTCAAATTAACGTTTTAATAGCCTATCGAATTTAATCTGGGCTTTTAAATTTATATGGTTATTTATTTTACATACAAAAAAAATTATTTAATAGAAGGGTCTCATTTAGTATCAAGGCATAGGGCTCCCGTTTTTTATGAAATGGCCATGTTCATATTGATCAGTTACAATTGAAAACCAAGTACCCCAACTGTTCTGTTGTAAGTACGCAAGAACATATCATTGCTTTAGATGTTCATTGAGAGTATGCGGCCTGAGATCGTAAAAGTCCTATTTTTATTTATTATTTTTGATATATTGAAATTTTGTTGTTAATTTAGTCAGCGAAAGTGATGTATGATTTTCTAAGACATAACCAACACCAATTAAATTAATCCATAACCGCGATGTAATGTGATATAATCCACCAAAATTCATACTTGAAATTATTCAAATTACAAGTTGACTATCATGTAATTTTGATATTAATAGTTTTGATTGATTTTATATGAATGCAATTACGCACACGTAAAACCAAGCGCCTTCTGGGCTTCATCTATATCACCCAAGCCTCCATATGAGGTGGTCTTGTCTGATCCACGTAAGTTATGCTTTATAAACATTCTCCTTCTAAAAATATATATATATATATATATTTATATATATATGCCGCCATGAGATAGCACAACTACTTCCATATTAGGTAATCCGTATCAGCTGCCCTGACGCATGCGAGATGGATCTCGACTAATGAATATTTTCAATAAGATTTGAGTCCTGTGATGATTCGTCGATCCCGTCAAAAGTCCTTGCGTGACTTAGTGTCCGTAAATCGGTAGGACGGGAAAAGCCCATAGTTAGTTGGGCAAGCTGCATCAGACTTTACGGGCAACTCAACCCCGGGTGATATTCTCCTAGGTTCCAATGGGAAAAACGGAAGCCAATCGGTAAGAAGCACATGAATGAATTTGGATTCTTCCTCCCTCTATGGTCTATGTGTTTATTCCAAGATGTGTTTCAGCCTTAATGAATCTATAGACCGGGAATGGTTTTACTATCCGGCCCAGCCATTTCCCTAAAAGTTCCTCCTTTCCGGATTCTGATCAGCTACTACCTAAAAAGAAGAGGGGTGACAGTTGGACTTAGCTTTCCTAATTAGTACAAATGAGATACCGGAGAATATATTCATTTCAATCGATGCTTCAGCCTCGATCGGACTCCATTCCTTCCTATGATACCGAGATATAGCGAAGCTTTGAACTACTTCTATTTCAGAGGGAGTAAGAATGAACCATCCTCCATCATTGATAATGGGTTTTAGATTCACCGTGATGCAGATGCAAATATGGAAAAAAGAATAAGTTTGATTGATTACCCACTGCAGTTTTAGCACAAGGAAATCGCGAGACAAATTCTTTACTGGGAAACGACCGAGCCTTTGGCCTACGCTGAGTACGTGGGAGCAAGCCTGCCATTTTAGCCGAGGAGGCTAATGCATCTCTTATGTGGGAAGGAAACACTTTTCAAAATGCAGCGAGCTCAGTGCTTTCGCTTATCAATGAAATAGAATCTACCCCGCCGACCCGGACTGTGTATGTCCAAGCCAGATACGGAGACTTAGTCAACGGCAGAAAGGCGCAGCAGCTGCCCGACGGTGCCTCACCATCACCGTAATGGAATATGCTCCCAGTAAACTTAAAACCAAGAATGCGGCATGCCCTCATTTAGGCCATCACATTTCACACTATGCCCTCGGGTTCACCGGTATCTTATTGAAGTCCAACGGTAGAAACACTATAAAAGGAACCTGTTGAGGGAACGCTATTTTGGTCCACCACATGGACGCCAATATCTCCTTTCTATCTATATGTCAATTGATATAATATTCTACCTTTTTTCTCAACCCTCGCCGTGTTTTCAAGTCCGTATCGCACTAACGGTGGTGAAAGGCACCTTAGATTTTATTGACGTAAGAACTTCATTCACAAGAGTCAATCATACCCAAAGTATAGAATCTGGGATCCGACGCCAATCCATAGAAATGTCATATGGGCTGCCGCCATAATCGGGATATATGATATATATATACATATATAAAGATTTTATTAATTTTTTCTCATAAATAGAGCCATGTTTAATTCATTTCGATATGTAAAAAACACACTTTTAACTTGTTATTTTATCCTCAAAATACTCTAGTTTAATCTCTTCAATTATTTTTCATTGAGTAATGGATCCACATAATTATTCCTCCAATAACCAAAATTCCAACAATTACCCATTTAACAATCAAGGTTCCAACAATTATCCATTGAACAACCAAAATTCCAACCAAACATATTCTCAAAATTCATCAAATTTTGGGTTTGCACCAACTTTTGGTATGCCTTCAAGTATGCCAAATTACCCACCACAATACGGATCAATGATGCATTATGGCCAACACTCATCCTAAACACCTTATTATCCTAATAGTACTTTTTCAAACCAAAATATAAGTGTTCAAAATATTGAAATTCCTGAATTTTCAACTCAAATGTCTGTTGGAAATATGAGTGGAAGTTAATACTAACACTCCAATAACCGACATGAGAAATTCACCTACTAAAAAAGAAAAATTCGAACGGACCATTGAACAAAATCTAGTAATTTAGCTGATGGATTGTAACATGGAAACATAGTGATTTAAATATCATCATTTATGACATGCATCATGGGTTATATAATATGATCAGCTGGTGACAACGAGATACATATGGACAAAATCGGAATGATTGCGATAGAGCAGTATGCAAGTGGATCTAATACAACACAACAATTCTCAACTAAAGTATCAAGCCAGATTTCAAAATTACGTTACCTAGACCGAATCAGACGATATAAGTGCACATCTACCAATTGAAGACCCGATTCATGGAGTATATATGGGTAAAATTCGGAATGTTTCGATTAGAGGGGAGTTACAAGTTTTAATGCGCGATTTAAGAGTTTGGTTGTCGTAAGCTCTAATAAGTCAGCACAGGTGTTTATCGTGGTGTTTCATTAGTTGTTCATGTGGCTTAACTTATTGTAGGATTGTCTTTATGTTCGGTTTAATAATAAAAAATCTTTCATTATCATATTCATTTAGATTAATTAAAAAAACATATATAAAAAAAATTATTTTACAAAAAATAACTAAAAGAATGTCAAACAATTTTTAAAATTATATTAATAATAATAGTTACTACAAAATTATAATAATAAAATATATAAATAATGAATATGTGATAAATTATGTGGGTTATATGTTGACGAGTTAGAAGAGAGATAATTTAGATTAAACTAAACTATCAGGTGGAAAGTTTTGAATCAGAGCTGAATTATTAATTTCAAGATGTGGTAAGACATTTAAGTCATTTGGAAAATAAAAAATTTGAGTTTAATACCCAAACCATTATTGATAGTCTTATTTTACTTTATTTTGTTGAGTAACTCGATTAGTCAACTACAAGGAATGGTCCTACATCACAACTGATGAGAACATAGGGATGTTAAAGTCGGCTTCATAATCATAAAGTATTCAACTCATTTTTTTTAGTGTAACGCTATACAAGACTTCATGTTAAAATACTAAAATACCCTTCTAAACTAATGAGAATAAAAATTTTAACTTCATTTATCATATTACTTTCTCTCTAACTCCAATCTCTCAAGAAAGCTTTCTAAAATACCAAACCACATCTCATCTATAACCTCTCATTTTTCATCTTCGCATATCTGAAATAGGATAACTTGTTATTTCATAGTGATAACATCCAACAATCGCCTACAATCTACCCATTAAACACCACAACTTCCCTCGCTCGATTATGTCATCGATACGGCGATCCACGAACTTCTTAATTTTGGTGGAACTTTTTTCATATATCATATCTTTGTAGTTTGTCTCAAATCGCGCGCTGTGTAATTAAAAAGAAAAGGTTATGCAATTTACTCATATTTGTAGTGATTCAAGTGTACAGTGTTGGGGAATAATTTAAAAGTACATTTAATCAAATAGCACCAAATGTGGTTTTCATTTCAAGGTTATCGATACGTAGTTAGTTATCATGGTTAGGCTATGTTTGTAGTGTTTTTTATTTTCTATACCTAGTTACATACTCCACAATTTCAAAAGAGACTAAATAAATTAACGGTAAGTTATGCGCATTCTTGTATCCCCCAATTGGTACCAACAAAAAATTATCGGATGAAAAACAAAGCATGTCATTTCTCAAATGATAACAGGTTCACTGAAATGCCAATGGTCGCTAATTAGCATCGACTATCAATGATAAGTCTAAGAACTAATCTACCCCCAATTGTCATTGTCGCCTACATTAATATGTGCATGCTGGTTTTTTTTTTCTTCTTAAATTCATTAGTGATCTGCCCTTCAAATTTTGTTATATAAAGGCCCAAATCACCGCCCTTAATCAATGCTCTTGTGCCCAAAGACTACGCCACGCCAGCAACGGATAGTCATTTTCCTACACATTGCATCATCAATTAATAAAAGCATTAATTTAAATAATTAAAGTCAAATAGATAAATATGTACGTATGTATATATAAATCATAACCGCGATAAACCTGTCTAGCTCAATGGATGAATCCACTATCAGTTGTTCGTGTCAGACCTCATTATCATCATCTACTACGATAGGAAGGAAACGTTGCATCTAATCAGGAATTCCATAGCTTACAAAAAAATGTCGCAAGTCGTGAAAGCAATAACGTGTCCTAATTCAGTAGTCATCCACTTATCTATTAAGATTTGTAGCTTCCCATTCTATCCTATTCGAATGTCATCTACGCTAGACAAGTTACCAAAAATCTTATCAGATGTATCCTTTTCACGGTTAAGCTCCCCCATAGCATTCCTCTTTTCGAACCCTTAACCATCTATCCTCATCCCCCCCAAAGCGTGAAACGCTATTAAAATTTCATATCCACAATTCTATCACTTTTAAATATTAAAAAAATCTCGTATAAAGAAATAATGAAACGGTGGTAGACTAATGTTAAAATGGAGATACATATTGGTTTTCATTGTCCGTAACCACAATTTGTTATGCGGGACTTTGAGAATCATTCGAGTTACACCATTGTTAGGTATATCATCTTTTAAGGGTGACTGGGGAGGTTTTGATTGAATTGATACAATGTAAGTTGATTTAGAGACGACTGCCGCTACTCTTTTTCAATCGGAGCATTGTAGTCGCCTAATCGCATCTTTTTCGGTATACTCCCATTCAGATGGATGTCTCGAATTGGACTTTTTAGGCCGACCTTTACTCATTTATTATCCGTTCCTTAAGATCTAATCGACTAGGGATAAAGTCCCTCTCTCAGATTTTGAAATAATCTCTTTCTTATAGGAAGCGGGGCACTTAAAAAGTCATCCCACAGTCGTTTATAAGTATCCTCATCATAATCAATATTATCAACATCTGATGTCATTTCTGTATCCAACTTTTTCCAAAAATCATGAATTGATGTTAAAGGGACACCTTTTTTTAGAACTGATATATTGGTCTAACTTGTGAGCGCATGGCAGACCATGTGTGCGCTGAAAATAACAACCACATATTAATTCATTCCCATGAACTTTCTCTTCGTTTCGCTTTACCTCTTTATGCATAAATTTGATTGCTTGATGAGACACACGATATGCAATGGTATCAAATGCGGATGACACACCAGTAAGTTTTCTATCTCTACACTTCTCAAGGCTGGATTTTATATTATCAATTTGTAACATCATCACTTTATCCAACCTTCTAAAGATGGTATCGAAAGTAGCAAATACGAGAACTCATTTCTCTTACTCTATGATGCCTACTCGACCTCGTTTGCTATTGTAATAATAAGTACGACATGTAAATATAATAATAAGTGATCTGAAATAAAATTTAATTAATTTGTGTGTTACTTAATGACACGCCTATTTTTTACCTTTATTTGGTAACTATACGAAATGGAGATGCAATTTGATCAACAAACTTAACAAGTTTACTAATAACACTTTGCTCGATATTAATAGAGCTACCAATATTGCATAGACCAAACAAGCTAGATAAATGACATAACAGAACTCAGAAATATTGTTAAAGCTTAGTTCCCCGGCTCGATCGAAAAATAACTCTAAAAGAATGTTAAATATGAGAAACACTATTGTACCATCCTGAACTAATTTAATAAGACTAATAGATGAACTAATAGATGAACAAATAGACTAATACATAAAAAACTATAAGAAGAGCGTACCTATTTGAAGTGTATGTGCCAAAATGCATGGATTGATCAACACATACTGACAAAATCTTCCCTTCATGATCTTTTAGCCATGTATCTTTCACATATGCTAAAAGAGCTGGTTTTTTGGCATAGTCTTTTCTCTTATTTTTAGCTATTTTAAATTCCCATATATTCTCAATATAAGACGCAAATAGTTTCATTCCAATGCCAAATAAAAACTTTTGAAGTAACGCCGGACTCTCTTTAATGTTTTAAGCGACATGATAGCCACGCCAATGTGCCTTCTACACAACATATGCTTGACATTTAGGGAAAATAAGCCCTAATGGGCATTAATTAATCTTAATTACCTATCGCTATAATGGCGAGGGAAGAATAGAAATAAAAATGATCTTAAATTTTTCAAAGCCCAAACAAAAGTTTCCTCCTTCTCAAAGACTCGAAAAACAATAAGTGACAAAGTTGAAATTTAGCTACGTCAGCGAGAATCCTACCACTTCCAAAGAGGCAATTCATAACGATTCGTTTTATATGTACAATCCATTGTAATGACATATGGCCATGCATTCAACATTTTGTAAGATTCCGGATGCATGAAAAAAATATCACTTAACATATTTGTGCCTTCTCCTTTTCGAAAAAATTGATAGTAACCATTCTCAGTGAGGAATTTTTGAAATTGTTGTATCGGCCTTCTCCCTTCCATCTCCTCAGCCCTTAATTTTTGTCGCGCATTGTTGGCCATTCTTGACGATACTAGAATTATTTTTGTCGTGATTAGAGCCATGAAAGACGAAGGAGTTCAGAGGTCGGTTTATATTCAGCTCGTGAAACTTTACCTCCGTCAGATGACCTTCTAAAGATAAAAGTATAATCGAAAGATCAGTGATCAGGCCTCCCTTCAACCACAACATATTTCTAACCACCACATCAGAAAGCCCGTTTGCCTCAATTTAAATGGACATTTACATTTTTTTGTACTAGTGGCTCTTGGGTTTTTAAAATTTCGAGGCCTGTATTCTCCTTAACCTCTCTTCATCTAATATAAAGATACTGCATCTATTGTATTTTCTCCTTATTAGTGCAAAGCATGAAACTCATGTTCAGTTCTATACCTATTGATCTACAATAACTAACCAACTCGTCCTTGCTATCAAACATTTGAGTTGTAGTAAATATACTTGTGTAATCAATTTGGTTCTTCATTCCTTGCGAGAAAACATCCTAAAAAATGTATGGAGTATGACATCAGTTTCAAACTGTAGCAATTAATATAAAACACTATATTTAAACTCAAAACTTGAAGTGTGAAAAAATTCAAATAAGAAAATAATGCAACCTTAAAGTCGATGTAAAAATAAGCAAAGTTAAAACAATCAAAATCATAGAAGTCTCCCTTCAATATGAGATGACATAAATTAAACTTAAAAAGGGAATTTGAGTCTTATAACACATATGCCCATTCAAACAAACACACCTCGTTTTTTAAATCGTTTTGTTTTGCAGCTTCACTATCAAATCCTTGATTGTTTCGATTTGCACCTTCACTATCAACATGATTTCGTTTTGCCGTTTCACCGTAAAAAATTCCAACATCATCAAAGGAAAAATCAAAATCCATGGAATCGAGATCAATATTTTCATATGGCGGGGTTGTATTTTCACTGCTCATTATTAGTTATTGCAAAATTAAAGATACAAAAGTAATGAAATAAATTTTGAGAAATTCAACCTTCAAAGGAAAATATTGATATAAGGTGTGAATAATATACAAACTTGATGTCTGGCAAAACACTATCAAAACGGAGAAGTGCAAGACAATGAGTAAAACTCTATCCATCAATACATGGAGTAAGAATTCAATTCAAAATCAAACTCTTCCAATTGTATTTGCATCTAGTAAAACATTATCAATTATAAAATAAATTATCCAAATAAGATAACAAAATCAAAATTAAATATAGCAACAAAACTACAACTGCCAACAACTAATTAATACTAGACATGAATCAAAAAATTTAAACATTCTATTATTCAAGATGCATTCTTGGTCATAAATTGTTTCTTCAACGTCAGTGCCGGAACTCCGAACCGACCTTCTTCATCTCCCGTTTATATCTTCATATTTTCATTAGATCTGACATCACTAAATGATACACATATAGTATCTTCCATTCCTGGAATTATATTACATATCTATAGAACTTGTGTTAATTACCTGAGAAAATTAAGAAAAAAAAATTAAGAATTTTAGGTAGTTTTGTAGTAGAAAAAAACTCACTTGTGTAGTAGAGTCATAAAGATGCAAATGAACTCAAAATCTAGATGAATTTGTAATAAGTAATTAGAAAACAAAAATGCAGATCAGAGGCTTAAAATTACATATAAACATTTTGTTTTTTTTTTATTAGATAATACTAGCAATTTGACACACGTAATGCGTGTAAAAACTAAATTTGAATTTTCATTTGAAAAAATTGAAAAATCACTATAAATTCAGTAATCGTCATTAAAAGAACTTAAAGTATACAAATTTGATTTGAAAAATTAATATATTTGAATATACACTTATTAATATGTTTGAGTATACACTTATTAATATAGTGGTAGTTTTTTTTTTCTCTTTTATTTAAAAAGCGATATTTATCAGAAGATGTATACGTGCAAATAATGAGATAATATGACAATTTTGACCCCTATAAGATAAATAACTAACTGTATAATATATGATTGAAAATGGTAAGATAAGAATATGATTTTTGGTGAATACAAATAACTACCTATACCTATTCTCTTTATATATAGTATATATTTTTCAACCTCTTTCCTAGTTCCTCATCCTTACATGAGATTCGAACTGAGGACTTCAAAGTCTGTAAATTCTAATTCAACCACTAAACAAATCGATTATCTCGATATTCAACTCATTCAATTTATTTCTCTCATAAACCATGCTAGTAATGCTACCGACAAATATAGTAGACTAGTAGTAATGACACTTCCAGCATCACAATACACTTCATTTAAGTAAAACTCTAAATCCACAAATGAAACCAGACACAAACTACATCAACATGAACCACAACTGATGCAAACATCTGACAACAGAATGGTCATCATCAAATTCCTTCAATCAGTATAATTTTCAATGGTGGCTCCCTTTTCAAGTGCCTTGGCTGCAGGCGCCGGCTCCACAGAGGGCGAGGGAGGCACCGGAGTACCTAGCAATTCGGATGGCAAATCAGCTATTCCCCTGAGGTAAAATGTGTAGAACAATTTGAAGGGGAACACTAGTTGTTGCAGCTTGACTTGACCGGAAACGCCTTTGAAGATCCCTGATCCACCAGTCACAGCTAGATATGTATCCTCATAAGTCAAGTATGGTCCTTGAACTGATAAGTGACCATACTTTCCAAAGTAGAAACTGTAGATGGCTTCATATCTGTCACCTTTCTTTTCATCCTCATGGCTGATCAAAATGCATATCCCTGCTGTTATTCCTAGCCTTTTTTGTAGATCACCACTGTAAAGCTGAAAATCAAACCATGATTATAAGCCAATCATATCAAAAAATGTATTCAAATTATTGGATATTACTCATATATAATGTTGGAGTAATACTACATTCATATCACTTTTTTAACATGAGGTTAGACTAATCAATTAAAGATCAAATTTTAACTTATAATTAATCATAAAATAAAAAGTGAATATGGGTCATTTTGCAATTCATTTTGGGTCAAATCGGAAACAGACTCCCTATTTTGATAGGGATAAGGCTACATACAATCCACTTGTTATCCCATTTATACGGAACCTATTATATTAGAGACATTGGAACATGTTATTGCATCATATAAACATGGGTTATTTACTTCATCACTTCTCAAGAAAAGTTCATAGGCATAACTCGAAAGATCATTATTTTGGATCCAATTAAAATAAGAACTCGCTCGTTCAAATTGAAGTATAATATGTTCAAACATAATAATAGATAAGATCAAGTAAAACTATTGCAAAAATAAATTGACAAAAAAGAAAATTACTTTGTTGGAGAAAGGGACAAGATCACCAATAGAGTTGCCATCCTTTCCACTCAAACGGAGATAAGCAGGACTACCACGATCAAGCTCGTTGATCTCATAAACATTCAATTCTTGAACTTTTGCTGCAAAAAAAGCCAAATAAATAAACATACATTATTATAATAAGTTAACTAAGTTCTAAACAACTCAAACAGTAACGGAACCAGGATTTTAGTATAAGGAGCGGATAACTCGATACTATAATCAGTGAAACAATACACACTGAATCAAATATATACTTACTGAATCCAGAATCTGATGTTTTAGGTTGATTCTTGATGTTGGAAGTGATTATGTCTGCTGTGGTTGTTGAAGAAGCACTAACTTTGAGGCTGTGTGAAGTCAATGGCTTGAAGTTCTTTGAAAACAAGATTTTGTTGAAAGATGAAGTAGTTGAATAGTTGCAAGATGGCAATTTGACAGAGGAAGAAACATTGGTGATGATGGTTCCTAAGGTTGATGATGAAGTAGCCATAGTTGAATTGACTAATGATGTTTGTTTTTTATGAAAAATGAGAGGCTGAAATTGCTTATATATTTGGTAGTAATATTATTGGAGTTTAGGAATGAATTTGATGTGGGAAATTTGGGTGTAGTTGGGGTTTATATAGTAATGAAGATGTGAATTGAAAAATAGACTTTTGATCTGTCCGTCCATTCACCACATTGGACGGTGAAGAGATATTAATGATAAATGTACGCAAATTGGGTATTTTTTATTCATCATAATTCATAAACAAGCTCGAGGAAAATGTTTTAGCAATGTGGCAAATTGTGCTCATGCACTCTGACTACGAACTACTATTCACCATAAACCTCTTTAAAGTTTCGGACAGGATATATCACCACTTTATAATTGACAAGGCTCAAACCTCTCAGCGAATGACTCGATCCCAAGCCACAAGCTAAACGAGAGGCCACCACTACCATCGAGTCATATCCTCATGATGCATCTTTCTCCGATGTGCATGCAGAAATAATTTGAGGCTCCACGATCAGGAATACTATTCACCATATCGTACATCATATAAGATTATTTCTTCAATACATTATTATATTTTATATTTTTTAATAAAAAAATATTCAGTTTTGTGTTTCATCCACATCAAAACATATATTCAATCATGAATTCAGTGTATTCTTTTTATTTTATAGGTGATATAAATAAATTTCAATTAATATTCAAATAAAAATGTTAAAATTAAATGAAGTAGTATATATTTTAATGATTACTATAATTATATTTATTAAATTTATAAAAAAAAGATTAAAAGATTTATTTTGTAAATTATGCTAATTTTGAAGATATGATAAAGAAAAACTCATGTGTAAATGATACAATAATCATAACTTTTATTTACAGATCTAAAAATAAAATAAAAATTATATTGATGAAATTTTTCAGTTTTGTTAAATTATTAGGCAAATGACAAATAAAAATAAGGATATATAAACAAGCTTCATCCTCTTATAACTATGTAACGCAATTCAACATCCCATACCCATTATGGAGAAAAAAGCTTCTCTATCAAACTCGAATCAAATTATGTCTCTGAAGATTATTCATCAAACATCGAAAGTCTAGTTTCGTTAGAAGATTCCAAAGCATTTAAGCGTCAAGTCACATGATCATTATATCTCATGGAGAACCCGATTTCAAAGTGACAATACTAAGCCATTCTACCTAAGGAGGTTCATGTACAATTACAAAGTTATGTTTATTCTTCAAGACTATTTGGTAAAAAGAAGCGTGATCATCCCATTAAATTATCACTCTTATGTTTAAATTGTTGTGATCCTTGTGAGTCGGAATGTATTTCAACTCGCCTTTCGATATTACGCACTTGACGCTTATTTAGTCGAGGAGATAAGAGCTGGCCACCCACCAGGTGGACGTAATTTCGAAAGGTATATGAAAGTTTTGAAAGGATATGTCAAAAATAGTCGAATTAGAGGGTTGTATCGGTGAGGTAATTTAATGGAAGAAGCGGTGACCTGCATTAAGCATATGATAATTTAGAGAACAGGCCTCCGCACTGCCACGCCAGAACGGGGTAAGCCAAGGTTCATGCTGAAGCAATTGATAGTTGTGTATCGACTGAAGTTGGAACAAGCGCACTTGTACATCCTGCAACAACACAAATGAGGTCGTGACTGCTACATTGACATGCATAAAGTACCACTTGAAGAAGACAACTAAAAAGGTGGTCGGGGGTGGCTTACACCGCATTTTCATTTCTTGGTTTGAAAATCATGTGGCTAAATAGTTAAACGTGCTAACCTGCTTCGTATACAATCAAATGGGTATCATAGGGTAACGCTGCATGCACGCTTTTTCTTATAGTTCCTAAGCATTGTCAATGGTACATCGCTCTACACCAAAACAAGACGTAAAGAAAGGCCCACGCTAGTAATGCCGAGTCAAACTTTGTAAATGTAGAACTGTAAATCACAAATGCTAAAAGACATAAACCCGATATATGCCAAGAATAGTTTCCTATGGTGCGATTGAACATATACGGAGGCGGATTATGTCAGGCCAAGTTCCCTCGTATTCGGTTGTAATAATGTGGGTGAGAATGAATATGGAAAGCGGTACATCGAATTTGGGTTTGTAAGAGTAGACTCGAATGTGGTCAGTTCAAAAGACACTCATTCATACTAGCTTTAATGAATCAAAGGTTTCCACGTTAGTGATCCAGCTTAGCTCCAAATGATCGATGTTCTCTTTCTCAATAGTTTTTAAAAAATATAAATTTGAGAACATCAAGAAAATTATGATGTCAAAGATGACCCGCTTGTAGGGAGTTGCATCATCGAGACATATCAACGCAAGTGCTTTTATGCAAGAACTAATCATAACGGTGGGTATTTGGACAAATTACAAGGTCCTGGAAAATAATATGTTGTTCGAGCCGGGTAGTGTTGAAACGAGGAAAAAAATAAATGTGGGTATTTATTTGTTTTTTGTATATCAAGTATTTATAAAGTATCGTGATATCAGTACTTATTTATAACCTATTTTGGGGTACTAGTAGCCGCTTAAATCATTAAGTACAGGATATTGTGATTATATACGGCATCGCGATATTGCGATTATGAGTCAATTTATACGAAGTATTGTTTATAATAATTCTTAAGCCACAAGATTGCGATATTATGATATTAAGGAAATGCTTAAATCATTAAGTCATGTTTATAATGATTTTTTCTTTAGGCAGTCTTGTGATGTCTCGTGATTCACCATGGTATTGTAAGGTTGGGGATTAGTATTTGCAAAAGAGGACAGAAAATTCATAATACTCCAATCAAACCCGATCAAGTTAGAGTTTGTTTTAAAGAGATTGTCCTCGTCATTAAAGTACATATTTACTATGTCCTATTGTCGAAAGAGATCACTATCAGAGGGTGACGCATTGGGTACATTTGTTGTATGCCTAGTAGATTGATTTTCTCTTACAAAGAAAAGTACACAAAAAATAAATTATAAGGATTATTGTGATAACTTCATTATATAATTAGTTGTCATTCATACTAAACGTAAAACCCGATTTCTTTTCGTGCCCTCAGATTCAATGATTTAAGCCAGCCTTACAAAGGAGAAGTTTCAAATGCTCAATCACGCTCCAATTATCTGTAGGAAGCCATCATATCCCTCGAGGGCGACGCCGACCATCGTATAAACTTTGATTTTGTAAGTTTCATGCTCAATACAATAGAAGGTAATGAATTTGAAGTTCAAATACCGAGTTGTTCCGGGGTAAAGCTTACGCCGACCATGTTTCTATTGACAAAGGAAAGAGCGGTCACACGTGATTGGTTAAGTGCTACCACTATACGTGATTACACAAGGTAACGTATAGATTCATCATTAAATGTTTCCTATAAATTTTAACAATATATAATTATTAATATATTTTCTATCGGGGCGTAATTTGTGTGATGGTATTTGGTTGACGGTGGCAACGCAACTCTGGGATTTGTGTATGTTCTCATTTATCTCTCCACATAGACAAATTTGTGCATACTCACGTGGTGGGATATATTGGCTTAAGTACAGGGTCTTGATCATCTATCATAGCACCATATAATACGTGGTTGTCTACTATAATTTATTTTAAATTAACTATAGTAATTTCTTTCATACTACCGTAGTAGTTTTCATACTATTGTTATACTACTAAGTAATGTCATTCAAATAATGTACGAATATTAAGTGTTGATTGTCATTAACACCCAAGACCGACACATATACTATATGGATCCGCTTACAAGTACATCACTCCTCCGACGTGATAATACGATGCAACAAATCAATAGTATTCATTTGATTATATTTATATATATAATATATATGATATCTTATTTTTATTATTTCTCATTATGTATTTGTTTATTGTAGTATTATGAATGCATATCGAGGCACCAAAAAGTAAAGTATCAGAAATTGTGAAAGACATGTTGACCTGTAATCATTAAAGGTGGTGTAATGCTTTTACATTTCTAGTAACAATAATTTTGGTTATCATACATTCAAAGTTATAACTTTGGTTTTGAATGATTGTATCCAAGTGTCCGAAACAAATAAGCAAAGATATTGCGAATTTTATGTCTGCTTGTTTATTGAGGATATATTAGAACCACAGCATTAGTCTTTCTTTACTGTAAGTCCTCTTAATACTTAGATTTTGAGCATTAGACGTAGATACATTGAACTCATATCAGTTGCATTTATAACTTTTCAAGATCCTCGAACGCTGGTTTATTACTCATGGGATGATAGAATCGCCGAGTCCGTGAAGCGTCATGCCAAGCACACACAATAGATATCTCAAGCAACATTTAGATGTAGAATGATTTAGTTTCATTGATATATATATATATATATATATACATTTCATATACATTTGACTTTCGATACATTGATATACATTTGATTTTGATATTTGTCGGCCATGCTGAATAAAATATTGGCAATTATGATTTAAAAAATATTTTGAATTTATTTTTTATATTACCTTCTTCATTGTCTTTGTGTTTGTTTATAAGAAATGTTTATAATAAGAAATTAAACAGGTTACCAATTAACTTATAAGCCAAGAAGTCGGTTATTTTACGAAGTCACTCTATGTTTCAGTAGGAGGCCATGCGAAGTTAAAACACTTAGAGGTTGCCTATTATAATATTTTTGTGCCCCCTTTATGTTTTTAGCGCCTCTAAGCTTGCTTTTTCAGAAGAAGTTGAGCTAAACGTGATTTTATATAACAAATCTCCAAAAAATAGCATTCAACTTATTATGTCCCATCTTCATCCCCTTATCCCCTTGTTTATCCTCTACTAAATGTATTCTTATGGATTGGTTGGTGGAATGAAGTTCTTTTGGAATTTTTGATGGATATTTAAAGACCAATTATTAAGACAAAACAAATATTTGTCCTACTACTCTATTACAATGGCAACAGAGATAATATATATGACTCAGGAAAAAACGAATACGGATACTTGTTTATTTGTTCTAAAGAAGCTCGAGGAAAATGTTTTAGCAATGTCACATTATTTTTTGTGGGACTCGACTACTTATGGATTGGTTTTTTTTGATAGATTTTTGGCTTTATATTTCAATGCGTGCCAACTGCCAAATGCCAATGGTGCCATACTGCCATGATGTGTTGTTAATTTGTTATACGTTATAGACCCACAATGAAGTATTGGGTTGGGTTGGGTTGGGGGAGGCCACCCATGATCCTATTCCACCCCTGCTGGGTGGCTGCAAACAACCTTACAAGACTACAAGACTACAACCTTCTACAACTACTAAAGTATCTATACCCATTTTTCATAGATTTATTTTGTTAAGACTTAAGACTTCTATACATGTCAATGGGTTATGGCCTATGGTATATGCTGCCCAAATGTTCTTAATTCCAATAAACGGCCCACTAACGAACTCAACATGGACTGAAATACAGTGTCAAAACTCAAAAGTATAATAGTCCAACACTTGGAACCTCGAAACGAAAACTAAAGAAAACAGAAGCCAAATGGAGACAAGAAAACAGAGGGGCAAGAAATGAAGACAAGAATTCTTCAATCTATACTTTATCGGCTCTAGCCAACGCTAGGACCATAATTCTCCTAGCTTTCCTTTATCTTGTTCTTTTCGTACATAGTCAAATCGTGAGACCAATAATCAAATTTACTTTTTCATAATAAGTACTCCCCAGTTTATTAATCTATTCAAATAAGCCAAATGGAGTATAACATGTTTCACATTTCAGAAATATGAAAAAGTATTGTACCCTCTCGTATCATGACTTTTTACTAGCACAAACAATCATTTCTTGAAGAAAAAAATATATATTTTTCTAAAGAATCTGGTCAACCCTACCCACTTCGTTCAAAGTCAACTATGGATTAATTCAATCATAAGAACTTTTACATTTTAACCAATTAATCCATCGTTAATTATACATAGAGAAGTTGTGACAAAATGTGACTTGATGAGGTAGCTCAAATATCTCGATTTCATGCATAAATTTTTCGAATTGAAGTTATGCAACTAAATATGAATCACATATGGATCAATCGATATGATACGAGACCTTATAATTCAAGACTAATAATCCGATATGATCATTAATTAAAAATAGAAAAATTGTAACAAAATATCCAGAATGATTTTATCTTTCAACAGAATATATAGAACAACACTCAAAATAAAATAAAAAAGGAATGGTTTTAATGGCCTTTTATAGGTAGTGAATGAGTGAATAAGGATAAAAGAAAAGTGAGTGTGAAGTGGAAACAGAAATGAAGATGCAAGCCAACTCGGTACGCATTAGAAAGAAGGAAAGGCAGGAAGCTCGTCTAGGTATAACGAAAAGGACACAGTAGCCCCCATCCAACAGATCCGAGAAATCCGTTGATGCGTCTACTGTTTATTGAAACTTGAGCTCACGCCCTGGCCCCATACTTGAGACCACTTGCAATCCTTCTCAATTTTTTCACGCTAACCTTCCAGGTTCTACCTTGGAATATGGTAGAGAATTTAATCGAGACGCGATCAAATTAATCAACAGATGGGGAATTTCATTTTAATTATTTCAATATTGTGTCATTTTACGATTTAAATCGAACTCCACTTCACGGCATTTAGGTATCGATACTTAAGACTCTGGGGCTTTACCACTGGAAGTTATGTTCAGTGAATTTCTCAATTTCTAGACTACTCCACTTGTAGTGAATTGATTATTTGTTTTGCTAAAATCACGATAATTAAGTATGAGTAATATATATAATTAAAATTATAAAATTTTATTATATTCATCCCATTTTTTAAGACCATTTTTTACATAAAAATGTCAATATCAATTTTGATTTAAACTATTATGTGAATGATAAGTTGGAGATAAATATTGTTTATGGAAAAGAAATTCAAATAATTTTAAAATTTTGTGTAAAATAAAGTGTTCTTAAAATTTGGAAAGGAGAGACTATCATTTTACAAGAGATATTGTGAAAAATATCCTAAAGATTGAGGAATTTGTGAAGTCATGTACTTAGCTTGTTCCCAACCTGTAAATCCGAACGCTAGCCAAAATTATTTAGTATCCTAAAGATCACTTAAACTTTCAACGCTTTTGTGAGCTTCAAAGACCAATGTGGCCCCAGCTTCACGTCAAGCCAGTGATTAATGTATGTAAAAGGCTTGGAGTGATTGTCCATCACACTAATCTTAGTAACACATTTACTGAGCTTCCATTTTGGGATAACTATTTTCATTTACTCCGTATAAGTGTTCCACGCCCACGACATTCCTCTTCATCGATTACTTTATTGCAGGCCTTATAAACATTTTCTTTCGAAGAAAAAAAAAAAATTATTAAGATACTTTGCTTCACTCATATCTCAAACAATTTATTTTATTTTATTATTTCATAAAGGATCAAAATTTTACCTTAAAAGTCAATTAAAAATTTAGCAACGGGATAGCATGTTAACGTTACATTATTCACTTGGCATAAAAACGCTACAATTGGGGGTCCTAATGATTGGGGCGTGGTGTCACAATTGAATAGGAGGGGGATACTAGAAAGGGTACTGTTTGGGGGGTCTTTTAGTTTCTTCTTTTTGAGTACAAATCTACAGCTAATTTATCACTTGGCATCTTCCCATACCAATACCTACACATATACACACACCACAGTTGACAACTAGCTGGACTCCTTAGGCCTCCCCAGTCATGTCTTGTCTATCATAATTTGACATTATTTTGCTGCCCCCCCTCTACCCCTCACTGTAGCTGCTGCAGTTGCTCCCACAACGTTTTTAACCTCACTCTATTTTTTCCCTCTTTCTCCTGTGCTACCTACTGTACTCAGATTACCTTTGCATCAGAATCCACCATCACATATCCCCATAATTAACCATTCATCCGAGTTACCAAAAATGAGCTTGCTTTTTTTTATTCATCCACCATCACATATCCACCATCACTTTCGACGTTTCTTTGGTTTGGGGACTGGCTTTCTGAATAAATTAAAACATACTGTTTAAATTTGAAAGTTAAAAATTAAATTATTTGGGCTAGTATTGACTTTGTGAGAAATTTGATCTATGAAGCACGGGGATTTCAATTAGCTACAAGATCCCGTTTCCGGGGACGGCGTGGGGACGGGAGGAACGCTCCGCGCCTCGCCTCTGATAATTTGGGTTAGCTTATTGATGTGACGTTGTAGCCTGACGACGCCTTCAAACGCTTCTCAGAGAAAAAGGTCTCCGTATAAAGTTAAAAACTAAAATATAAAAAAATATAAGCAGGCTTTCAACTTATTATTAATCATTCTCACTCTTCACCTCCTCACAAATATTAATATAGCTTTCATCTTTTTCTATATTCTATAAAATTATGTCTACAATTATTATTCATTCATTTTTTGTTGTGATTATTTTATGATTTTTATAAAATTCATAAAAGTCATTTTTAATATATAATTAAATTATTTTAGTTCCAATAAAGTAACAAAATAGTTGTAAAATTGAATGAAAATGGAGAATATATAACAATTATTCTAAAATAAAAGAATATATTGAAAATTGAATATATTTTAATATGAGAATATTTTTTTCTTTATATCTTTATCGACTATTTAATGCATTTCGTATCCATAAATTTTAATTAGACCTTCTCAAGCTCCGCTCACATCCTCTGTCCCTGCACTTAATTGCTACGTAGAATTTGGATAGACTTGGCTGTGATTTTCACAACTAAACTAATTTAATCAAAAAGAGTTATTGTCTATTTTTTAAATGATGTGAGAGGATTTTTCAAAATGTACACGAGTATTGAAGCATTTTATACAAGAGACATTCATTTGCTTTTACATCTCAATCTTAAAAAATTTACCCTACTAATATTTGGGAGATTAGTGGTATGTTTGTCATTAGTGATTAAACTAAAACATTGATTATTTTGAAGTATTTAGAAACATTGTTAATTTTTTTATAATAATTTCCCATATAAGTAGCCACACCTTTAACTTAACCACTAATATAAATCAAAGTCAAATTGAGACCTAATTACTTTAAGAATCATGTTTTGGCAGACAATATATATTCTATTTTTTGAATCCTATAATCAGTTGATCTGGGATCTATGATTTTTAATGGAGGGATGATCTGATATCACAATAGGTGCTAGTTACAATATTTTGCATGAGATTGTCACTTCTAGATGTCTCTTCAAAATTGTCTGTACTTTGAGACATCCTGAAACTTGCTATTGATCTTAACTATTTACCATTGTTGTTGATACTAATTAGCTTTAAGTATCTATTTTGGATGATTGTAGATGGTTGATATATAACCTACACCATGATTCAATGAACCAACTACTTATTTTAGGAATTTACCAAAAAAAAGTACTTATTTTAGGATCCCATCTTCCTTGTGCACTTTGGTATCCCTCATGTTAAATTGAATATTAGTGTTGTGTGGGATCTTTAAAGGTTTGTAATCTAACTCTTAATCTAATAGTTATTCCATTTGATGAAAATTACAAATAAATAATTTCTCCGTCTCACTTTAATTAACATCTAACAATAATTATTCAATTATTAATTTATTTGAGGCGGAAGGAGTAAAATATTGATTGAAATCCCAAGAAAGAGAAAATCCCCAAAGCAAAAGTTACCATTCAATTGATACAGTAAAACAAGATGGGGCATTTGCCTCAAACTTAACGATATCTCCCACCCTACAACTATTTAACCCCAACCCCCCTAGCCTTATCTTTGTCCATCTATCATCTTAGCCTTTAAGTAACTAACCTCCACCAACCCCCCCCCCAACACAGAAACTAAAAAGATAACACCTCAAACTAAGATTAGATGTGTTGAGGTGAACTTGAGAGATAGACAAGCCAACAATGTTTGACATGTTGAAGAAATGAAGGATCGTCAAAGGTGGCAACCCGAAGAAGACTCACTTCTAAGAGCATACGTAAAACAATATGGAGCCAAAGAATGGAACCTCATTTCTCAGCGTATGGGGAAGCCTCTTGACAGAGACCCCAAATCTTGCCTCGAACGTTGGAAAAACTACCTCAAACCAGGCATAAAAAAGGGCTCTTTAACACCTGAAGAACAAACTTTGGTCATTTCATTACAAGCCAAGTATGGTAATAAGTGGAAAAAAATCGCAGCCGAAGTACCTGGTAGAACAGCCAAAAGACTAGGTAAATGGTGGGAAGTTTTTAAAGAAAAACAACTCAAACAGCTTCAGAAGTCTCACCGACGCGGCCAAGATTATACTGATCCACCAGCTGTCTCCGCCGTATCCGGTGGTGGGTCGCCGGAAAACGCCGCTCAGGGGAAGTATGACCATATTTTAGAAACTTTTGCTGAGAAATATGTTCAGCCTAAGCTTCTTGGTTTTCATCATCAGGCTGCATCTCTGCCTTTGCCTAACATAATCCCAACTAATATTAGTATCCCCGAAGCAGGGGGTTCGGGATCCGGATTACCTCCGTGGATGAACACGGCCCCTACAGGGACTTCATCGTTGACGTCTTCGTCAACTCCATCTCCATCTGTGAGCCTGACGCTTTCACCCTCGGAACAAGTAGTTGTAGATCTTGAATCGAATATACAGAGCCGCGTTTTCCCATTTCAGCACCTGGGCAGTTTGGTCCAGTACTGCAAAGAGCTCGAAGAGTGCAGGCAGAACTGGCTGCACCATAAGAAGGAGGCAACCTGGAGACTCAACAGGTTGGAGCAACAATTGGAGTCCGAGAAGGCGAGGAAGAAGAGGGAAAAAATGGAGGAAATTGAGACGAGGATTAGGCGTTTGAGAGAAGAGGAAATGAGTGTGATTGGGTTGCTTGAGAGTGAATACAGAGAACAGTTGAGTACATTGCAGAGAGATGCTGAAGTCAAAGAGGGTAGATTAATGGAAGCTTTTAGTAATAAGCATGTGGAGTTGGCTAAGCTTGTTGAAAACATTGGAGTCCATCATGATCATGGTCAAGGCTTGTCATTAGCTCCCAGAGATTTGTTCTAGTAGCAAAAGAACAGATGCTGATATATAATTGGAAAAAAAAAATGGTTTAGATGCTTTGTTCATCAAGTAGTTTGTGATCGTTTAGTTTATAATTACTTTGCTTTTGTGTTTAATGATCAATACCTAAAATAATTTGTCTCTCTAGATTCGTTTGTCCATATGCTTATATTCTTTCATATTTACTAAAGTCAAGATTGTTCATTCAAATTAAATTGAGAGAATGGCCACCTATCATTTTCGCAATCACGAGGCTTTAAATTCCGCAGCACGCGTTTCATCCTAAAGTTATGGGTAATAAACGGCGAGGCCAAATACACTCTGCTATCAAGATATCTCACGATTTCTAACTCTTATGTTACAGAAGCGATTTATACTGACGAAGGCCTCACCACGTTGAACGATTGCTTTTTAGTATACAAACTGCTTCCAATGCAATTAAATCATTTTTTTGTTAATTGAACATTATTTTGCTAATGAATGTGGTTTGATAAGTTGTTCTGGATTGTACTCGAGAAAGAAATTGCCCACTTCATGTAAGTATGGGTTGATGCAAGAAAATAGTGTGTTGTGTCTTACAACTTGTAAGTATGACCTCAAAGACTGTTTCCCTCCAAAAGAAACAACCGTACATGGGGTTTAACAAAGAGGACAATTCAATGGGAAACACGAAATCAGCATTAACACAAAGACTAGTCGAAATATTGATGAATGTGCACAAATATATACAATAAGTTGACTTGTGGATGAATAATGATATTGGACAAGTCTTTTGTTGGGGGAATCTTATTAGCATTTCTTACGGAGTATACATTTGCCAATTCTTCAGTAAATGTTGAAGCTCGTATCATTATAGACATCTGTTAGGAGAATGGAAGAACCAACCGACAACAATGTCAAATATTGGTACACAATAACCATCAAGTCGTTGTAGTATAGTGGTGAGTATTCCCGCCTGTCACGCGGGTGACCCGGGTTCGATCCCCGGCAACGGCGTTTAATTTTTGGCATTGAGTTTTTCTTTTACATGGTGATTAGTGTTGAAGTCGGCCGAGTACCCGACCTATAATTTGCATTACTATTCATTCTAAATAACGACATGTGAAGAAATATATTTATCTATAAATTATACAATTATTTCAGTCAATATTAAGTGATTTTATTTATAATTATGTATTGAACATATTTTATCAAAGTTTTAAAATTTTAATAATTGTTAATCCGAATTCACAGAATATCGAAGTGTTCTAGTATTTCACTTCAAAGACAAATTTTGCCCATACCCGATTCATTAACTACCCAATGTACCTATTGAGACGAAAGACAAGAGTCGGGTCGCCACCAGCACAAAGGGGTGATGGTGCTGGGAATCTTGGTTCACAAGGGTCGAGGAATGAAGGAACTATCAATAATTCAATATGCCATTACAAAGATATATAAACATACGATTTTGGAAGTTTTTCATTACAATATGTAGCATATACAACCTTCTAGTACATCGGAAACCAAAGAATTTGACTTAACGGACACAACTGGAATTGCAAAGAATGAGGAAAACATATAACTTTTCAGTGCTTAAGCCAGTGGTAAAATGGACACTGGGACATAAAAGATTATTAACTCAATAAATCATTCAACCGACAACTTTTTTATCACTCCAGCCATATACTTCCCCTGATGCTCCGCGAGGGCCATCTCTGTTTCAGTTGGTACTCTGGTCCCATCACCAGCAAACACTCCAGCTCCGTAAGGAGAACCCCCACGTATTGAGTCCATTTTGAACATACCAGCTCCAAAAGTATAACCAATGGGTATAAAAAGCATTCCATGGTGAGCTAACTGAGAGATCGCTGTCCATCTACAGCACAGAAAGTGGTTATAGCTTTCGTATCTAAGTTTTAGCAATGCATCACTTTAATGAGCCAAGAAGGAAAAAGAACAAATGTTCAAGACAGGAAACTCACTAAGAAAATGACTGATACTGAGAATTCAGGTCGTTTCTGAGAGGACATTACGAGTATGTGTTTCATAACTATAGATCTACACAATAACATGAAAGGAGATGGCAAAGTTTTTCCCATAACAAATGCTGCCCTTCACAAATTGATCTCCACTGTCCAATTAGAAGACGGAGGGGAGGGGGGCGGGGGTGTCCAACCGATTTATATAAGTACGATACCATAGTCCTCCCTCCTCGTTTCTTTCCCAAACTTATATATAAGTACGATACTATAGTCCTCCCCCTTTAGTGATTAAAATATATTGATCCAGACTCAATGCCATATTAAGTATGTTGATTCTTATCCAGACTTGGTCACATGTATTTACAAAAAAGAGACGAGGCAGTTCAATGTGGCCTGAAAAACATATTACAATCCAATGTATCAGTTCTATATTGCTTGTTTCAGCATTAATAAGTACATGTGGTGAACACTACAATGGCTAAATTCTAAGGGGAACACTTACAATACAAGTTCAAATTCTTATATAACCCCGAGAACTAAATCGTAACTAAATTAATTAGGATCAACAGCATAAATCCCAAAACCAGTATTCTAGTTCATAAACAAGTTAGCCACATGTTTAAATATAAAGTCCGAGTTTTTATTAACATAATCTAACTCTTCGATTCTCATTTGCTTTGCAGAATCCTATGTAAGATCATCCAAATTGAACAATCTAATCATCAAACCTTAATGTACCATAAAAGCATCAAAATCAACAAATTACTAATCAAAATCAACACTAGTTACAAAACCGAAGCTAATGGTCTAGTGCTATACAAGATAGGCAACAACTTATTACACATATAAAGTCTGGTTTTTTATAATTATCTATGATAAAATATAATAAAGAACAATCAGATTATCTCGGTTTCTCATTTGCTTTGCAAAATCCTACTGTATATATGATCTTCCAAATTGAACAACCTGATCATCAAACCTTAATGCACCATCAAAGCATAACCCAACAAATTACTAATCAAATTCTACACTAATTACAAGACTAAAGGAAGAGTAAAGTGCCAACACTATCTACCAGTCTACTACTTCACAAAAGATAAGAAGCTAGGTAGTGCAATGAGCTATTTATATCTAAGAGTCATAGAATATAAAATCTTTCAAAAGTACATTGAAACAATGTACATCCTAAGCATAACCCGATAAATTACTAGGCAATTTCAACATTTTTAATAATAGAGACAAGCTAATCACCAAACCTGAATAAACAATCTCAGCATAACCCAAAGAATAACTAATGAAATTCAACAATAATCACAAAACCAAAGACAGAATCCCTTACGCAGTAGTCTCCTGGCCACCACCCTGAGTACCAGTACTAACAAAGAACCCAGCAGGCTTCCCGGAAAGCTTCTGTTCCTTCCACAACTGCCCAGTTGCGTCAAAGAACGCCTTCATTTGAGCAGCCATAGTACCAAACCTAAACGTACATTGGCACAAAAAGTATTTTATATAGGTGTGACGAGTCAATGAAAACAGAAAAACAACTAGAAATAAAAATTAGGGGGCGAACCAAATAATTCTTGAAAACCGTACATTAAAATCTTATTTTTCGATAGTAAACATTTATTTTACCTTGTCGGGAACCCAAAAAGGAAGCCATCAGCTTCTGCCAGGTCAGCAACAGACTCCATTACAGGAATGTTGTCATCCTTTGATGGTGCCCGCATTTTGGACAAGACATCATCGGACAATGTTTCAGGAACACGATAAAGGGTTGCTTCAACTCCTTGAACAGAGTCGATTGCGGCTTTCATTTTCTTGGCTAAGGCCTCCACGTGGCCGTACATGGAGTAGAAGACTATGAAGATTTTGGGTGTTTTGGGCGGTGGAGTTGGTTGAGGTGGGGTTGGGGTGGTGGTGGCTGGGCTTGAGGGGGGGGGGGGGGGGGTGGTGGTGGTGGTGGGTGGTGGTTTGGGGTGTTTGCTGGTGACACAACCACCACCTTTGCCCATTGCAGGAAGAGGAGGGGGGGGAGGGTGAAATGAGGTGGGGGTTAAGGTGTGGAGGTGAAGAAGAGTGTTGAATCTGGATTAGCATAGAATATCCATAGGACTCGCAGTCGAACAATAACTAGTTTTGGTTTGGACTTTGGTTGCACCAATGATATCTTCAGATTCAGGTGAATCGAGGTGATTGACAAAATACACTAAAATTTATTAATCCCTACATCTCAAAAAATATTTGCTGCTAATTTTATCTCCAAAGCATTAC
This sequence comes from Lithospermum erythrorhizon, assembly GCA_019722365.1. NCBI lineage: Eukaryota > Viridiplantae > Streptophyta > Magnoliopsida > Boraginales > Boraginaceae > Lithospermum > Lithospermum erythrorhizon. Next base: position 27,465 of record JADFUC010000734.1, on the reverse strand, counting down.
CCACTTAAACGTAAATATATTTAATTATACGTAATTAAAATGATAAAAGCACTATCTAAGATTGCCAAAAAAAAATCTATCTTGAGATTGCCAAAAAAGAAAAAAAGAGAAACAAATTAGGATGGAGAGAGTATCTAAAAAAACATTTTACCTCAATTACTCTAATTTTTTTTAGCCGTAAATCATTTGTAAAATCCCAAACAAGATGACCTCAAAACCTATTTACATGACACTAAGACACGAATAATTTTTGTTTCACCCTTCATAGCTTTTATCAAACGAACATAACATTAGTTCTTGATATTTATTTTTTATTGAACATGTGCACGGAACAATCATACCGTCCCAAAATGAATGGAGGGAGTTATAGTTACTGAAATATATATGTCTATTAATAAATAAAGTGGAACTAAAAAAATTAAAACGATTAAATTTGTTTCTTTGACTATTCAAAAATATAATTGAATTTCTGCCACCTCAGCAAATTGAGCCCAATCAACATTGCCACCTCAAGAAATCAAATTTCTGTTTCCCTCCGGAATCAAAATACCGTTAACCGTTATTACCAGACTCAAACTACCACCTCTCAGTTCTTTCTTCACTTCTTCATTTATTGATTTCTTTTATTCATTTGATTAAAAAAAATGTCAGACGACGAATATATTGTGGATATACCTGATGAAGATGAAACTGAAAGTCTTGATTTGTCACAGACACAGTTTGAGATTGATGCAAATGATCTCAGTATACTTTGTTCAATGTGTAAAGGAGATACTTCAGATATATACAAAGGACTGTAAGCTACATTTTCATATTTTCTTCGATTCGGACTGATTAGCTTCAACCATGCATGCTTTTCTTGTTTGTAGGAGTAATTGTATTCGTTTCTTGACTTTTTTTTTTTGAAAGATGAAACATGCCATTATATTGAATGTATAGTGGGTATAGATTATGGTATTTGATACTCAGTTTTGTGAATTTTGAGCAGATAGTTGTTGCAGCATGACAGTTTATTGAATGTATATGTACGTGTGTATTATATGTTCTTCAAAAAATGCTGTTAAATTCTTTGTTTTGTGAAACTTGAGTAGATAATTTTTTCTGGGTTTGAGGTTTGAACAAATGGATTTACAAGTTTTTTATTTAAACTCGATTTCGGTTGTTATTGCTCAAACTTTTGTGAATATGTTATATGTATATGGATTTTGATGGCATCTTATAAATGTATATACATATATATGTGATACTCTGTTTTTGAGAATGTTGCCATTATATTGAATGTATTTGTAGGGACATATTGCTTGTTCTTGAAGATTATGGTATTTGATCCTCTGTTTTGTGAATCTTGAGCAGACAATTGTTTCAGCATGCCATTTTATTGAATGCATGTGTATGTATATATTATTTTGTTGTTGAAAATAATGGCATTTGATCCTCTGCTTTTGTATGCAGAGAAGATAGTTTTTTTCTTGATTTGAATAACAGAATGGGATTTCATTTTGTTCTTTTTTGTTGATTTCGATTAGTATGGCTCATAGTTTTGTGAATATGCATATGGGTTTTGGAACTTATGGCATTTTATAAATGTGATCCTCTGTTTTGATGAAGTTTGAGTAGGTAATCAAGTGAGGGTTTTATATAATAGCTAGACCCAATTTCTCTTTTCCTTTAGTCCTCCCTTCCCAATTAGGTCCGGATGCCTATTTGTTTAAGATAACGAAGTACTTTGATTTGCTCTTTTTGTTGGTATTTAGGTACAAAGATAAATGGAAAGTTGCAGTGAAAATGTTACCAGGCTCCTCATTGGTTGCTTCTGAAAGAGCGAAATTCGACAGACAAGTTGAGATTCTCAAGAGGGCAAAGCATATAAACATAGTTAAGGTATCTAGTTAAGTCGAAAAATTAATAACTATATGTTTCTTTAATTTGTTACTCCGTATTTGCTAAAGTAATGAGTTTATTGACAGTTTATTGGATCCACTGTTTACGATGAATCCTCGATGATGATTGTCTTAGAGTTGATGAAGAATTGTGCGAACATTGAACAATACATAAGAGTATTGAGAGATGATGGTGAAGTGATGAACTTAAAGTTAGCTCTTGGCATTGGATTGGTAACTTCAGGAGCTATGGAGTATTTGCATAGTCAAGGAATCATGCATCGTAATTTGAAACCAAGTAATGCTTGTGTTTTAGGTTTTACAAATATATATAATAATGTGATATTTGAATACTTTGTACATCATCTAAGATTCGGTGATAATGTGTAGGTAATGTACTCATCACACATGACTGCACTCTCAGACTTACTGGTTTTAGTAATGCTATGGAAGAGATAGTTGATGAAGAGGACATTCAACCTATTAATCGTTCTCAAGGATTGGTATTATTTTTACTACCATTAGTGTATGTGTCGCTTAAATATTTGTTGTTTCGATTCAAATATGGTCAATCTGTTACCTTAATATTTGTAAATCACCAAAGTAGCCACAGTAGATATAATCACACCCTGAATGGATCTCAATATGCAATTCGAACTAGTTCATAACTATGCATATGCTCATCACCTCATACATTTGGCAACTGAGGCATGATAGGATCCTTGGGTTTGGTTGGCCTCATAAAACACATTGTTAACCTGCATGAGTTTTAATACATCTTAATTTATGACAATACTTGGAGGAATGGTATAAACACGCATAATCAAAGGTAATCGTCTTTCACTGCTTCGCAATCACAGGGCAACAGATCATAAATGGAAACACAGTTCTGCAGTTGTAACCCAAAGTAACCTTTCCACATAAAAAGGATTACTGTTTAGTTTATGATTGTAGACATGGTACTGTTGGACTATTATTATACATGATGATATGTACTCTTTTCTATTTTCTCTATTCAACTATATATTAGTTCTGATTACATTTGGCATGGTTATCGATATAAAATCAGGCTATGTTGTCGATTCAGAAAACACAGAGGAAGCAGAATGATCGCAGAATGGATATCTACTGTTTCGGACAGCTGCTTTATAAGGTCCTCAAGAGTGTTACCAAACCCCTCAACAAGGACATGAATGCCACTGGACCTCTATATCTTTCAAGTTGCGAGGTATTCTGCAATTAGTAAAATATGGAATAAAATCTATGTGAAAATGTATACTCCACTCTAGCTATTATTGGACATTGTAGGAAGGATTCCCTAGCATGGAGGGTATTCCAGAATCACTTGTGCCATTCTTGAAATGTTGCTTAGAAGGCAGAGCAGATTTCACACTGATCATGCAAAGCTTAGGCACCTACCTCGGGCAAATTTATAATGTAGAAATAGCCCAAGTGTCAACACGTACCGATTCATCTACCCGGCATCTTGGGAACAGAGGATTCATGGATCATAGAGATCTCTGTTGTGGTCCTGTCATCTCAATCACCCCCTCGGCTACCTTCTATTTAGCAAAGTACATTTCTCTTCAGAAAAAAATTACTTCCTCTCTACATTCCACAAACGGATAATGACACCTTTTTAAATGACTAGGTATAAATCAAGACATGTGGTAGTAAAAATCTTTGAGAAAGCTAACATAGAGCATGTAAACAAGGAACGCAGAGACAAATTTAATAGACAAGTTGATGTGTTATCAAGAATTGAGCACCAGAACATAGTTCAGGTATGAATATATACAAGTTATCATTCTATAGTTCTGGTAATGAATACAATATTATTGCTCCTTTGTCCCTTTCTGTTATCTGATATATAATATTTTTCTCAGTTTATAGGATCATGCACAGAACCATCATTGACCATAGTGACAGAATACATGGAAGGTGGGACACTTGAAAGATATTTGCTCGATCTTGTCCGGAAACCCCTGTACATTAAAATTGCAATAAGCTTTGCTCTGGGGATTTCAAAAGCAATGCACTATTTGCATTCTAAAGGCATCACTCACCGTGACCTTAAAACGAGTACTATTTCCTCTCCTTAACGTCGATTATGAAGCAAATCAGTTCTTTCTGCTTAATTAACAATCAATAATGCTATAATGTAGGCAATGTTTTCCTGACAAGTGATCAAGATTTTATAAAACTTGGTGGTTTTGGACATGCAAGGGAGGAGATAACTGATGAAATGAGTATGACTAACAAGGTACTATATATTTAATCTACCACTAGTGACCATTTATGTTAATTACTGTCTACTTTATCATAAAACAGATTTAATCTTTTTAATCAGGCTTCAAGTTCTAAGCCAACCAAGAAGCAGAATGATCGTGAAGCAGATGTGTACAACTTCTCCCGTATTCTGTTTGATTTTTTGTCCAACGATAGAACCACATTCCAAAAGTATGTTGCAACTTCTAAGGTACATTCTTTTTCTGCATACCCAATTTCCAACATTATCATTGTTTTCTGTATATATATATATAATAACATCTGCATGTATGCAAATGAAACGAATTACAATACATTTTTTGCAGGGGAAGAGGCCTGCTTTTGAGAACGTGCCTGATGAAATGGTACAGCTTTTGGATTCTTGTGCTTCGCAAGATGCAGATGAGAGACCGGAATTCAAGCAGATTACGAATATTTTGTGGAAGTTACAGAATGAAAATCCAGAAAAGGAAGATGAAGATGAATGGGTAGGAGTAGATACTATGTTTAAAACTTTGTTTTCGCATTCGTCGACTGAGAATGAAGAAGAATTGCTGGAGGAAAGGGATGATAGACCTGAGGATGATAGAGGTGATGATGAGCAAGATGAGGAGAATGCTGAAAAAGAAAAGAAGAAGAAGAGCAAAAGATGGTTATGTTGTGCATGTACTAGCTAATTCTTGTTTGAGGTTTATTGCTTTGTTAGTTTGGAAACATCTGTTTTTGTAAATTTGAGAAGTGTGTAAAATTAGGTTTGTAATGTTACGGTTTATATAATTCGAGTCAACTGAATCATTTTGATTTAATAATTTGATCAATTATTTGAATACGACCAAGCTTTTTCTCAGCTTTGTCGAATTCAGCTTAATAGCATTACAAAGCTACAAAGATAACCTAACATTTGGAGCAATCGGGATAGCCAGACGTCCTTGTCTCATCCTAACCATATGGGAAGTCCACTCTACTTACATTCTTATCGCCTATAAATTCTCATTGACGAAAGACCAAAAACATGATCAATACTTTTTATATTTCAGATATTGCACTCTATTTTTTTTAATCTTGACATTCTATCTATCTACTCCTCCATCCCGTTTCTCTAATTGATGTTTGTTTCTCATACAAGCTTTAATAAATTTAAATTTTGCTCACAAATTAGTTTATCCGCTTTTATTTTTAAAAGCAAACAAGTATTAAAATCATTAATTTACTCCCTATAACTTAGAAGTATGTGGATACTTGGATCATCCCCAAATGACACAATCGAAGCAATTGGGCCAACCAATAAAATAAAGTAATGATACAAAATGACACAATTAAGGTTTGTGGTGAGTCATGAAGCGAAAAATTTGAAGCTTGATTGCGTTGTCCTTATCCACTCACGTTTTCACCTTCACGTCTCGCCTCATTAAATCTACCATCTCATGCCCCACTAAACATCATCCATGGCCCATTAATTGTTTATTTTTAAGTATTTGTTTTAATCACCATTTCATGATTAAGTAATACTCCGTATACTCTAGAAAAAGTTGTACAAATTTAACGCTAATGACAGATTTTAAAAAATCTGTGTATAATGATTATGAGCTATCGAATGGCATTAATTGTAAAGACGGATGCAGCCTATTCATGATATCCACTGCAATCGGTTGAAAAATTCACTTGATTATTCGCCATAGATAATCAGACGATTGATTATAAAATATCGTTTCATATAAATCAAATTAAATAATTATCCATTCCATAAAGAAATTTAATAATAAGACCTCTTTAAACACGACTTATTTATAATTTTATACACATTTTACTATATAAATTCATCAAATAGTCCATTATATATTCAGAAACGAAAAACTAAAAGCCAATATAATAAATAAACGGTTTTTCAAAATACATGCAAATGCAAAATATAATTATATCCAAACATTTAAGATGATCTTATTTTATGTATTAAAATATAATTATATAGTCTATGAAAACCTTTTAAACCTATCATATCCATAAAAAATACTAAGAAGTTTTATTACATGAAAAGTTGAGTACAACCAATCATAACGGATTTTTCATGTATTAAGACATTGAGTTATTCGCGATCTAACTTTTTAATCGCCTATTAAAGAAGAGGAAGTACGTCTGAGTTGGACCTCTCTTTCGTGTTCCACCTCACTCATAAGTCATACCACCAGGTCTCTCTCTCTCTCTCTCTCTCTCTCATGTGTTTAATATTCGCGCCTAGTAACTCCAACTAATTTTTACAACATTAGCTTATGTTCGTCTGAATTTTACTTACTTTTATTGTTTGAATTTAAGTTATTGCAATTTTGTAGTGTTTACTTTAGTTGCCTAATTACCTGAGATCTTGTAATTTCAACTGTTATATGTTATTACAGTAGATCTTTAGTTTGTTATGTTCTTGAATTGTTTCCTTTTAGTCCCTCAAGATTTATAAATTTGTGTTGATAGTATTTTGTAGAGAAAATAGAGTATAGTTTAAATAATAGAGCAGTTGTACTAGTGTGTAAGAAGAGGTTTTCCAGTTGAAAGGTTATTGACTTATTGTTACTTAATCCCTAAAAGATCGTCCACTTTCTAATTTTCCATCAAGTCTATTATATACGAGTATTTATATTTGGATAGAATAGGATAGGATCAGATTGAGATTCTCCTTTTTCAAATAATCGAGGCAGCGTCAACTGTTGTAATGGGAACTGGAGAAGAATGTAATACTACCAAATCTTCCAAGCCCCCTTCTTCAGTGCAGGTCTATTTTGTCATTCACTACCAACATTTATGTTCTGCTTTTCTCGCGCTTCATAATCCATTGCTTTTGCATTTTCCTCTTTTTCTACAGGAAGCGCCAACCATGCCTGCGTATCCTGATTGGGCAAGCTCAATGCAGGTCCGTGATGAGTCCTTTTTTGTCATTCAAGTCCTCACTTATCCCCCTTCAAAATATTCCCTTGCTTCTTAATGCTCAAATAGACTAGAGGGGTTTGGATATATATGTGTACGTTTATAGCTAATATTATTTATTTATTTATTATTCAGGCTTATTATGGTGCTGGAGCTCCTCCGCCTTTCTATGCATCAACTGTTGCTTCTCCTACTCCGCATCCTTATGTCTGGGCGGGCCAGGTATTTGTTTCTGTTGGTACATTCATAGTTTGGCGGAGCATGAGACAAGTCTAGGCTTGTAATCTTTGATCCTTCTCTTCGAACTTGTCTTTCTTTTTTTGATTGGTCTCCAGCATCCTCTCATGCCCCCTTATGGAACTCCAATTCCATATCCAGCTATGTATCCTCCCGGGGGTGTTTATGCTCATCCTAATATGACCATGGTATGAATCTATTCATGATCATTAGATCATTAGTTATTTGTGTCAGTTCTTATATGCCGGTTAACACCTGATTTCTATACCTGTTAGGAGTTGAATATGGTGTAAATTGTTTATTTGTACATCAATTCATCTTCAGAAAATATTTGAAAGAATTACCTTGATTCTTTATGTCTTCTGGTTAGACCCCAGGCACGGCACAGGTCCCACAAGAACCAGAAGGGAAAAGTTCTGAATCGCAAGAAAAGGCTGCAAATAAAAGATCTAGAGCCACTTCTGGAGATCCAAGTGGAGATGAAGGGAAGGGTAGAGAGACTGGTGTGATTGCTGGTGGAGAGGGGGGAGCAGTAGCTTCAGGATCTGGGAATGATGGTGCTTCTCAAAGGTGTTCTATTGCAGTTTTATTCATTTTTTCCTCCGCACTTCCCAAGTGTTCACTGTATGAGAAAATTAATTTAGACCCCCTGATTCCTCCTCTTTGTGTACTCTTGTTTAATCGTTTTCTAATTAGATATTTAGAACCCGCCTTCTTCATTCGTGTTGATTAAGAAATATGCAAGATGCCTTTATGTGAAAATATTGGTTATGTACATGAAATCATGTCTTGAAAGTTCACTCTTGCTCTGTTAATTATTTTTACACTTGATAAACAGTGCTGAAACCGGAGGTGATAGTTCATCAGATGCAAGTGAGGATAACAACAATCATGTAAGATTCACTTGATGCTTTTAATGTTGTACTAAATTGCTAAATCATGTCTATATTTAGCATACTTAATGTCGTTTCAGAATTAGGTCAAAGTAATGTTATGTTTCCCTGTTTCCCATTGCAGGATTATTCTGCAACAAAGAAAGGAAGCTTCAATCAGATGCTTGCAGATGGTAACATTCAGCATCCCCCCCTCCCCCCCGGCCGCCTCTTCCCCTCCCAACACACGCCTCTTCTATTTCCCTTTTTATCTTGGCTTAGTGAATCTAGTAAGTTTAAATTGTTGGCCTTTGAATATCAGGAGCAAATGCACAGAATCACCCCGCCACAACATATCATACCTCAGGGCCTGGGAATCCTGTAGTCTCCATGCCTGTCACTAACCTGAATATTGGGATGGAGTTGTGGAATGCATCCTCTGCGGCTTCAGGAGATATGAAAATGCTACCAAATTCATCTAGTGTTCCGGCAAGCATGATGACTGATCAGTGGATACAAGTATGTCACCTTTAGTTTACAGTTAGCCTGCTGTTACATCCATATATAACAGAAGAATGTGTTTGTTTATTTATTTGGTCATCTATATAGGAATCTCGCCTTGATAATTTGGGCTAAATAAACTAAATAATTAATGTTGTTGGACCAATTTATTGGGGCATGCCAGATGGAAGGTATAAATATTTTTCACCAAATATTATACAACATATATAAGAATGCTTGAGTTCAAATCCAAAGTGTAGCCCATTAAAAAATCAAAAATGGACAATCTTTTGGGATAGGGGGAGTCTTAAAAGTCTCCATCTAGAGTTATTCACATATACTTGAATGAAATGTCTGAGACTTCCAGATTTCAACTCAAAATCAAAGGCAGGAACAGAATAAGACTATTACAATCTTCTAACTTGTATTGTGTCTCTAACTCTCTACAGAGATACATCAAGCTTGTACTCCCTGCATTTTTACTTGAATGATCTAGTAAACTTTTATTTGTTCAAACGTTTAAGATTTGCCCCATAACTTTCATGTTAAATTACGTTTGGAATACTACAACTTTTAATTTTTTATGTGAGAACTGAGAATATTAATTAGTTTAGGGACAAAACGTAGAGAAACTTTGTTACAAAATTAATCGTGAACTAGGTCAATTAAATAAAAGTAGTGGAAATATGGAGTATGTTTTTTAGAAATCTTGTTTTTACTATCAGCAGGATGAACGAGAATTGAAAAGGCAAAAGAGGAAGCAATCGAATCGTGAATCTGCAAGGAGGTCACGGTTGCGGAAGCAGGTATCTTAAATAACATCCTGCAACAATAATGGCCCTTATGTGTTAATTGGTTGAAAAGTTTCCTATGATCTTGCTTAATGAGTATATATAGGAGTTGTTTCAAAAGGATCTTTCTGTCTATGTATTATATTTTTCATAGTTGTGATGTCAACTACTTATTCTTGTGTAACATTTCCATAATTATCAGGCTGAGTGTGAAGAGCTACAGCATAAGGTTGAGAACCTGAGTAGTGAGAACCGCACCCTTAGGGTTGAGCTGGAGAGGCTTTCTGAGGAATGTGGGAAACTTAGTTCAGAGAATAACTCCATCAAGGTAGATACAGTTATGGATGTATTTGTGTTCTTCCACTTCGTAATACCACTTTTTTTCCGAGTTCCATCACTTCTCGTTGTATCCTTATAAGCTAATCACTTAGTACTTTCATTCGTCTTATTAATATTGTAATCTGCCATCATTGGAGTTCTATCCCCCTCTGAATATGTGGTCACTCCAATAATGTATATTATGTTGCCTTTTCTAAGCCATAATCCATCACCTTTAATTTTTTTAATTGACAAAACAGGAACAACTGGTTAGGCTGTGTGGTCCAGATGCAGTATCTAAACTAGAAAATAGTAGCAATCCTCCACTTCTTCTGACTCATGGCGATGAAGATAACAGTTGAGATGGCACTGAAAGTCTACGACTCCACTATCGCACAAAAAATCTTCCGAAGTTCTGAGAAGTTTATGATTTTAGGCCGAGTCAAGTAAACCTTTTATGTTTCCTTGCTAATTTATGACCTTTATAGGCTTTAACCCTGTGCAACTGTAACTTTAAACCACGACTTTGTAACATGAGAATAGTCTGATCTTCTGCTGTTGCTGTAAAACAGTCAACAGAAAGGAGATTACACAAAAGAAAGTTTTGGTGAGTGCCAACATAATTGTTTTGTTATGATCCATTGCCTTTTATAGTTATTTTGTGCCTTTGATATCAGATACTAACTAAAAAAGGAAACAGTATCAAATAAATTCATAGAATGAGGCAGAAACGAGAATGCTTGTAGATTGTGTTGCATTTGTTTAACAATAGTGAAAGAAATTGAAGATGTGTGGTTCTGTCAACAAAACTTTTATATTGGTTTGAGTTTCGTAAAGTTATTTACCTTTAAAATCTGAAGATGGAGACAAACTCCCCTCAACTAAACATCTGTCTAGATGAGCTCTTTGAGCTGAATTGTCAGAACATAAAACATAGGAAAAAAAATGCCTTCTTGGTTTTGGACTTTGAAAAAGATTAATCAATGCAAAAGGCCATTGACCAGAAATTATTGAAAGTGAGTTATTAAACAATTGAGTCGTGTCCATCCAGATCTACTTTGCACCACACCTTTCAAGTGATGACCATCTCAAGTCTTCTTCAATATGTTTTCTTGATTTTTGCTAAATCCATACTTGCACATATATACATTTTGTGTTACACTAGAAATATTATTGGTAGACTAAATATAGCATATCATTCATGTAAATCATGAGATAACAGATCTGCTGGTTATATTTTAGGCTTACATGGACAGTTTATTTCAGTCCTCCAACCAAAAGGAAGTTGAACATCATCAAAACTCAGAAAGCCTTTGGCCTCCCTTATAATGCTTGATGATTACATCTTGGTGATCATAGTGAGATGTGATCATAGTGAAGTGTCTGCACTTGCAAAACATCAAAAAACGAGAGACCTTGGTCATGCTCCGGAATAGTTGGTCCCTTCAATGTTTCGACTGGGGATAATTTGCTTCCATTGTATAGGCGATTTGATCATGAACCCATCCCCAAGTCTTTGCCAGAGAACTCTCCAATTCCAAATGCTGCTGCAGTAGTGGCATCGAGGCCACCACCCATGGAGGTCATTAGTGCAGAAAGGTCATCGTTAGACCCTCCACCTGCAGCCATACCTAAACCAAGCAGGTCAAGGGTAGTATGTTTCGGACCAAAAACGGATGGAGCTCCCAACATCAGTTCTTTTAAACTTGAGCCGCCGTCACAGGGTAGTCCTAGGCCAAGACCAGCTGCCAAAGATGTGTTCTTTGGTTCGATGGATTCCCTAGTCCATTCTTGCTGCCCATTCGAAGATGTAGATGAAGAAACAACACCTAATGCTGCCCTTAATAGTGAACCACTAGATGAGGCACCCATTTGAGCAGCCTTTTGCAACAACGCTGTTGCAGACATAGCTGGCTGAGATGAAGATGGATACTGCCTGCGCTCTTGAACCATGGTTCCAAAAATCGATGTTACATGATTTGTTGAGAGGCAAAGAGATATGGGTTCAGTTGATGATGGAGCTACATCAGTTAGCGGTTCTGGAGGAGGCATCGCTCGAAATAAACTAGTGAAGCCAGACGATTCTGATAACAAACTTCCAGAAGGGGTTGATGAGGCAAACAAGCTTGCAAAAACACTGCTGGTGGTACCTTCTGTACTTCTAGCGAGGCTAACACTAGTACATCTCCCAGTTAGTCCTACAGCTCCGTTTGTTTCCTCTGATATTTGGCCAGGAGAGGGACTGGGATTGAGTTCTTCAGGGGCCTCTGTGGACCATAACATCCCATAAAAGAGAAGCATCAGAAAAGCATTTACTTATAAGAAACAAGAAAATATCACCTTTTCTCATTAAATAATTCTATATGAACTGAAAAGAGGATCACTTATAGTATTAATATTACCAAGCATCCACTAAACTGTCTTTTTAGCTTAGCCACTTAATTGCTATTTGCTTTATCATATCACATAATTGCTTAGATTGACTTGTAATCTTTGATTCTCATACAGCTACAATATTAAATTGCTTTTCTCTTCAATTTTTTAATCTGTGTTGCAGGTTATTTATACTCATTCAATAATATATTAAACTAGCAAAAATATATATTATAGAGTAGATAACAACAAAACTAAGAAGATGACAAAGTACTAATACTTCAAATAAAAAAGAGAAAGAGTAACAATCAAAATGGTTTGCTTGTTTGGTTAACTAACACACATAGGACAAATTCCACAATCACTATCTGCAAACCCCTAATGCATACCTGGAGTTTGATCAGGCATGGAAGCATCTATCACAGGAGTTCCCCTCGGCGATGGTTGAAGTCCTAGTGGTGCTGGTGATGGTGGCTGAGGCGATAGTGCAACGGTTGGAACCTCTTGTGGCTCCACATTTCCGCTTGGAGGTGCTGCCACTGCAAGTGACTTAGCACTCTCCTCTGCTAATTTATCACAAAACGCTCGGTGTGTGATAAAACTGTCCCTCCTGCAATTCACCAATCAAATCAACATCAAAACCAAAAAATCGCAACATCCATCAACCTAATGAAGCAAAAAAAAAAAAAAGTGCCATCAACAACCCAATCCTAGTAAAACCCAACCTCGAAAATAAGGTTCCACAATCACATTTATACTCCCTAGTACCACAGATCTTAGCATGAGCCTTCCAGTCTGATTGAACAGCATATTTCTTCGAACATTTCTCACATGTCCACTTCTTTTCACCATGTTTTCGACAGAAATGCTTCTTGATCCCGGTCAGATCTCCCAACGCCCGCAAAGGATCATGATGAACACAACCAACCTCAGGGCACACATATACCCTCTTCTTCACCTCATTACTTGTTCTCTGCCTTAACTTCCAAGGCAAATTGTGCCCCCTTCTATGGAGCTGTAAATTCTGATCCCTTTGAAACCCTTTATTACAAATTTCACACACAAATCTATTTGTAGCTAACAAACTCTTTGGAGACAAAGCTATTACCTCAGCATCTGGATCTACAACATATACAAAACCCACAAATAAAATACCACAAAATCCACTTTCAGCTGACAAACATATAATATCAAAAACCCAATAACACAAAAATTAAAAACAACCAAATTAATTTTTAAAAAAAAACAATAAAAATGCAATCTTCATCAATAATTCAAAAAAAAATACCATATTTATTATTTTTTTCTAGGTATTATTTACCTGGCATACCAGGAAGGTTCCTTTTTTTCTTGGTGGAGGATTTAGGCTTGTCTCCGGCGCCACCTTCCACGTCAGCAACTGAACTACTACTATTTTCTAAGTCAGAAGGCATAATTCCCAAAATAAATATATTCAAGAATTAATTTTTGTTGCTAAAAATAGCAACTTTAAGACATTTATTTTGTAATAAGAAAGAAAGAAAGAGAAATATACTGTAATAAACAGAGACTATTTTTCACTTTGGTTTTGGCTTGCTACCTACTACACAATAGGATTTTTTTTTAGTTTAACTACTACGGAGTAATTATTTTGAAGTTTTAACAGTGACCCAGATTAGATTAACATATAAAAGGTGTAATAATCAGCTGAAAATTGAGGATTATTGCAGGAGAGTTGACTGGGGGCATGGATTGAACATTGAAGGGGTCTATAATAATATATAAAAAAATGATTGTGTTTTTAGATTTTTAAAGTGGTTTAGAGTGAAAATGAGGAATTTGGAAATGCAAGTTATGACTTTTATGAGGTCTAGCACATGGGTATAAAAGTTAGATTTGGGATTAGATTCCGCGAAGATACACTGAGCAATTATTAAATTGTTGAATACCAACACCACGGCTCTTCTCGTATAGTGAGCGTTGACGCTTATGTTAACCAGCCTGTGTCGCGCCGGGGCTGCGTTAAAAGTAAGCCACGCTATGTTAATCCAGCCTTGTTGATTGTCAAGTGGTTAAATGAAAGTTTTAGTAATTGATCACCGAATCACATTTTACAATTAACTTTTTCCGCGATATTCCGTATTATAAAACCTCAAATGATCATTAGTGTGACCGTTTCATACTTTTTAGATTTGAGATTTAGCTACTCCACAAGATTTAATAGAAGTAGAATTTAAAGATTTTGAAGGTTTTAAAGGTTTTTCTTTTTCAATTTTAATGCTTGTATTACAAGGATTTCAATCGAGACCTTGTTATAATAACTTGTGACCATTAAATTAACTGTTAAATATAGTTGCTTTTAAATTGCATCAAATACGTATGAAAACTAAAGCTTCTCCGGCTTTCATTATTTGACATTTTAACAATATTTCTTGGATCAGTTTTACTTGTCATTAGTTATTTAAATACACTTTTGAGTTTATTCTTTCTATTATATCTCTTCACACTAAATGAATATGATTGATCTTTTAGCAATTATTGCATCTTCAACATAATATTTCTCCTATTCTTCTTGTTTTTCCTTTTCTTACCTAAAACCTTGCATGATAATTTGTGATAGTAGTGTCATAATTTTGTTTCCAGGATTCTTATTTCCTCACAAATGAGGACATGCAACGATAAAGATAGTCGTTATGACGAATTGTAAGATGTCAACTAATAAAAATTTGGGGATGAGGATGTTGGGTTTGGGACAGAATGGAAATGGGAATCCGTGAAAAGTCTTGTGAATTATTTTTGAGAAGTGTGAACTACTCCAATTTTAGTTCCTAATTCAGTTGGTAAACGAGTCTATTCCGAACTAATGATTTGTCACAGTTCAACTAAAAAAGTTTGATTGAATTTGGCTATTTTTTTACTCCAAATCGAGCTAAACATTAGATTTAAAACTCAAATCAATTTCAATTTAAAGATTCGACTTGATATATTACATTAAAATTTTAAATCAATAATATGTATAAACATGGAACATTAAACTTTTCAATGAAAATGTCTAGGTTAATCTCTAGGTATTTTGTCAAATCGAGTCGAGAATGATTTAGGTTGTATAAATCTAGTCAACCTTATTTTAGGGTTCAATATCAAACAATGTCAAGTCAAACGTCATATAATGATAAGACTAAGTTGAATCAAAGATATTATAGTACACTCTATTCGCATAGGTAAGACGCCTATTTCAAACGACTAGGATTGTTACCAAGTCTAGTATGGGCGTGTATAGAGTTACTCGACCAGGTAAGCACTTGCACTTTACCAAATACTATAATTATCTCAATATTTGGAAGAACCGACGAGTCCCCACTTCTTACCACTTTCGCCATATCAAGTACAATTGCATGCTCGAGTTATGTTCGATTGAGATTCTAGTAGATAATCAAGTCAGGGTTTTTAGATTCACCTGTCAGAAACTGGTTCCGGGTTCCAAACGACCATAAACCCTGAAAATCTGCATCAATAGTCCTCTCTGCTAAACCCTTCCAAAATGTCTTCTTCGCTTGCTCTACGCCAAGCTCGCCACCTCTCCACCGCCGCCACCATCACCACCTCCGCCGCCACCACCACCACCCCTATCACCACCACCATCACCACTCCAACCTCAATATCCATTTCAAAAGCCAAATACAAACTCAAATCCGAACACGACCCAGACAAAGCATTGGAAATCTACTCCTCCGTCTCCGACCACTACGCCACCTCACTCTCCACTCGCTACACCCAGAACTTCACTGTCAAGCGTCTGGCCAAAGCCAATCGATTCGACGATATCGAAAACTTCCTTGAATCCCATAAAAAAGACCCAAATATTATTCAAGAACACTTCCTTTCTAGCCTCATTAGATCATATAGTGTTGCTGGAATGTTTGATCACGCGCTCAAGACTTACAATGACATGGAGGAATTAGGCACACCCAGATCGTCTCTTTCGTTTAACGCGCTTTTATCCGCTTGTGTTAGGGGAAAGAAATTTGGTGATGTAGTGAAGGTGTTTGATGAAATGCCTCAACGAAATGGGCTTGTTCCGGATAGTGTTTCGTATGGGATTTTGATTAAGGCGTATTGTGAGATGGGGGATGTTGGATTAGCGATTGAGAGGTTGAGGGAGATGGAGGGGAAAGGGGTGGATATTAGCTCGATTCATTATACGACGATATTGCATTGCTTGTATGTTAAAGGGATGGTTGAGGAGGCGGAGAAGGTCTGGAATGAGATGTTGGAGAAAGGTTATACTGATGTGGGCGCGTATAATGTGAGGATTATGAATGTTCCAGGTGGTGATGTGGAGTGTGTGAAGGGTTTGATTGAGGAGATGGGTAATGATGGGTTGAAACCGGATGCCATCAGCTATAATTATTTGATGACTAGCTATTGTAAGAGAGAGATGTTGGATGAGGCGAAAAAGGTATATGATGATTTGGAAATAAATAAGTGCAAGCCGAATGCAGCTACATTTAGGACGTTGATATTTTATTTGTGTAAGAAAGGGCGATATGTGATAGCACATAAGGTTTTTAAGCAGAGTGTGGAGGCTCACAAGATTCCAGATTTTGATACTTTGAAGATTCTGGTGGAAGGTTTGGTGAAGAAGTCAAAGATGAAGGAGGCAAAAGGGATGATCAGGACGATAAAGAAGAAGTTCCCTCCAAATGTGGTCAAGGCATGGGAGAAGATTCAGCAGGAGCTCGGGATAGTTATTGCGGATGAAGATGATAACAAGAAAAGAGTAATGGAGGTTAGAAAGATGTAGTGTCAGTGTGTCACTCTAATTCATCAGTCGGACTTGGTCGTACGCATGCTTTAAAGTTTCGATTTAGGAATGATAAAATAATAAACGCTTCTTACAACGCTATAAAGATGTAAAATTTAAAACATAAATGATTTTTCGCCATTTATAAGATGACATGAAATAAAAATAAATAAGATATCGAAACGAAACGCCAATTAATCGAAGCCTAATTCGTGATTTTGTCCCTATAATTATCGCATTAGTTTTATGTATTTCATGAACTATCGCCTCTTTCAGTGAGCCAGTCCCCGAAATTCCATACTATCTAAGCCAGATAAAAATGACTAATTTGTTCGAAACACTATACACACACCAAAAATAGTGTTTTTAGCTCTAAAATACTATTTTAATCCTAAAACATAATTCCCTCAGAATCATCACACTTACAAATGCGGGGCAATAGTCATTTCACCCTCAAACACTAACCTGCTCAAAAGGTATACCAACTTAGATTTTGCTCCAACACTAAACTAAAGTTTAGGGTAACGCTTTTACAAAATTAAATAAACCTCCTCCCTTTATCTCCAAAACCTACCCCACTTCCACCCAATAACCCCATCGAAAGCAAAGTTAAATACACTTAATTTCCCTTCTTCCACCACCTTCATTCTCTCAACCACCACCATCACTACCTTTCATCTCCACCATACCCACCTTCATCGCTATAACCAAATATATAGCAATGGGAAGCTTTCTTTAGTTGAAATGACGAGTCTTCTACCCACGGCAAGAATAAAGCGAGTGGATCACTGACGAATGATTCTTAGCCATGAACCAAATCAACTCAATGTACCATAACAAATTATGGATTGGTCGACTTTCCCGAGGGTGCAAGACCCATCGAGTAAATGGGTATTTAAACGCAAACCGGATAAAGACGGAAACGCTCATGTATATAAGGCTGGGATTATTAACCAAAGGTTTCATGTATCTATTGAATCAACTATGATGAAACCTCTCACCGCTAGAAATTTAAGTCCATTCGGATTCTTTAGTCAGCTATATAATATCATTACGTAGATACTACAGATGGATGTAAAAATGGTATTCCTCAATGAGAATCTGTAAGAGTGACGGTATACTTATTAATAAAACCTGATTTTGTCCTAAAAAGACCTGGCATAGGCGCAAGCTAATGTATCCATTTATGGACTAAAGTAAGTATCTGAAGGGAATTGATTCAACGAAGAAATCAAAGTTTTGAATTTGCTCTGAACTTAAGAAAAATTCTCAGGTATGCTAAGGTGTTGGAGTCATATTGCTTTTGTAGTCACAAGCATGTATCTATTATACCGATCATCGAACGACGTAATCTATGTTTCGAAGCCTGTATATACAAATGTTTCTCGATGAAGGACTTCGAGAAGCCAATATATTCGAATCAAAAATACAGAATCGCTCAAAGAAGCTATCGGATCGGTTTTACTATTTCACACTGCTAAGCCGCATTGCATTCCATAGCCGGAAGACTCTAAGAAGGTTAATCTTCTACGAGACACGGATTATGACGATCTAGTCCGGGTTGAAGCCAGGACCGATTACAAAATCCTCCAAGCCAAGGCTGACACGCCTCGCCCGAATGCTGCGTTCTACAAAACAAGGACCGCTGTACCGAACACTGGGACGATCAAGCCGGGCAACGGATCGCGGAGTATAGTTTCCTAAAGAAAAAGAGTATTTAGGTATCAAAGTGAATTTACTTGATTTGACCTCAAGATTTACCTTTTATCGGTTTGAATGCCATGCACTCCAAGTTAAGGCTCTTTAAGTCTCGATTTAATGTTTTGAGCGGCTCTATTGGCAGGTTTTGTAATTATTAGGTACTATGGCCTTAATTATCCTTTTAATGGCAGTCAAATCCCATCCTCCATCAAGCCGTCTAAAAAAGTTTATTATTCGAGCCTCCTAAATGAAGCCCAAGCTCCATTTATGTAGCTCTTCATCCTTAGGTCTTCTTGATTGGGCCCACTGGGCGACTTGATTCCTCGAACCGCTCATTCAAATATGGAATATCGATTATCTCTCGCCTGCTTTGATAGTCCCACTATAAAGACGTAGATAACTCGCACATAGTTCATATGCCCTCGCCATAAAGATCTATCAGCTGCACGCCTATGCTATTTACATCTAAGCTTTATCGCTTACGCTTTGAATGAATGTGTCGTTACTAATCATATCCAGCGACGGGCACCGACAACGATAAAGGCTATCCTTAAGTACTTAAGAAAAACTAAGGACGTATGTCTCGGTAACGAGGGGAAGACAGTTGTTAGTCGGCTACACCGATGTCGGGCTTCCAAACCGCAAAGATGATTCTGCTATCTCTGGCCTCGTTATGTATTCTCTTAAACGGTGAGCAGCCGGCTCGTGCAATAGCGTGCGCACCGCAAGCCACTCGACAATGAAGCTAAGTACATTAAAGATCAAAAGCTACAAATGAAGCTCTCTGTCGGATCAAGAAGTCCGTGAGTGAAATCGGAGCGGTACCTAATATTTGAGAATCCAGCCAGCAGCTATATACACCCGGGTGCAATTGCTCAAGCTATGAACCAAAAAGCACATCACCCATC
Organism: Lithospermum erythrorhizon; assembly: GCA_019722365.1. Lineage (NCBI taxonomy): Eukaryota > Viridiplantae > Streptophyta > Magnoliopsida > Boraginales > Boraginaceae > Lithospermum > Lithospermum erythrorhizon. The sequence continues at coordinate 7,920 of JADFUC010000734.1, read as the reverse complement.
TGCCATTGCACTGTGAAATACCATCTCATTCCTGACATACCGAAAGACGCAGACGGGTCGTATGTAAAGTGTATACAAATGATACTGAAGGCACTCTTAACTAAACCCCAACGAAATCAAGTGACAAGACATGTACACGCTGATTGAGAAATGTATGGATTGTGTTAGATGAGCGAGAGCGCTTATTTAGAATTTCAATTGTCGCTATTAAATGTATGAATTTTTCATTTAAATTTATTAAATATATTTACATTATTTATATATTTGTATATATATTTATACATTTGCATATAGCCATATACCGATTGCCCAACCACTAATATTTATCTCTACCAACAATCTTAAAGTTCTCTAGAGAGGTTTCGTATTACTATTCAACAAGAGATCCTCCACAAACCTTAAGAACGACGGTGATTATTTGTCCCTAAAGCTAGTGTTCACTCAATTTGAAATCAACACCAAACGACCAATGTGATTGGTTGTCCGATCACATTTTGACTTGGAAAGAAGTACGCCTAATCAATTACACCTGTATGTATGTCATAAAGTAGTTTCGAGCGTAGACTGACATGGCCGCTGTGAGAAACTTAAGATAACATATCATGTCCTAAGAAGAATTCTCATGTGAACCTGGACGGTTAAATGACGATTCTTGAACCCTCGGTGATGGCAGGATTTTGTTTACAAGAGTAGTGTTATTTAACCTTGTCAAACGTCTTCTGTAAAATGTAGACTATAACGATTAATCGTGTCATGCCAAGCTACAAATGTAAAAATGGAAAGTCCTGTACATCATGTGGGATTTATACAATCAAATATGTCGGTAGCCGCAATCTCGGTGGATTAATGGCTATGTGGATGGCCATCTCTGCCTTGCTACCGGATGCTCCTGATTAATTTGTGAAGCTAGGAAACCAAGCGCTAAGTAGAGTTCGTGACAATAATCTTACCTTAGTTCGACATTTGGAAAAACCGCACGGCGAATCGCTGACAACTAATCATCCAAGTAGAGTGTTAGAAATATAAGATATTTGAAATAGTACTCGTGAACAATTCGATTTCCTCGCTGAACAACCGATTTATTCATTTAAGTTTAAGTTCGTATATATGATCTACGCATGACATGTTCTGATTGTATACTGAATGAGCATTGTGGGGCGATGATGGTTATTAGTCCTTTCTCATAATCAATGTAATTCTATATATACTGCCCGGTTATCATTATTCAGTACATAGCTTTCAATAATCGAGCCTAAGAGGTCACACATTTGCCAACGAAGTTTTGGCAATTTAATATAATTTTCTAAGTTTAAATTGACCATGTAGTAACATCGTAATAAAAATTCTAATTGTTGGAATTATGCCCATGTTCGACTACAGAAGATCAAGCTTCTGGATTTTCTTTGTAGAATCATTTGAATATTCTACTTAGCTTTTATGTGCCTTATTTTGGTGAATAAAAAGGGAGAAAAATTATGTGACACCTCCACCTACAAGTATCGACCAAAGATCGCAGTGCCTAAACGTGCCTTTATTTCCTGCAGTGATAAGCAAGGGAGAAATTCTAGAACCCTATGTATGTGTTTTAGCTCCACTATTTACCATCTTAAGGAGGTGGGATTTTTTGTTTAACACTGTTTTAGTCATAATATATGCCTAAAATTTAGAGCTTGCGACTATAAATAAGCCACTTTTCATGAAGAAAATTGTCATTACTTTTCTAAGATTCACTTTCAAAATAAAAAGTTTCTCTCCATCTATTCTTGTTTTGGTCTAGTAAGTAGTGGAAGCAATCTCCATTGAATTTTTCTACCTAATCTCTTCCGTAGTTCAATATTTTAAAATGCAAGTATAAGAAACTTCTCTTTGCGGATTTGCTCGCCGGCTGGTGTGTAATAATCTATATGACACTGCTTTGATCCTGTGTTCTATCACAATATTTCCTGGCGCTATTCCGTTGTTTTATTCCGTAAGAACGTTACACCTATTCTCCTGCCTTTAATTATCGCTTATACAACCTAAGAAATGTATCATCGAATTCGTGATCCAACAGTATCATAGAATATTATTTATAATTTTATCTGGATCTAATAATATATCATTGAATTGGAGGCTAATAGTAAAATATGTTGAAAATCTAATACCATAAAAGAACTCATCCGTGAGATTTAACCATTATTAATGAATAAACCCTTAAAAGTTATTTAGGTTCAACATGAAAAAAATTAACTATTAAAATTTAATATGTGACAATCTTTTGGAGATAGATGAAGTATTACATTATGTAAGTCCAGGTCTACAAATATTTTCTACTTAATTTTTTTTTTATCAAAGACTATTTTAATAATGTGAATTGCTATATACAAATGCAAAAATTATTAAGCAAATGGCAAAATTTTAAGCATAAAATTATCCTTCATATTTTTAAACTAACTACTTTAATTATATTTCAATATTTTTACATCATAGTTGTTATACACAGTAAAAAAAAAATTCTAATCGTAATCGATAAAATTTTAATATTTTTACATCGTAGGTTGAATTATTGTTGGATGAATACTATAAAATATAGGACGAATGGCAGGAGACATCACTAACGTTTCAAAAAAATGCTACTTATACCACTCACGTTTCAGACCCATCATATATGATCATTCACAAGCTTAAAAGCTTACTCCCACTCATATCACTTCACGTGTTAAATGTTGATTTTCAAAGTAGTTTAAATGGGCTGATAATTTAGTCCATTTATATTTTACACTTTTTAAAATACTCAAATCTTCTTTAATTTATACAAAGACCCCAACCCATCTTCCCCCACATAAATCCACAGATCTTCAGCTTTGACAAATTGGTGAACACCCTCATAAACCCTCAGATCTTCTTCCCCCTCGTAATCTCACAAATCTTCTTCCCCCTCATAAACCCAAAAATCTTCTTCCACCTTTTCTTATTTCAATTACACAAACACAGAGTTTGAAACGTGAAAAATATTTTCAATTACACTTTCCTCCTTCTTCAACCTTTCTAATCTGCAATGGAGGGTGGGGTGTTTGTGTACCATATGCCCTTATTCAGTAGCATAAAGGTACATCTTGACATCATAACAACAAAACTGGACAATCTTTTTGGGATAGTAATAAAAACAGCTCCAAATTTCTTACAATAAAACACAATTTCACAAAAATCCCACAATTCCAACATACCATTTTGGAGATAAGGGCCATATTCAGTAGCAGAAAGGTGCATCTTGATATCATCAAGAGTTTCACATTGGCAGAGATTATTGTAATCAGCATCAGTTAGGAGTCCAGATTCACCTCCCTACAATTGCCTAGTCATCTCCATGGATGTTGAAACTCATTGCTTCGAATCCAACATGTCTTTTCTTTGATTAGTCAAATGTTGTTGGAAAATTATGGGATTTTACCAAAAGGAAGGTGGGTTGAGGTCTTTGTATAAATTAAATAAGATTTGGGTATTTTAAAAAGTGTAAAATGTAAATGGATTAAATTATTCTTCATTAACTAACAAAACCAATATTTAACGCCAAGTAGAAAGATGGAAATTTATTAACTTTAAATATTGTTTATCACATACTTTCGTAATCCGAAACTCGAGCCAGATTAAACGTTAATAATATCTCCTGCCATTCGCCCTAAAATATATGGTGACTGTAATAGAGGCATTGATGTTGTGGCTTTAATAGTGTTTGTTGCAGACTTTATGTTAATGTTTTTTCCATTCATGTCAAATTGACTTTGTTGGGAATCGATAACGGTGATGGGTGTCAGTGTTCATGTTACTGATGCGGAACTAATCAAAGAAGTTTGACGACATTAACTCTCGTTTGTAAAATTTATCAACATTACTCCCGAGTTGATATTTGATTTTATCAAATTAGTTCGATATTTGGTTTTCAATATAGAGTATTAAATATTGGTTCTATATTTTGATCTATCTCAATACTCAATGAGGGAATGTAATCATTGTAAATGCTTCAAAATTCAGATTATATATTCATTATCCAGTCCTCAAAGCACTTAAATACGAATATAATTTGCATCAAACTACTACATAAACACCGTATAATAAATTTCAATCGAAGTTAATTTTCATTGCGCTTACATGCTAAAATTATACGATAATTTGGGCCTATTTTTCAAACTTTGACTGTATTTAGTAATTTTTATTTATCAGAGATAAGAACACTCATTTAATATTATGTAAGTAAATGTAACTAATATTTTATTGTTGCTTCCTAACGTAAAATATAGAAAATTAGAAATACATATTTCTGTTAACCTAAAAACTGTATTGTTGACTTTTTCTAGAAAAAGAAGAAGAGAGTATTAGTCTTTTATCGAACATTTTCCTCATAATTGTTAAGGATCTTTTATAGAACCAATATTTGATACTCTTAGCAGTTAATTACAGAGAAATCTTGTATAAAATGTAACTTAAATGAAACTGAGACAGGTATATAGTAACTGTATAAATTATTCATCACATGGCCATGAAACAAATTTTTTATATTATTTTTGAAACCGATATATAAAAAAAATAAAACCGACATATAACAACTGTATTAACAAATCTATATTTATTCTATCATCAAATATTCCCTCCATTCCTATAATAAGTATATTAATTTTAATCTATGGTACCGCGAGGCTATTCATTCGTAGTGATGCATTTCCATAATGGTCAAAAGTGTAAGGTGACACGCAAAATTCTCATTCGAGAGTACATGTCGGAATGTGATTGTGCAGAGTCTCGGATCTATTCATAGTACGTAGTATTTACTTTGTATTAGAGAAGAGACCATTTATAATGTTTTACATCTACCTTGTTAGTAGTTCTTAGCGACTTTTTCCTTTATTATTTGGATTTCAATGTTTAGATGGTTTTCAAATTTCAATATTTAGATGGTTTTTAATTGTCAATCATGAGTACACGCTTTTGTTTCTTCAGCCCCTCAAACGTTGGCAATCTTTTTGATTTGCCTTATCAAATAATTTGTTTATCTTTTCAAATAAAAATTTATGTGGTAATTTCAAAAGATAAAAGTTTGTCGGGACAAATCATTAGAAAAATCATCATATATATGTAGATGTGATATTGAACCAATGGAAGAATTAATTTAGTTTATATGTATATAAAATCATAATAAACCAAGCGTCGCAAACTTACTTATGGAGTAGCTATTACCAAGATGTTGAGCTTCAAGAGTCAAAGGCAAATTCGATGATCGATTCAATTTCATTTGAGTCGAAAGTTGTGAGTCAATAATGCACTTAGAGTAACAAACCCTTCTCCTGGTGTAGCAAACCCTATTCCTCGTAAAGCTATCTGTGATGAGATTGGTTTACGAGGCGTTTTTGTGAGGGCATTTTTCACTAAATGCGCCTAAGAAGTTTGCCCTCTAGCACTTTGCAGAAATGATAAAAACCAAAAAATATTTACAACAAATTCAACTATCAAAACAGCTCAAATCTTCCCTTATAATTCCTGGACGGGAGTGAGTATGTGGGAGCCTGCGAGGTTCGTCATTCGTGTGATGCATTTCCATAATGGGCAGGGTAGAGTTGGTAAAGGTTTGGCAAACCGGCTCGTTAAATCGGAAGTGAAGTTTTGTCTCGCTTGTACTGTATTCTAAGCATTTATTGCTATATCAATTGAAACTTGTTTTGATTTGTTCACAAATTACTCGTTTAATTCAATAATTTTATGTCCTTTAATAATTTCTACCAAACAAGTCATAACTAATAAATATATACATTTGGAGATACTATAGAGGCGAGGGATTCGTTAATCGGATGGCTACCATGTTTCTTAAACCGAGCGCGAAATTCGACCAATTTATAATTGAAACCGGTTACTCATCATTACCCAAATCAAAATATGTTTTAATTCGATTAGTATTAATCAAATTTGTTTTTCAAATAAAATGTGACTCAAATCCAGTTCGACTCGACTCGCTGACATTCTAGTCATGGGAACTGGCAAGCATAGAAAATTAGTTTATGAAAGCTAATTTTCCAAACTTTTAGTTCCTCTTCTTTTATAATGCCACACGTTGGAAGCAAAAGTACTACGTTAATGTGTATGCGTACTATATCCTATACTCCTTTTGTTTTAATATAAATGATTGTCCACTTTTTATTTAATATCTTAATGTCCCAAAAAGATTGTCCACTTTTTAATTTGGATGATTAAGTATTTTTTTATTTGTATATGTTGTGTTTGTGAAAGATGTATGTTCCATGGTGTGTACTTATTAGTATAATAATTTTAATCTGAATCGAAGCCGTACGCTTATTAAGAATGGAATTAATATTAGTATGTTTTTTAGCTGAAATTTTTGAGTTGTATTCTAAGTTGATGTGAATTTGTGCTACATTTTGGGGATTGGATTCGGTTAGACATAGATGATATATTCATCTTGTGGTTGATGTTTGGAATTGGATTGGCTACTTATTGTTTTTTGGCGGTTTTTGTTTAGCAGAGTGTGGGAGGTTCGTCGTATACAGTGGTGGATCACACCTATGACGCGGTAGTTGTAGGTGCTGGTGGTGCGGGTCTGAGGGCGGCGATTGGTTTATCTGAGCATGGATTCAACACTGCTTGCATCACTAAATTGTTCCCGACCCGATCGCATACAGTTGCAGCTCAGGTGTGTGCAATTCTTGTGTGCCTCATATATGCATGCTCTAATGAGAATATCTCCTCGGTTGGTTATGACTTATGATCTTACAATATAATTCTGAAGAGTGGTAATCAGTTGTGTTTAGTTTCTGGGATATACATATAATTAAGGGGATGTGAAGAGATCGTGAAAATTCTGTATTACAAGAAGTAAAATTTGAGGTATGATTATGTGTAATGAAGAAGAAGAATATGTTAATCTCAGTTGGGTCAGTTCATTGATCACATCTAACGATAAATTCTATATTCGACATGCATATTTAAGTAGTTGTCTGCTGATTTGTCTTTTCATGGTTATCTGTCCTCTGAAACCTCTTATAAGTATTGCCTTACATTCAGTCGGCCGAAAGGTGATGATCAATTACTACTCATGAGGATTGTTTTATCATAAACTGTATATATTTTTTACTCTTTTACAGGAGCAGTGCAATTCTGATAGGATATGACAGTATGACTATTAGAGTTTCTTATATTGTTTTAGTTGGTTATGACACGTCCTGACTTTACTCCTGTACTCGTACTGATATGAATGAACCTTGTTATCCTGTGGTATAAGCTCTTATGATTTTTACCTCAACTGTATAAGAATTGTGTTACACAGCTAAGCTACAACGATCTCAGAATAGAAACCACCATCTAGACATTCAGTCTCTTAAATCTTTCTTTAACACATCATACAATTGAGATAAGTGAGATTTGTTATGTTATTTCCGCATTGTTTTAGCAATATTCAATAATTGGATTGTTCTTAAACTCATTACGCAGGGTGGAATAAATGCTGCCTTAGGAAATATGACAGAGGATGATTGGAGGTGGCATATGTACGATACTGTGAAGGGGAGTGACTGGTTAGGTACAATGCTCTGATTTTTATTTAAATTTGAAATTTGGCTTTATTATAATTGAACTTTGTACCTATAGTTTGTACCTATAGTTCTAAGCTTAAATCGGCATCTGTCTCTACATTCTCTAGGTGACCAAGATGCTATTCAGTATATGTGTAGAGAAGCACCAAAAGCAGTCATTGAGCTCGAGAATTATGGGTTGCCGTTTTCAAAACCGAAGATGGGAAATTTACCAACGCAGGTGACTTTGGAAAAGGTATGGTGTTTTTCTGAATGATATATGAATCTGGTTTCTACATGAATCTGTATTCTTACCGACGCTCTATTCATGGTTTCTTTAGGTGGGCAAGCATATCGCTGTGCATGT